>CM046444.1:10730262-11247762 GCA_025506515.1 Flaveria trinervia
GGGATGATAAGCCGTGCTAATATGTAACCTCGTCCCCATAGCGTCGTGGAATTTCTTCCAAAATTTAGATGTAAACCGAGTGTCACGATCAGACACAATAGACACCGGCACACCATGATGAGCTACAATTTCCTTGATGAACAGATCAGCCAACCTCTCAGATGAATACGTCTCGCGGATCGGTAGAAAATGAGCGCTCTTCGTCAGACGATCAACTATCACCCATATGGCATCATACCCTTTCGGAGTACGTGGCAGCTTCGTAATGAAGTCCATGGTGATGTGCTCCCATTTCCATTCTGGTATATCCAAAGGTTGTATCTTCCCATACAGCTTTTGATGCTCTGCCTTCACCTGTAAGCATGTAAGGCACTTACTCACATACTCCACCACGTCACGCTTCATACCGGCCACCAATAATATTTCTTCATGTCATGGTACATTTTCGTGGCACCAGGATGAATGGAGTATCGAGTCTTGTGGGCTTCATCCATTATCTTCACCGTAGATCCCCAAAACGAGGAATCCACACACGACCGAATCGAGTTCTAACACCGAGTGTGTTTTCACCCAATTCCCCAACCAGACCTCTCATTCTTTCCGAGTTAAGGTGATTTTCTTTCAATGCCTCATCTTGAAACTCCTTAGCTTGCTTCATCACATCGGAGGTCATGATTAATTGATAAGCTTTCACCCGAATCGGTTCGGCCCTTTCCTTCCGGCTAAGGGCATCCGCCACCACATTAGCTTTGCCTGGATGGTAATGGATCTCGCAATCATAATCCTTTATAAGTTCCAACCATCTCCTCTGCCTCATGTTCAGATCCTTTTGCTCGAAGAAGTACTTCAAGCTCTTATGATCGGTGAATATGGTGCACTTCGTCCCGTAGAGATAGTGCCTCCAAATCTTTAGTGCAAAGACCACGGCTGCTAGCTCCAAGTCATGAGTGGGATAATTAACCTCATGGAATTTCAATTGTCGGGATGCATAGGCTATAACCTTCCCTCTCTACATTAACACACACCCCAACCCTGAGTAGGAAGCATCAGAATAAACCACCAGATCTTCGCTTCCATCGGGTAATGACAGAACAGGAGCTTGAGTCAGTCTTGCCTTCAGCTCTTCGAACGCCTTCTCTTGAGCTTGACCCCATACAAACTTCACATCCTTTCGGTCAACTTAGTTAGTGGAGAAGCAATCTTAGAGAAGTCTTGGATGAATCTTCTATAGTAGCCCGCCAAGCCCAAGAAACTACGGATCTCGGATGGCGTCTTTGGTGACTTCCATTGCATAACCGCCTCCACCTTCGCCGGGTCAACCATAATCCCGTCAGGATTCACCACATGACCCAAAAACTGAACTTCGCGCAACTAGAACGCGCACTTGGAGAATTTAGCATACAGTTTCTCCCTTCTCAACGTCTCTAGAACCTCTCGAATGTGACCGGCATGCTCAATCTCGCTCTTCGAATAAATCAGGATATCATCAATAAACACAATCACTGATTTATCCAACATAGGCCGACACACATGGTTCATCAGATCCATAAAAGCAGCTGGCGCGTTGGTCAAACCAAAGGACATGACAAGAAATTCGTAATGACCATAGCGCGTACGGAAAGCTGTTTTAGGGATATCTTGTTCCTTTACCTTCAACTGATGATAGCCAGACCGAAGATCTATTCTTGAAAACCAACTGGCACCCTGAAGCTGATCGAACAAATCATCTATCCTCGGTAAGGGGTAGCGGTTCTTCACTGTCAACTTGTTCAGTTCGCGGTAGTCAATGCACATCCTCATACTACCATCCTTCTTCTTTACAAATAGGACCGGAGCACCCCAAGGAGAGATACTCGGTCTAATGAACCCCTTATCAAGCAGCTCTCGCAACTGCTCCATCAACTCTTTCATCTCGGTTGGAGCCAACCGATACGGTGCCTTGGTAACAGGTTGGGCACCCGGTATCAGATCAATCTGAAATTCAATCTCTCCGTCAGGTGGCACTCCTGATAAGTCTTCTGGGAACACGTCTGGAAAGTCACACACAACTGGTACATCAGCTAGTTGTGGTGTTGGTGTATCCACATCTTTTACATAGGCCAAGTAAGCACTACATCCACGCCTCATACACTTTCCCGCCACCGCCATTGAGATCACCTTCGGGATTGTAGTAACCCGATCACCATAAACCGTTACCAAACTTCCGTCAGACGTTGTCAACCGGACCATCTTCTTGCGACACACAATGTTCGCCTCGAAATCCGCCAACCAATCCATCCCAAGAACCAAATCGAAACCACCCAAGGTCATCACAAACGGTCTAACAGGAAACTTATGACCCTCAAGTTCCACATCACAATTCTCTATCATCTCAGAAATCCTGGTAGACTTACCTATGGCAGTTTCTACATCAAAGGGCGCGTCAACACATCTACTACTAACAGGCAGCTTAGCACAGAAAGCAGCAGAAATAAAACTCCTACTAGCACCAGAATCAAATAACACAGAAGCTAAAGTCTGGTTCACTAGAAACGTACCGGACACAACGTCAGGGTCCGTCCTAGCCTCCTCCTGTGTCATGGTGAACGCCCTGGCGCTCGCCCTCGGTCCATCACTTCCCGTCTTCTTCACCCCTGAACCCTCAGTCCTCGACTTCTTACAATCTCTGCTCATATGACCAGTTTCCCCACAGTTAAAACATTTGCCCGATAGGCATCCTTCGCCATATGCCCTGTCTTCCCACACTTGAAACACAAGTTTGACCCAAACCTACATTCCCCGCTGTGCTCCCTTCCACACTTGCCACACCTTTTCGACCCCGCACTTGATGTGACCACACGGCGTTCATCCACCCGTGCCTTTTTGTTACCCATCGGGGCATCACCCCGACCAAACCGTTTCCCGTTCCAGTTCCGATCACCACCCCCCTTCTTACTCGCTTCAGTCACCACCACCTCCCGCTCGTCATACAGCCTCCCTGCCAAATCAACCGCCGACCTAAACGTGCTTGGCCGGGCGGCGATCATATGTCGGCGAACATCAACCGGTAAACCCTGAATGTACCTCTTGATTTTCCGAGACAGAGGCGTCACCTGATCAGGCACAAGCCGTGCCATTTCATTAAACTTGGTGGTATACTGCTGGTGTGTCATGGTTCCAGCCTCCAACTGTTAAAAACTCCCTTTCCAACTTATCCATTTCCGATGAGGACAAAATTCCTCAATCACCAACCTTCTCAGCTCAGGCCATTTCATTTTCCCAATGGCCCTACTACCCTCAGCTTGGAAAATGTTGTCCCACCAGCACAGAGCTGAATCCACAAAAGAGTGGGTAGCAAACTTCACCTTTGGTCCTCTCGACACTCGCTGATATCGAGAACAGCTTCCATTTTCCTCACCCACCGGTGAGCGGCTGCAGCGGTGCCGTTTCCATCAAAAGTAGGGGGCTTGCATCTCATAAAAGCCCCATAATTACATCCTCGTGCCGTCTCCGGCGCAGGCTCTTCTTCTTCCTCTTCATCATCAGATAGAACCGTTTCCGGCTGTGGTTGTTCCCGTTCTCCAGAGGATCTGTTTCTTTCTTTTCTTTCCCCTTCTCGTTCAGCCTTAATAACTTCAGTCACCACAGACGGTAAGATTGTCTGCATGACCTGATGGACTTCTTCTACAACAGCCTCCTTTACTGAGGCTCTCAGATTGGCGCTTTCGTCGCCACCCTCCGGATGAGGGGTCTCTGGTTCTTCTTGAACCACCCTCTCAACTCTGGGTCTCCCTCTCTTAGGTCGCGGTTCAGCACCGTGACCTCCACCCCTAGAAGCTTCGAAGATCTACCTCCGGCCATCACACGCACACTGAAAGATTCAAACACCAACACGGTCATTGAAGGAAACAACTCAGTTTATGTCAAGTATAGTAAGTCCCTAATTACAGTGGCCAGTTGTGATTAGCCAATTACTTTACTCTTCATACCCCAAGTATTACCTGTCCTGACTACATCAGTATTCAAACCTACATACAACACATAACGACATAGAGGTGGCCAAAAAAACCGGTTTAGGAACCGGTTCGGCCAAAAAAAACGGAACCGGTTTGAGGCCCAAACCGGTTTGGCCCAAACCGGTTTTCAAACCGGGCCCGAACCGCCGGTTCTTGACCGGTTTATCACTTCGACGTTCCAAACCGGTTTTCAAACCGAACCGGTTTTCAAACCGGTCCCAAACCGGTTCCCAAACCGGTCACCCAAACCGTTCCCAAACCGGTCACCCAAACCGGTTTTCAACCGGTCACCCAAACCGGTTTTCAAACCGGTCACCCAAACCGGTTTTCAAACCGGTCACCCAAACCGGTTTTCAAACCGGTCACCCAAACCGGTTTTCAAACCGGTCACCCAAACCGGTTTTCAAACCGGTCACCCAAACCGGTTTTCAAACCAGTCACCCAAACCGGTTTTCAAACCGGTTACCGTTACCCAACGGCTATATAGCCGTTTTTTGTAATTTTTGACCGTTTTTTGATGTTTTTACCATTATACCCCCACTAGGTTACTATATATATGTATTTGATGTTTTGATTGAATCACAACAACTTATAACACTCTCTACTCTCAAAAATCTCAAAAACGCTCTCAAAAACGCTCTCCACAAATATTTTCGTTTAAAACGCTCTCAAAAACGCTCTCACAAAAATCTCTGAAATGGCTTCAACAAGTGCTCAATCATCCGTTGGTTTGTGAGCGTCTTCAAGCAATGTGGTGATAGCAATCCTTCCTACGAATAGGAACCCCGAAGTATGGTGCAATTACGATTTATGTCAAATGGCTAGCGGTCCAAACAAGGCTCGTTGCAAGTTTTGTCATAAGTTTTTCAAAAAAGATGCAAACACAACGTTGAAAAACCATATTGCAAATAAATATTGTAGAGCGTTAAAAGGTGAACCTTCTCAAGGTCAAGCTTCGATGACAAACGAAGGAAATATTTGGGCTTATAACGTTGATGCGGTTCGGGAGCAAATGGTGCAATTTGTAATTCAAGAAAGCTTGCCATTCAAACATTTCGACAACGAACGTTTGACTCGACTCATTCAACGAACTCTCCAACCTCGTTACACCAATGTAAGTCGTGCTACTCTTCGAAGAGATTGTTTAAAAATGTGGAAAAAAGCTAAAATTGAATTAATATCTTATTTTGAAATTTACAAACCGGTGTTAACTTAACTAGTGATGTTTGGTCGACACCTCACGGTTCACCGGACTCGTACATTTGTGTCACCGCCCATTGGGTTGAACCCGATTCGTGGCAAATGATGAAACGTACGATTGCGTTTGAATTGTTTGATTATCCTCACACCGGCCAAAACATTTTTTATCTTATTGATAAAGTTTCAACGTAAATTAGAAGACAAAATATTTTCTATATCTTTTGATAATGCTTCAAACAACACTCTTGCGATAGATCATTTAAAATTAAAATATAAATCATATGTGAGGGTGTGTTTTTTCATAGTCGATGTGTTGCGCACATCATAAACTTAGCCGTGCAAGACGGTTTAAAAACGATTGAAACAATTAAAGATTGTTTTAAAAGAATGTTACGTGATATTTTTAGTAACAACCAAAGATATACTAAATATCGCAAGTTTTGTAAAGACGCAAATACTAAATGTTTAGGTCCGAATTGGGACGTACCAACACGATGAATTCCACATGTAATGTTTGAAAAGGCTATTGAACAAAAGAAAGTTTAATAGCCTTTCATAGTAGTTTGGTAAGTCGGGGAAAGGCAAATTCTTACCATCCATCGGGTTGGGCCATCATCGAAGAAGTAACAAAAATGCTTCAAGTTTTTAAAAATGCAACTACATGTCTTTCTGGAGTTTATTACCCAACGAGTCCGTTGGTACTACACCAAATTTATTTAATGACTTCAAAATTAAATGAATTGTCGTGTAGGGTAGACCTTATTCCGATATGATACCCCCAATGAAAGAAAAACTTAAAAAATATTTGAAGAAATGCCACCCGTTATTACATGTGCCGCTGCTTTAAACCCTTGTTTAAATTTGTCGGGGGTTGAAACTTTACTTGATAAAATTACTTTTAATTTGGATTTAGAAGTTGGTAAACCAATGTATAGTAAAACTTTAAAAGCGACTTTCAACAAACAATTACAACAAATGTATGATGTTTATTTATTAAAATACGGGGAAACATCACAAATCCATGATGCTTTAAGGCATGCGGCAAATGCCGAATGTTCGAATGATCCAATGTTTGATTTATATAATACTTTAAGGGATGAATGTAATAAACGTCAACGTGGTAACACTCCGAGTAGTGAACTCGGGAGGTATGGTCTTACAAACTTTTTATCGACCATGACTCCACATGAATTTAAAAATTTTGACTTGTTGGCTTGGTGGAAGGTAAGGAAGATCATTTTCCCATCCTATCCACCACGGCCCGAGATTACTAACCGTCCAAGCTTCTACGGTAGCTTCAGAATCTGCTTTTTCTGTTAGTGGCAGGATTATATCAATAAGACGAACTCGACTTACTCCACAAGCAGTTGAAATGTCAATTTGCTTGAAAGATTATTTGGATGCCGCGGAAAGAGTACAAGACAAACGATCGCTTGAAGGAGAACTGGAATACGAAGCAGAATTATACGAGGACGAGGTAGAGAGCGGATTGACACCAGTAATGACTGATGATGAAGCGACATATGATGACTACCTTCGTAACAGTTCCGGTTCTGGTGGCGAGGAATAAACATACAAGTATAATACGAACGAAGAAACGACTATGTTAAATGTTTAAATTATTTAAATGTTTTAAATGTTATAAATTGTTAAAATGTTTAAATTGTTTATAAATGTATAAATTGTTTAAATTGTTTATAAATGTTATTAATTGTTAAAATGCTTAAATTGTTTATAAATGTTAATAAATAGTATATATATATGTTTATAAATGTTTAAATTGTTTAAATGTTTAAATCATTTAAATGTTTAAATTGTTTAAATGTTATAAATGTTATAAATTGTTTAAATTATATAAATTGTTTTATATATGTTATAAGATGTTATAAATTATTTAAATTATATAAATTGTTTAAATTATATAAATTATATAAAATGTTATAAATATTTATGTTTTAATTAAAAGTTTCAAATTTTGTTTGAATATAACAAACAACAAATAAAAAATAAAAAATAAAAAAAAAAACAGTTTGGGCCGAACCGGTTCCAAACCGACCCAAACCGGTTTGATAGGTTTGGGTTTTTAGCGTTTGAAACCGGTTTGAACCCG
Source organism: Flaveria trinervia (assembly GCA_025506515.1). Classification (NCBI taxonomy): domain Eukaryota; kingdom Viridiplantae; phylum Streptophyta; class Magnoliopsida; order Asterales; family Asteraceae; genus Flaveria; species Flaveria trinervia. The sequence goes on from CM046444.1 coordinate 10,737,568, forward strand.
AACGGTTTGGGGCCAAACCGGTTTTGACCGAGTTTGACCAAACCGGTTTCGGTTTGGGACCCGAACCGGTTTGGGCCCCCAAACCGGTTTGTACACCTCTAGTTAAGCGTGTTCAGGTGGGAGCAATCTAGAGATGGGTGACTCTGTGAAGTTTTCACCCGGATAACTAAAAGCAAATCCGTAAGCTCCTCAATTTTTTTTGTTTAATGTGAGGGCCGGGTGTGACAGAATAATAAATCTTCACTTTTGTTATTGCAAACAAACATTTAGCTCTGATCACACTACTGCTTCTTGCAAATTGTTTCATCTCGCTTCACGCCCATCTGTATCTCACAAGTTCATTTAATCTTTAACATGAATCGTTCCGATCTTGTCGCACCAACTTGAATCACACAAGTTCGATTGTTACATATCGCCTCTTGATTGCTTCACACAATCGGCCTTTACAGCTTCTTAATCGCCTCACGATTGGCTTCGACGTCTCACTTTGATCTTGATTGCTTCACATAATATATCAGCATACTTTTACAACTTCTTGATCTCCTTTAATCATCTATCACGCTTCGTTTTCACCTTGATCTTGATCGCCTCACACGAATTAGATCTTGTTATTGTTTGAATTATAGGATCAGTTTTTCACTTTGTTTCAATCAATCACATAGTGATAGTTTCGACTAATATTTCACATATTCGATCAGGTGGCTTCGTTCTTCACTTCGGTTATTGCTTGATCTTCACACCGTATTTTTTATTTTAGCCTTACTCTAATACCAATTGTTAGAGTTAATTAAGTCATGTAACACACCAAACCACTTTAACTAATATCAAAACACCCCAATTTATAATGTCTCATCAACCCTCTATTTATACTAAACTTATATTAAGCCTAACCCAACTCAAACTCTATCAAATAATCAAATAAATAAACAACTAACTTCTAGTTTAATACAAATTCCACTAAACAGTTATTAAACTATTATTAATCAAAATTAATCCATTAACGATTGGGTCCTATTACTGTTTTTCAACCTATCCTCAACCCTCGAGATATTTACGCCGACCTTTGAGATATATTAGGACTTCTTTTATAAAAAAAGATTTGGGAAGGCTATTTTGTCTACGTCGTGCACACTACACTCAAACATTACCATCTACAGACTGTTTATTTTTTCAAAGACGACCTTTTGATTTAAGATCCAAACCGAGGGGAATTAGTGTGTGTACCGATTAGCAATGATGATGATTCTTTCAGGTAACCATAATGCATGTTGGTTCAAAAAAGACTTTGATTTTTGGTCGAAATCATACTCGAGACTATGGCTGCTCAAAGCACTCATTGTCTGTTGCTCGCTCGATCCTCGTTCGTAAAAATAAAGAGAAGAGGGACCAAAGTTTATTTTGTTAAGATCATCACTTTCAAAGGAAAGACTTGGTCATAACTCTTTCCCATTTTATTTTGTTAAGATCCATTAAGTTCAGTTTATATATCTTTTAAAGAAGATTCATTCCACAATATTTGACCGAAAATATTGTTAATGTTTATAAAATCTTTGACTTGTTTTATAAAAATATAGAAAAAATTACACAAATGGTCCTTATGGTTTGATCAAATTGCATGATTGAAAATTTGCAAAGATAGTCCAAACTTTAGTATAAATATTTATGTTTGGTCCTCAATTTACAAAAGTATAAAGTTAATCCAAATTTTTATGTGAGTGTTGTACTATTTGTCCCTTAAATTAAAATTATATCTAGTTCAAAGTTTATAATGCATAAAAATAAATGAATTTAGTGCTAGGGACCAAATATGCAATGATTATATAAAAGTTTGGACTATCTTTGTAATTTTTAAAGTTTAGAAATGTAATTTGGTTAAACCATAGGGATCATTTATGCAATTTTCTCTAAAAATATATGAAGTCTTGATTTTATATTATGAACATTTTGATTTTATAAAAATATTCATAGTGTTACTACTGAAACCTAAACAAAATATTTCTACTAATTATGACAAAAGATTTATACTTTTTTCAACGGCCGACAAATACTTTAAGCCTAATCACCTGAGTAAACCCATTGGCGAAAGGTCACCCAAACCCACCAAAAACAAACTTTGTAGGTGACCCGGTCCGTCCATCATTCCAAAAGAAACCCATAATCTAAAGGCTCACTATAGTAGAATCTCTAATCCACTTGAAACATATTGCAGCATACATCAAGTGAGACTCAAACTCATAAACGTCACTTTGAATAGTCATGGATGTTTTATTTCAAATCAATTGATGTAGGACTCATTAACGGTAAAAGATTTATGCTAATAAAAAAAAATAATTATGATCCATGTCATTTTCTCACATTATTTTTTTTGACACATATCATCTCTCACTTTTATTATGCCACATGTCAATGGCATAACAAATCAACCATTTAGTGATGATATTAAATATTAATGATAACATTTTCAAATTATAAAAAACATATATCTTTTGATAAATAATAACATGTTTATTTTTATTTAAATACATAAGTTTTTTAAAAACAAATTTTATGAAATATAAAGTTTTTAATATATACGAAGACCTTTTATTGTTTAATAAAATATTAAGGTGAATAATTATTGTTCAAAGAAATATTAAGGATTTGAAGACAGTGAGGGTGAGCTGAGGTTTCTTCACGAAATATTAAAAAAAAATTATTGTTATCGTATTACTCAAGCTAATTAATTATACTTAATTTCAAGTACATCTTATATCAAAAAAAATAAATTTTTAATCTTAAATACTTATTACTAGTCATAATCTATATTGTACACAGCTTTTCAAACTAGTTATTACAATAAACCATAACTTATAATATCATCTCTAGTATTTAATCTATTCTATATTATATTGATAAAAAAAGGTTTCTTATGCCATTTGTTATCTTTTTAAACTATCTTTTTGACACTTATCATTCTTTTAAACATTTTTATTTTATTTTCTCTCCAAAATATATTTAAGTAATTTAAACACTCAAACAATTTCTCTCTCTTTATAAAAATTAACTTGGTTAACTGATATATTTTTCTCTTTCATCTATATTTTTTTAAATAAAACTATGTTTTTAAAAATAAGTTTTATTAAAAGAATTAAAATTCATATATTTTCTAAAACATTAAACCTTTTAAAACAAAATATTTTAAATCAATCTTGTTTTTAAATAATGATAAAAATTAATGGAGTTTTCTAAAAGTAGCTCTATTAAAACAACCAGAATAAACAAGATATTTATAAAGAATAAATTTTTATAAGAAAATCTTAAATAAATATTTAAAAATAAAATTATTTAAATAAGAGAGTTAAAAATAGTATAATTGTTTTATATTTTGAACAAGTACATATATAACTATTCATATGAAATCATAATCATATTTTATATTCAAATATAGAATTATAAATTTTTATTACTAATTATTTATTATTTTATTTATTCAACATATGTAATACACGGGATACTAATCTAATTATACATATGAGAAGCTAACCGAGGCTCTGGTACAATAACTAACGATGACTTCCTTTGTGTAGTCAATCCATACACCTCTTCCATATCAAATCTTCAATCTTCATATTTTCAGGTAACTTCCAATTAAACCCATGCAATAAGTTCCCCAGTACGGTCCGCATCATCCTGAGCCCAAGGTTATAACCCGGGCACATCCTCCGACCCGACCCAAACGGTATCAACTCAAAATGTTGCCCTTTTACATCCACATCCCGGCCAGAAAACCTCTCGGGCCGGAAAACATGTGGGTCGTCCCATGTATCTGGGTCGCGCCCTATGCTCCACACGTTTACGAAAACCGTGGTTCCTTTTGCGATATCGTAACCCGCCACTTTGCAATCTTCAAGGGCTAAATGGGGTGCTAGTAACACAGCCACCGGGTGCAACCTCATGGTTTCTTTTAGGATTGAGTCTATGAATTCAAGGCTCGGGAAATCGGACTCGTTCACCCATCTTTCTCTACCGATAACACGATCGAGCTCCTCGGTTGCCTTTTTCACGAGATGCGGTTGCTTGATTAGCTCGGACATTGCCCATTCTATGGTTGTTGTGGCTGTCTCGGTTCCACCCGCTATCAGATCCTATAACACCGTTATAAAAATAAATAAAAAATAAAAAATAAAATCTTTGAACCTATGTTTCATTAGCAATTACTATAGCTATATTTTTTCAGAACAGCTAACTCACACACCCTTTAATAATGTTAAATCTATACATTTTGTTACGTACCTGTGCTAACGCTTTGATGCAATTAGAATCAAGCTTAACCTCAATGTTAGGATCATCAGCCATCTTCAACAACAGATCCACCATATCTTTCGCTACAAAACGGTCCCCTTCGGCCTTCATTCGTGCGCGATGCTCCTTCAACACACGATCATAAAACCGATCGAATTGCTTAGAAACAGCCTTCATCCTCTTCACATACCCTTGCAGATCCAAAAACCCTAGCCATGGTATCCAATCACCAATATTCAACACCCCATTCAGCACAAACAGTTCATCCAACATCTTTTGAAACTCTTCCGGTCCCATAATCTCCTCATTTGCAGCACACTCGGTAACATACTTACGACCCAAAGCAGATCTACTAATCACACTTAAATTCACAAGCAAAGCATGTTCTTTTAGCACGATCGAATCACCACATGCCGCGTGTATCCGGTTAAGAAAGATTTGCATTTCTTCGACACGAATGTATTCAGACGAGCCGAGCCTTCTCGAGCTAAAAATCTCGTTCAGGAATATTTTCCTACCTTGGCTCCAATACGGTCCGTATGGAGCCCAGGTTAGATCCTGATAGTCATAGGTAATATGTTTCCCGGCCGCAGTTTGCGGCCGGGAAGCAAAAACACGGTCATGCGTCCTCAGAAACTGCTTAGCCATTTCTGGGGACGATGCGACTACAACTGTGGTCGAACCGAACCTGAGGCGCATGAGTTTGCCGTAGGTTTGGGACAGTTTGTGGAGAGATTGGTGTAGGATAGGGCCCATGAGGTTCAGGTTTCCGATTATCGGCAATGGTCGAGGGCCCGGGGGAGGGTTCTTTTGGCTTGAGACTTGTTGAGTAACCTGAAGATTAGTAGAGAAATTGCAGTGGCTAAAAGGACCCAAGGAAGAGACTCCATTGTTGAGTGAAGTTGAATGCTTTTTGTGTTTGTAGGTTTGGGTGAAAATGGGTAAGCTTTGAGGGTATTTATAAGGGAGAATTCCAAAAGCTAACATATTTATCATTTTTTTAAATATCGTTGGGGGGTTTTCAAAATTATTGATTTTGTGAGAAGGTGGGGTATGTGAAGTTTTTTGTGTCAAAATGCACTTCATGGTGACACGCTAGAGGCTTGATATTTGTAATTTTAGTTTGAATTGTACAAATCCTTTTGGAGATCATACTAATACTTCTGTACAAACCATATATGTGTGGATTGTATTAAGATTTTTGTGATGATTGTAATAAGAGCATTCATTATGGATTGGATTTTCTATTTTTGATATGAGTGTGTGTTTTATATTACGAGGATGATTGTTAGTGATTATGAGTAAATAAAGAAGAATATTTACGGGGGGTTTTACTATGATTCTTACATTTGGGGAAATATGAGGAATCATAGTACAAACTCATAATTTTTTTAATATTTTAAAAGTGGTTGTAAGTGAAAGAGAGAAAAAATATAATGATAAAAATATTAAAAAGTATTATTTAGTTGAAAGATATAGTAAAAATAATGTTTTTAATATAAATATAAGAATGAGGTCTCGTGATAAGATATCCGTGTGATGATAATAATATATTGGTCGTGTGGAAATTGTTATTTTCCAAGGTCATTTTACTCGAATAGTATATGTGTCATGCAACTACGGTATCCATCTTGAGTGTATTTTCATATGAAGGTGGACGGTCACGGTAGGTTTTCGAAAAGATAGTGAACATATATTATAAAGAAGTCGACTTATTTTGGTAATTTTTCCTATTTGCCTAAAGGTGATTGCAATAATATACATGTTTATTTTTTTTTATATTTAATAGTTGGTATATTATTTTACTAGGTCATATGGTATATAAATGTTCAGTATTAGTACTTTTACTCACTGTTCGGGTATTTTTTTTTTTTTATATCTTGGAACTTTTCTTTTGTCGCATATAATATTTAAATTTTATTGGTATATACGTAAATGCATCATCCATACAAATAGTAGTGGCATTACCATTTTAGTCATGTATCATCATAATTTATAAACGGTCACTTGATGATAGCTAACTTATAAATATCATTATGTACGTGACAATGACACGTTATAGTCATTCTTATCAAACTTGAGTGTTAATGACACAAAACATTCATATGTTATAAGTATGAGTAATGTAGACAATGTTGCCATCTAAAGCAATGCATAAATTAAGAACCCATTAATAGACAGATGATTCACGTGTGCTTACTATTTTTATGAATACTTTTTTAGGACTTAATTTATACCTAATTGTTTCATATATAGATTTTAAGATAACCAAAAGTGAAAATGATGTGTTCTTATTAAATTTGAGAAGGAAGAGTGACGATAGCCAATGTGCATTGTTAACTACGTTAGAAACTCATATATTACATGAGTAGAAAAAACTTTAACATATTAAAATCATTAGTCTTATTAATATTATTATATGTTATTATCCATTAATGAAATAATTAATAATAAATATTTATAAAATTATAATAATAACTGATAAAAATCAAGAATTATAAAATTATATTTTAAGAGAATATATAATTGAAATCTTATAATATAATATGGTTTAATAATTTGTTAAATAAGAAGATTAAAATTTAGATATATAATTATTTAGTTTACTTGTTTTAAGTTAAACAAAAGTTAAAACTTCATCAGAAGTTGTCACGTGCCCTTAAAATGTTTCTTTTATTAGATAGTATAGATTAGTTTTCTAAATATGATGTTAATAGCATATGATATTATCTAATTTGAATCGGAATGACACCATTTAGGTTTAATGGAGAGAAAAAAAGTTGATATTTATGATTTATGGTTTATGGTTTTTGGATGATGGCTATGCACAGGTTATTTCATGCAAGCTCAAAATCGACAAAACTTGAGCCTTGAGGCATGAAATAATTGGGCTTAATTTAAACGAATGCGATTTTGTGTATGGATCGAAAAACAAAACCAAAAGGAAAGAATAGAGGGCTTAAAATAAAAATTTAGTGGGCTCACTTGCTGAATACATGGGCTTGGGGAAAGGTCTGAGTTGGGCCTGAAAGTTGTGTTGTAACTTGTAAAATGTAAATGGCAATCAAAATCACATTCTAAAATTTGCAGAGATGTAATAAGATCTATGCAATCGTTGCTTTGCTGATTCAAAAGGTGTGGTTAGGTGAGTACTTAAAGAAATTGTTGTATGTGTTTTCAAAAGGTGTGGTTAGGTGAGTACTTAAAGATGTGATAAGATCTATGCAATCGTTGCTTTGTTGTATGTGTTTTCAAAAGGTGTGGTTTGGTTCTTGTTGAGATTCACGTAAATTTATTGATAAGACAAAGCTATCATATTTAGACACATCTATAAATGTACTTGAGGAGATTGAAAGAAATAGATAATTTGACCAAAAAGTTTACAACAAAGGATATGAACCCAACTAACTTTTTATATACTTGTCATGTCATATTAATAGAATTAAGGTGAAGTCTATAACTATGTCATTAATTCCTCTTATTCCTCCTAACACAAATTTACAAATTCCAATACAAATTTACAACTTACAATCCAAATACATGTCTAATTCTATTGGACATTTCTTTTATATAACTTTCACTTCTCTATGAATTGTATACTTCACACTTACTGTATGAACCCTGAAAACTTATCGTGGACAAGAAGATACACTTGATCATAACTCTCAGTAAATAAATAGATCAAATGAAGTTACGCCAGTCTAACTAGTGAAAGTCAAATTCAATAGGAAGATGCTAAAACTTCAAGACATACATCATAGTTTTCTACGTTTCTGATCAACCTTTATATATTAATGAAAAGAAAGTTGGTGACTTATGGGCAGCATAAGTTGGTGACTTAATGTTCGGTAGGAATGTTTGTAGTTTTATCCTAAAATGCTATGGTTTTAACCAAGCTTTCTCTTGATTGTTGAAGAATGTTATGTTTTTGTCACGTTATTCGTTTAGAGGATTCGTAATTTAATGATCAAAAACTTGGACATTCTTAGAGTTGTGAAGTACTTTCAGAATGAAACAATTTGAGGGTTCAATCTAAAACTTCAATTGGATAAAACTCAAAGAAAATCAATAACAAGTATGGATTTTTGAGTGGGATTTTGTGAACCAAAGAGAAAATGATCAATTTGAATCTAATTCAAAATTGAATTGAAATTGGAGCCAAAATTATTCTGAAGTTTCACAGTTGACTCTAGCCGGGGTTTCTACCCTTTAGACCTCGCTAGAAAAGACGCTGTCCTCGAACCCCTTCTTAGAACCCCCAAACTCAAATTAGTGTGCATTTCGCGCTATTTTGAATTGTTTGATAGATGTAATGATCATTTTAATAAACTAGTCAATTCAATTACATTAAAATATCTAAGAGTTTGTTACTTTAATTAAATGATTAAATAATGGGTACATTTCATGGAACTTAAAATAGGTTCCTTTAAATAATTTGGTTGTTAGGCAATATATTGATTTTATAAAATACTAACATACATTATCATTTTGTATTAATATTTCTAAGATCAGGTTTTATTATATTTAAGTCTCTAATTTGTATTAACTACACATGCATGTAATTAATAAAATAATATAACGACTTGCTATTCATTAAAAGGGTTGAAATTTGATGATGTTTGTTTTTATCATGTAATATAGTATGAATTTATATAATATGATAATAATAATAATTAACGATGTGTTGTTCTATGTGAGCAAAATGCTTCACAAATGAATGTTGCTAAATGTACACCTTTTTAAAAACTAATTCACCCCTATTTAAAAATCAATTTTCTATAGACTTGCAAGAAAAATTAACAAAATGGATTTGAGGGATGAGAATAGTTACAAAATGTCAACCTCATAGTGAAATGGTTAAACTATTCAAAGCTAATGGATAAATAATGTGTGGAATCTTCCCTTACCATGAGAATTAGGGTTGACAAATGGATGTGTGATTATGAGTTAAAAATAAGTAATGTTGTAGACTTTTAGTATAAGTTGAAACGTGATTTAGTGTTAAAGTTGATTTACAAGTAACTTCTTGTTTATATATAAAACGATAATAAATGAACGCGGTGTTTTTTTACTATCAACAAATTGTCTACATAATACGCAACTCAAAAAGAAAAAGAAAGAATAAAAGTTGATAAAGCACATAAAGCGATGATAATTTATCAAAGTATTATCCTACATCAATAAAATAAAAACCATCAACAATAGCTATAGCTTGTAGTTAGCGTTTAAAAATAGTTTATAAACTTTAATATTTTAAAACTAGGTTGCATTACATTTATTTTACTTGTAGTGAAATAATCTGAATAAAGTAGGGGAACGAAAAATGTTACGAGTTTACAAATGTGTCTTTAAATGTTCTCAAGCAAAATCAATAATCACGATTTGTTTATTTATCAACATGATAAGAAAACAAATAGTGAAAACATACCTTCAATGAAAAGAGTCTAATTGTTTATGGTAACGTGGAGTCTATGGACTCAACACTACTCAAAGATTAAGATAGGATTTCACTTCACAAATAAAATAATTATTTGGAGTATGAAATGGTTTTTGTAAATGGCATATGGTTTTCTTTTAACTACTTACCATATATCAGTTACATTTAAACAATCACTAATGATTGCACTCATATTAAGAAACAATCATCAATGTCACTAGACTACAACATCATAAGTAATCCACACAACACAAACATCTCCACTCGTCCCCTTTTCTCCAATTAGTCTCTCCCTGTTTATGTTTCCATTCGAGGATCCACATCAATCAGCAAACCAAACCGTTCAATCTATTCTAGTAAAGAAACACCGCATGAAATCAAAACAATGACCGGTTTGGATGGCTTGATGCTTTAACCAAATGATAGACCGACAATCACATATCCTCGTTTAGTTAGTTTAATAATAAACGTAAAACATCAGTTATCGGTTATTAAGTAAAACCATCCAATTAACTATACAAATCAAAGGAACTACAAGTGGACTCCCATTAGTAATTTCACTACTATGTGAGCAGTATTATTTATACAAACCTATACATCAACACTAGAATACATATATACCACACTACCACAGTCTGATCAAGCAGCATTGTCAAGCGATCCAGATCCTATAGACATCCCTAATCTTGTTGCGAGAAACACCACATAAATCGCCATAAGCCCCATCCCAAACGACTTGCTCGGCTGCATACCATTTCTCGGCAACATTACTAGTGCCCAAAGCAAGCCCAGTATCAGAAATCCTATGTTACAGAAAAGCCCGATATCACCAGACATTGTATAAGTTTCGGGCCTCTTTGACCATGATCCGATGAGCATACAAATCCCTAAGCCAACGAGCGTGTTGAACATAGGGCCTGCATAGCATCCAGACATTGCTATCTGCACACCTTCACCTCCATGGATGGCTAGTGCAACATTTGACATTAAGTCACCCATTGAGTTGCCCCATGCTAATACAGTTAATCCAAGAATCGAAGGGTTGATCTCAAATATTAGCCCAAACGACACTAATAAGGCGACTAACTCGTCAGCTATCATGTAAAACCAGACGATACTCATGAAAATCCACCAAGAACCCATGGAAGCAGCCACTTTTGAGGGGGGTGGTCCCTTCTGGTGCATATGAATGCAACAACACCAAGCACACACCAAGGCCCACAGCGGCTAGGTAGATAATCACTATGGCTAATTGACTTTGGCTCTCGTTGTGTTCGGTGTTCCAAAGAACTGCTAGAAGTAAAGGTGCAAATGTAACGCTGGCGACTGCATAACCTTTTGACCATCTTTCTTCCTCAATTATGGAATTGTTAACCTTCTTGGTAGTGTTAGTGGTAATTCTAACCATGGAAACAACTTAGAACACGAAGAGGATGAATCTTTATGTTCATGAACCGACTCGTCGTCTTTCCATCCCCATAGAGGGCTTGTGCAATCTTCTGAACCATGTGCAAGAACCTCAGAATAGATCGCGACATTAGAACCCCACATCCAATGTGGAACCTTGGACTCAATCAAATGTGGAACATCATCAGACTCTGCAGACGACATGCTCTCCGATTCAAGATCACCATTTTCAAGATTCTCGGGACCATCAGTTTGAGTAACAGATAACAAGGGGACACAGGTGTCTCCCTTCAAAACACCAAATTTTCGTCTAAAGAACTCGTTAGCAGCAACTAAGGTAGCGTAAACAGCATAGATCGCCACAAATGCAATTGCCCCACCAATACTAACATCCCCAATCAGCAAGATCGCAGCAAGAGACACAACAGCAAACAGCAGCACACAAACATCCCTAATGAAACACTTCTTATCAATACTCACAGTCTGATCAGCCACACAGATCGAAATAGTCCCCACAACAACACAAGTCACGAAAATCGCACCACCCAGAATACTACTAAGCCCAACATCACCATTATCAGAACCCGCAAAAGCCGCGATGCTAGCAAACACATCAGGGGCACCATTCCCTAATGGAAGCAAGGTCACCCCTGCTAAAGTAGGTGGTAATCTCAACAAATTCGACAACTTTTCAAGAGAACAACAGAAATAATCAGCAGCAGTATTCCCCAACAGATAAAACAGTGCAGCTAACCAAATAATAAGCACAATGTAACCCACAGAAGCATGGTTTTCACAAGAACAATAGAAAAAACTCAAGTAATTAAAAAACCCATCAGAATGACATTGGGGGTAAGCCCTCAAGAACTCACATTCACTTTCAAAACCTTCATGCTGATTCAACCCAGTACAATCGGGTGGGGTCTTGATACCGAGGTACCCGGGTTACTGAGAAACCCGACCCGATTACCCCCAACGGAGCTCCAATTACCGTCAATCGATGAAAGCAAAACACGACGAACACAAGGGTAAAAAGACCGCGTAAAGGCCCACGAAAATTAACCGCTGTTCGATCCATCAGCAACAGCAAGAACCCTAAATTACGATCTTTTTACCCAATTTGTACGTAGATTACGCTAATCAAATACAATCAAGAACACATAGTGGAAGAAAACTCACAATCTACCCAAATCAATTGGAAGATTGTGACAGCTTTTGAAGGTGCAAAAGGGTAAAGATCGACGATCAAGAGGATCAAGAAACAGGGTATGATTGAAACAAGTGGGAGAAATCAAAAATTGAGATGAAATTAGGGTTCTTGGTGGTGTAAAGAACTAAAGATGGTGATGTTAGGAGGGGTGGCTTGTGTATTGGAGTTTGTCGACAGTGTGAATGGAATGAAGTGGTTGACATATTACGGGAAGGTATCATATGGGTTCGGTGGTTAGTGGGTCGTCGCTAAATGTGACAAGATTATAACCGGCGATTGATTTCTTAATCATATGTCATTAAAGAAAGTAATTAAAGAAAGTAATTAAAGATAGTAATTAAAGATAGTAATTAAAGATAGTAATTAAAGATAGTAATATAGTAATATGATTGTGTCGAATCAGATACGAACTATTTTGGGGAAAAAGCCGTTTAATGATTGGTGGTTAATATGTATTTAATGTGTAAGTATACAAAAGTTTGAAATATTACTTTTGGTTGTAATGTTATATTGACCCCCTAGAAGATTGTTGTTTTGTGTATTACATTTATACTTTTGGAAAAGTGAAGAACAATATTAATTATGTTATTAACTATTTAGTTTAAGTGAGTGGATGATGTAAACCTTTTGAGAGTAAATATTCTTATAAAAAAGATGTATTTTTAAAAGTTTTTTTATGGTTCAAAATTATTTTAAGAAAGTGAAATGTAGTGATATATGGACTTTAAGTTTAACAAATAGGGGTTTTGTTTCATTTGCTAGCAACTTGGTAATTTTTATTCATATTTGTCCTTAGCAGATAAAAAAATATGAAGGGGGCATATTATAAAACTTAATATGAAATACAAACCAATACTTATCATTCAATCTAAGATAAAAATTAGAAAATAACATGCCTGTGACATCCCTCTAACTATGTTAGTCTTTCAACAATATAGATACATGTGTGGAACTTTCGTTTAGGTCTTTAAGAATATGTTAACTTTTTAACATAATACAAAAGATCCATGTTATGGAGATATCAATAATAAACTTTCTCTCCGTTAATACATAACACAAAACTTTTTATGAAAATTAATTACGTTTAATTACGATTGATATGTAAAATAAAAGTATTTTAAACAATAAAAATTCTAGATTTAATGGTACATATTAACTAAACATGTGTGATTAGTGAATTTGTCGTTAGTTTTAGATGATATTTGGCTAAGCTTTTGAAAAGTTCCTTATAACTTTTTTTGAAGGGTAAAAAAACAATAATATCGCTTCAAAAGTCATAGTAAGTTACAATTTGTAATTTATTATGATTTTTGGAGAGATATTATTGTCTTTTTACCCTTTAAAAAGTCATAAGAAGTTTTTTAAAAACAATCTTAAACATGCCCTTATTTATATATATATATATATATATATTATATATATATATATATATATATATATATATGTATGTATATATATATCCGTCTTTAACAATTAAGGAGTTTATTTCATTTGCTATCCTTAATTTTCCTTAAACTAATTATATATTTATATTATTTAAAAGTGTTAACTACATGTAATTTCCTTAACTTTTATATTTTGTCCATATAAGTTTTGTGATTTTCGTATTTGGTCTTTTTTTATTTCATTGCCTTATGATATGTATTTATGTTTATATTAAAATTAGTTTAGTAACTAAAAGTTGTCTTAAATACCTATTTATTTAATTTCTATCATAAAAGACAAGCGGATGAAACGAACATAAATTGGCATTTATTAATATTAGTATTGGTTATGGTTTATTTTGATGTCTTCAGATTTTAAGTCGTAATGATAGCTGTTACGATATTTTTTGTATTTAAGTTTGTGGTGTAATTACCAGCTCAACACATGTAGAGATATTACTAGTTAAGATAATATCTATAAAAACACATTTCCAAAATACAAATGTAATATATATATGCGTGCGGAAAGTAAGTCTTTCTTAATTTCTATTTTCCAGTAGTGCAAAAAAATTAATTGACATGTAGAGTACTAATTCATTGACACATACTAATACTATGAATTTTTTTTTTTTTTACTTTTGTTTAATATATTTTTCAATTCAGTATATTATTGTTTAAAGAAAAAGGAGAATCTTGTATATATATTTTGAATGGAAAGGGTGACTGTCAGACTTTGATATCGTCAAGAGAAATAAAATAAAATCAAGATTAGATATTATTATATTTGAGATATAACATATCAAATAGAATAAAATCAAGACGACAATCATTTGATTTTCTCTTGATTATCACAAAAAGAGGCTTCGACTTTAGATCAGTCGATTGACACGTTGACAATGATAGTCATAACGCGTCAATACTTCACATTTTAGAGTTACAAGACGCGTTATTACATTTAATTAATTTTATATATAACTTGCTCATTAAGTTAACTCGCACAAGTGTCGGAATGTGAGTTTTAGATACTTCACCATCACCGGTTTGTTGATCAATTTTATAAGTTTTGAAGATGCTATCTTTTATAATGTAAACATTAAGCCTATGGGATGCAATGAGTTTGCGTATTTCGTTACATGTGTTACGACGTCAATATTAACATGTTTAATTACAGAAAAGAAAACATATAAAACTGCATTGACTCGGTTATGGAGATCGAAACATATAAAGAAAATAACTATATAATAGTATTGGTTTTCTTCAGTCAAAAAAATTGCATTCTTCACGGTATTGGCATGTAATCGTTAATCGATATAACCTGCAATACCAAAGAAAATACTTTATTTAAATAGAACAACGTTTCTAGCAAAATTTATAATGGAACGCCAAAAAGAAATTAAGAACAACATTTGAGCATTCACATTGAGTTTCCCAACCTCATCCTCATATTTACATTAAATACACTATCTTTGTGTTATCTCTTTCAATTAAATAATAATTTTTAAAATCTTTATCATTATATATTTTTTCTCTTCTTCACTCAAAACCACTTTTAAAATATTAAAAATTTATAGAGATTGTACTGTGATTTTCCATATTTCCCCAAATATGAGAAATCATGGTAAAATCTCTATAAAATATTTTCGCTCATGCACTCACAACCACTAAGAATCATCCCCCATAATATAGGACACATACATAAAAAATGAAAAACCCATTATGAATGCTCTTAGATTAGGCTTCTCAAAAAGAAAATGTTAACTAATAATAGTTTCGAAGAATAATCAAATTAGTAAAAAAAATAAATGGGTTAAAAGTATACATTACATATAGTACAAAAGGTAAAGTTGTAACTTTTGAACTTTGGAATATGGAATTTTGTTTTGCCACCACTTTTAATAAATGAGATATAAGTAAATATTAAAAATATATGAATCTGATAAGAGTTGTATAGTTATATACATATATATATATATATACTTGTAAGTTGTAAATAAGATTCGCACTTCGCGAAGAATTGAAGTACATAAACAAAGGTATACAAAGGAACGGTTGTATTTAAAAACTGAAATACCAAGCCCATAAGATTAAGCAACTTTTATGTGTATTAATTAATTTTGTTTTTATAGAGTGTATTACTTTTCTTTAAAAGAATGCACACTTAGAACTTATGGTCACGATGCGTCAAGACAAAATACTATAAAAGTAATAGTAACGTTATTAAGTTTATTTGCAGTCCTAACGATAAATACTATAATAGTAATAGTAACGTTATAGAATATAAGGACTCTAGGGATGCGGTAACCCAAAGCCCTTGCTTTATTTCACTCCCCTTAACACCCATTGCATACTTTCTATAATAACAAACTTGACTCGCAATATTAATGAAACTATGTGTTGCTATCTCTCTGACACGCATGCATATTATCTTGGAAGTTTTCAAGAATTGTCCTGCTATATAGTGGTGTGCACTACACTCACACTCTCGTATCTGTCACACCAGTCGTTTCAACTTTTAAATCGTTCCAACTTATAGATGGACGTTTAGTTTTTGGCTTTCTAATTAAACAGGCGTATGTATTTGTAAACGGAGTTGGAGTTTTCCGCTTTCCAAGCTAAACAAACGTTTAACTCTTGAGTTTCTCTTTTTAAACATCAGTAAGAGGTTAAATTTGTCACTAGTGTTTGTATAGAATTTCTCTTTTAAGAATATGGCCCAGTCATGAAAGCTCATCCAGAAGATTTTTCGATTTCTTTGAAATGGATTAAATCACCAACAAGTATTCTCTTATCACCAAAGTACAGTTATGGAGTATGGTGTTATTACAGCAAGCTTTCTTCTTGTTTCTGCACTTGCAGTTGCACTTCAAGTGTTCTTTTTCTCCCCAATATCTCCAGAACCACTTAAGTTACCACCTGAACTATCTGCACATCCTTTCACCCCTAACAACTACTTACAGGTTAACTTCCTAATCAATACTTACTGTGTGTTTTCTTCATGTTAGTTACTGTATGTTCTTTGATCTTTACAGGAAGTAATTAAGCTAGGAGAAGGGATACTATACAAACCAGAAGGTCTATGTGTGGACCAAAAGGGGATGCTGTATACTGCTACCAGAGATGGGTGGATCAAAAGATTGCATACAAATGGGACATGTGAAAACTGGAAGAAGATACATGACAGAGATACTTTACTCGGTTTGACAGTCACGCGATCAGGCAACCTGATCGTGTGTGACACCGAAGAGGTGAATCTTTGATACTTTTAAGTGTTTTGAATTTTGATCCAATAAACTTGATTAAAATGGAACTTTATGTGATGTTTCAGGGATTGATTAAGGTTAGTGAAGATGGTGGAGTGACAGCTATAGCAACTCATATGAATGGTGAAAACATAAGGTTTGCAGATGATGTTGTTGAAGCAGGTGATGGGAGTTTATACTTTAGTGTAGCCAGCACTAAATTTGGGCTGCATAATTGGTACCTTGATGTGTTAGAGGCTAAACCTCATGGGCAGCTTCTAAAATATGACCCAGTTACAACGGAAACGTCGTTGGTGCTCGACGGGCTCGGTTTGCTAATGGAGTAACCATCTCTGCAGACCAAGAGTTTTTGGTGGTATGTGAATCATGGAAGTAAGTGACATCTGCAAATAAAACTAAACAATGTGCAGTGTGTGTAATATACTAATGTCTACAACTAAAAGTTAAAATAATCTTGGACTTGGTTGTGTATCAGATTTAGGTGTCTAAAGTACTGGTTAAAGGAGGAAATGAGAGGAAAAGTAGACGTTTTTATCGACAATCTTCCTGGTGCGCCAGACAATATTAATCTTGCTCCTGATGGGTCATTTTGGATAGCTATACTACAGGTAATTAGATAACTTATGTGTTAATGCAACAACAAGAATTATGATTTGAAGGTAATTAAAAGAGCTTACATGATGCAGGTGACCTCAAGCAGGATGAAATTTGTGCATTCTTCCAAAGCAGTTAAACACCTTCTGGCAACATTTCCAAAGCTGAGTGATCAAGTTAAAGCGGTTGAAAGAAGTGCAATGGCGATAAATGTGGGGAGTGATGGAAAGATTATCAAGAGGTTAGATGATCTTACAGGAGAAGTGATGGGATTTGTCACTTCAGTTCTGGAGGTTGATGGAAATCTTTACTTTGGAAGTTTGAAAAATGAATTCATAGGCAAGTTGCCGATAAAAACTTTAGCATGAAGCTGGAACTTTTTTATCGCAACGATCTATGTTCGCGATAGCTCTATTATGTTGGTTGAGGTTTTAAAATGTATAAAAAGGATAAGCTTAACAAGAAGTAGTAATGTAATATCAATCATGATGATCAGCAAGATGAATCTTAAGCGAGTAAAAACAAATTATTCTTGTATTTCTTTTTTCAGAACAACTTACAAACACATCCTCTGATCCTATTTCTAAATCTATACACTTTTTCAGTACAAGATTTCAAATCCTAAATCGATTGAGAAAGACACACTTCCAATACACCTTGCTACCACACTACCATTAGCCCCCAAGTCCTTTGATAATTGTTCTTGTTAATTGACCAGCATATACACATTTGACAGAATAAAAAAACCATAGTAAGGGTCTTACCATTACAATGATGGGGACAGTTAAGACTCCTGAAGTATGCTTCTTTCATCATGTTTCTCATTAAGCAGATATATCCAACAATCTTTCATTTGGATAAGATTTAACGTATGCTGACACACGCAGGACAACATCTAGCGTCTAATATCATTAATCCAGCGGCAAAATTAAAATTGATTAACAGACATCATTGGTCTTCATCAATTTATCTTCTATATAACTGTGCTTATTTATATCAGTTTGAATCACCGTTCAGCTTAATTACACCCTTAAGAGGCTTAACTATTTCACACTCCCATCCAAATGAGAGGAATGAACCTTATCTTAACTGCATGTCTCTGGTGTGTACAGCATGCCTTAATAATGACCTCCATTACTGGCAAATCACTCAATGGAAACCAAACCATGCACCGTTCTGTCACCAGATCGAATTATCAAACTTTGTTTTATAACGTAGGTTAGTGACGTGCACGACTCAAGCTTTCTAAACTAACAAGTTAAAATTCTCACGGTATTATCTTTCAAAGTTTTTCTTACATGTTAGTTTCTATATAATAAGTCATCAGGTGACACCCACACAAAATCAAAAAGTCCAACTCCCAACTTTGACCCTCAATAATGATATTATATTGTTGTTGTTGGAGTATTGGACTGACATGCATGCAGGATATTTTGGAAGTTTTTAAGACTGACATGCATGCTGTTGGGGTATACTGCTACCATAGATGGGTGGATCAAAACATTGCATACAAATGGGACATGTGGAAAATGGAAGAAGATACAGAACAGAGATATTTTACTCGGTTTGACAGTCACAAGAGCTGGTGATCTGATTGTGTGCGACTCCGAGGATGTAATCTTTTTAATCTGTAAATTCTTTGTATCGAAGAAAAAGTCGAGTAAAATTAAATCATATATGATTATGCAGGCTTTGATTAAGGTTAGTAAAGATGGTGCAGTGACAGCTTTAGCAACTCATATGAATGGTGAAAATATAAGGTTTGCAGATGCCGTTGTTGAAGCAGGTAATGGGAGTTTATACGCAAGTGTTGCAAGCACTAAAATATGACCCATTTACAATGGAAACGTCATTGGTGCTTGATGGGCTTGGGCTTGCTAGTGGGATGGCCATCTCTTGGAGCAAGAGTCATTGGTGTGCTTGATGGGCTTGGACTTGCTTCTGTATCAGATTCAGATGCTTAAAATACTGGCTCAAGAAAGAAATAGAGGAAAAGTCCACACCTTTATTGACAATTTATCTGGTTCACCGGACAATATTAATCTTGCTCCTGATGGGTCGTTATGGGTAGCTATATTTCAGCTAACTAGAATATTTTGCGTCTTTAATGTAACAACAGTAATTATGATTTGAAGGTGATTACAAGAGTTTACATAATGCAGCTGACGTCAAACAGGATGAAATTTGTGCATTCTTCCAAAGCAATAAAACACGTTTTGGCAACATTTCCAAAGTTGTATGATCAAGTTAATACCCTTGACAAAAGTGCAATGGCAATAAATGTGGGGAGTGATGGAAAGATTATCAAGAGGTTTTGGTGTTCCTAGTGGAGAAGTGATGGCATTTGTCAGTTGTCACTTCAGTCCTGGAGTTCAATGGGAAGCTTTACTTAGGAGGTTTAATAACCTATTTCATTGGCATGTTGCTGATATGAACTATAATGACTAGCAAGATGAATATTATTTGTGAAACAAAAAAGTGCAAAAGAACTCACCGAGCATATATCCTTCTTGAAATTTGATTTTTACATCCAATGCTATGCATTGGCATAACAAAATTAGAAACAGTTTCTGCTACTGAAGTCTGCTTCTTTTATCTGGCTTCTTATTAACTCCATATGCCGATGGTTTGCTGCTCTTTTTGTTGACAAACTCAGAGAAAGATGGGATGGGTGGCAACTTTATGTCATTGTAAGTGCTCTCTGAAGAACTTAATGAAACATTGTCATGATCTTTTTCACTCTTCTTCATTGCCTGATCTGATACAGACAGTAATACTGATATTAAAGGTTCCACTTCTGTTGCATTTTTTGAAGTAGAATTCGGATTAGTGGCAAGCCTAGATGTTAAGTCTGCAGCACTAACTGTTGAAAGCCACCTCACAGTACTTGCAACTTGTGATAAATAAAATGATTTTCCAGTTTTCCCGTATTTTTTGAAGCACTCATTTTCAAGAAACCTGGAAGACGTTTCAGGGTCTATCCTGTACATCAAGCATAAAAAAGTGGTTTTGAAACACTCAAAAGATCATAAATTTGGCAAAACTCAGTAAAAGGAGTGGATGGTATGCATACTGCAAGTGGTTGAGCCGTTGCTGTGTTTGCTTTAGTGAATTGAGTAGTCTTTGGTTGCAGGACTCCCGTGTGGTTTCACTTATAGCATTTTTGTCAAGTTTATTGTTCTGTGTGAAGGTCAAAAGTCAAACTAGAACCTACTATGGAATATATGTATAGTCAATGATCACCCCCTAACAACTAGAAATTACCGGTTTTTCAGGATCTTTTGGCTTATAATATTTTTCTTCTGCGCGTTGCAAAATATCCATCTTCTCGATATATTTCGATTTTGAAGGTAAGGCTGACTGTGTAAGGCCTTCCACAGCATCAATATCATCTGGAAATTAAACTAGTCAACTTAAGAAACACAGGTTACAACATATGTTAACCACAAAAATGATCATTTATATGCTTGAAAGCATAAAACTGCAATCTATCAGAAACGCTGAATCCATAAAATCAAGACACAAAATGTTACCATCGTCATCAGAAATATCATCCTCTGACACATTTGCTTCGTCATCGCGAGACCAATACTCTGAGAAATCAACTTCATCAACAGGTTTTGAGGAGCTGAGATAAAAGAACTATTCATCATTACATAACATTTATTAATAAAAGATATATAAAATAGATTAAAACAAAACTATTACCTGCTTATAAATATTTTTGAGGATCCAACTCTATTACCAAGAGAACACATGGCTTTAAGCTCCTCCAAGTATTTCTCCACTAGGTTTGGATTTTTGCATGCATCACATGTTTTCTTACATAGTGATGATGGCACCTACTTTGTGCAAGTGACGTTTAAAAATCTGGTAATATTAGATCTAATATAAATAAGCAGGATTATGGTACAAACTTGGATTTAGCTACCTGTTCCCCAAAACCATCAAGAATTTTTTTCCTACGACAACCAGATGTTTCACAATACTCCACCATCTGCATTTATAAACCAATTTAAGTAAATAAATGAGGTAATTTTGAAGATAAGTTTTGCAAGCTTACCAAATTAAAGTCAACAATTGACTTCTTTGGGGAATTGTCATGCAAATTTGAGGACTGCGACTTCTTGTTATCTGCATTATTTAATATAAATTGCTGCAAGTAATTTTATGTATTAGTAACTAATGATCAGAGGAATGATTAAAAAAATTAAAAAGAAAGAATCAAACCATTTTCTTGCGGTCGTCTATTCCATAGTATAAAACACTTCTAGAAGGTTGTTGATCACGACCGGCTCTACCTGATTCTTGATAAAAAGATACCATTGATTTGGGAATGTTGAAATGGCAAACAATCCTAACATCTTTCCGATCTATACCCTAATATTATTGTGAGTGACTTGTTAGTTGATATATACACTTAAAAAAGTTTCCCAACAAAATATAAAAGGGGTAGAATTAAAAGAGTAGCATACCATTCTAAAGTCACAACAATGTCTCATTAGATTATAATTCACCAAAAATGCTCCAGGAGAGTAACCAGCATGAAGAAAGAAAATAAATATCATATGAATATAAACTCCTCTTCATTAGGGTCATTTAATTATAATAGAAAAACTAGTTTAACCATACCCAAAAGCCACTGTAGCCACTACAACTTGTGTTTTGGCAGAAATCCAATCATCTAAAACAGAGGTACGTAGTTTATTGTTTAACCCTGCATGATATGCTGAAAGCAAATCAAGAAAATAAGAATGTTCGTAATAAACACCTCAAGAATAAGTCAAAGGAAGATGAAAAAAACGAAGTACCAGCACAAGAAATGCCACTTTTTGATAAATGAGAAGCCAGATCATCACACATTGTACGTTCAAGGCAGTACACAATTCCACATACATCTCCACAAGATTTAATTAGATCAGTCAGATCAGCATATGGGTCAGTTAGAAGATCTTTAAATCGAACTGTACAAATTGAAAAATGAATCACGTAAATTATTAAAATTTAACCCAAACGAAAAGCAAATTACTTATAACAGAGTAACAAATAGTGAAACTGGCAAGAGAGAAGAGCAATGACCAATACATAAAAAAAATTTAAGATCATGGTTCTAATTTGTTAACAAGATGGCACAAAATAATGAAATATACATTTCCCATTCCTTATCTGCCTTAACCATAAAACTAACATGCATGCATTAGGTTAGGGAACAAATCACACATATTGACTCAACCTTCATAATATATATTTGGGCGATTAAATGATGATTTCAGGACCACAGGGTTCTTCATATCCAAGGACTCTATCACATCAACCTGAACCCTGCACATAGTTTACAGTTTCTTTAAAAAACGCACACTGAACAGAAACAAATAAGATAACTAATGAAAATGTTGGGCACAAAAGTGATTGTACATAGTAAAAGAAATAAGACTCACTTGGGAACAGCAGTAGCTGTCAACGCTAATATTGGAATGTCTGGCAGACGTTTCCTCAAGGAAGCTAATTTTCTGTAGCTAGGCCTGCATTAGTACATTTGAATCAAGGACAACAAAAACTAGGACTAGTGTACATAGAGCGTGTAAAAGGAATTGGGAAACTATTTATAAACTTGAGAAATCACCTAAAATCATGCCCCCATGTTGAGATGCAATGTGCCTAAAAGGTTAAGAAAAAGATAACATATATAACCAGAACTCAATGATTAACCAATCAGATGTATATTCCACGATTGACCAATAAAGGTTCAAACCTCATCTATTGCAATCAAATTCAACAACCCTCTTGAATGAATCTTTGTCAACTTTGACATAAATCCAGTTGTTGCAATCAATTCTGGTGTCACGTAGAGCAACCTCAATCCTGGATTTCCAGATTCTAGTTCTTCATGGATCTAAAACGGTCATCAAAAAACATTTTAAAAAGTTTGACAGAAGTTAATAGTTGCTGGAGTTCAAAATATCACGAGGTTTTCAACTCAAGATGCTAAAGTTAAACATTACCTTATTCCTAACTTGTGAAGTCTGAGTGGAGGAGAGATATTCAGCAGCAACCCCTTTCTCCTTCAATGCCATAACTTGGTTTTCCTGGTGCAAAGTAAAACATGACAAATTAGAGCAATTTGACCTTCAATAACGGCATAACGCTTAACAAAAATAAGATCGTTAAACAAACAAACAAACTCACCATTAAAGCTGTGATCATGGAGAAATAATGCATGAAATCAAGTCAAACCCTGACATTGACAAATGAAAACCATTGTGTAATACAAGCTTCCATAAACATCCAAATCAAGATCAATCATCATTCACCTATCAAAGGAGAAACAACAAGCACGATCCCTGGTTTTGCCAGCGCAGGAATTTGATAACAAATCGATTTCCCGCCACCAGTTGGCATCAGACAGAAACAATCTCTTCCTGCGTCAAAAATAGGGCACAATTATGCATTAAAAAAACTTTAAAAATTTTGTTACCTTAACAAATTCCAACAATCATTTTAACCTTTTTTTTCCCTAATAACAACGAATATGACTACAAAACCTGATAACACAGCTTCTATGGCTTCCAATTGCTTTCCTCGGTACTCCGAATGCCCAAAATGCCATCTCAAGAGCTTCGTTAAACCTTCTTTCCCTGAAATTTGCCTCTCCTTGCTGATAGTTTTTACAGGTAGTAGTGCCTTCTTCATTACAACTGTCGCAACAAACATTGCATCGGTGAGCTCATTCTTAGAAGTGAAAGTTTCAACGTTAAATTAGGGACAAAAATGTTATCGCCTTAAGAAATTCCAACTAGAGTAATCAACCGTTGAAGCAAATATTAATTAACTTTAGCGCGTTTTAGAGGCACTGATCACCTGAAATCGTTATGTAATAAGTGATAACGTGTTTACCTGAGACTACGTCGCCGGAGATATGGAAAATCTCCGGGAAGGTTTCCGGCGGTCCGGTACGGAAGACGGAAATTTGGAGATCAGAGGAAATTTGGGAATTTTGCTTGTTTTTTTCTTTTTTAGTGATTAGGGCTTCAAAGTTTTTAAGTTGGATTAATTATAAAAATTAATAATAAGAAACTCAAGTTTTGATAATGTGATTTGAGTGTTTTGATCATTTCAGGAAAAAAATAATCTTTTGTTATATTATGTTTTATGATTTATTTTTAAACGATTTTAAAATTTATCGTTAACTCTTGTAGTTTTGTTTGTTAAATCTATGAATAGTTTGGTCTTTTTAGATCTAAGTATTATATATATATATATATATATATATATAAAGTTATTTAGTATTGAAACCCATCACTTGTCATTTAACCCACTCTCTTTTCCACCATCTCTTGTGACCACCATTATATCCAACAAACAACAACATATCTTCCGTAACTTTGTTTTTTCGACAACACCACCACTATCATCAATTTCATCACCATAGTCATTGATTTCTTGAATTGTAAAAACAACTATCCTCATCTCTCAATATCATAGTAATCCATGTAAAAAAGGTTAACATGAACTTCAATAAGTGTAGAAATTAAACCATTTGGGGCAAATACATCTCTCGTAATATAATTCAAGCCTTGTAGAATTGTTACAAAACATTTGAAACTTCCAATAGCATTGTAGGTCCCACCACCCATAATCAAAGAGTAAAGTTAAGATGGTTAAGGTGAAATTAACCACCTATCTCTGGTGAGTTGTGGCGATGGTGGTGGGGGTGGTTGTGGTGGCGATGTCGGAGATAGGTGGTGGTGGAGTCAAGACTAAGGACTTCGTTATTGATTGGTTGAATTACGTCAAACCTTTTGATCACGTGCAATCAACAAGTTAAGGTGATGTATGGGTGTAATAATGCTCAGCTCGAATTGGGTTTTTGAATTTTTACAGTTCTCCAAATGATCAATTTTGAAATCCTAACATAAGTTCTTGATGTTGATTCAAGTTGAATAGAGTATGAAATTGACGCTTGACATCGTTAATGGTTAACATGAACATGGTGGTGCCGAAGATAGGTGATGATGGTTAAGAGAAACACATTAATTGTTTTAGTCTTTTGATTCATTTTTGGTTTTTTATTTTTATTAATAAGGGTATTTTAGTTTTTTCACATTCATTTAATTGAGAAAATTAAAAATTATTAAAATTAATGACTACTGGTGTTACATTTATCAAACTCTATGTTCATCATCTATCCTTCCTCAATTAACAAAGAAACACACAAACTTAAAGTAAATCAAAGAATAAGAAAATGAAAAAATATTGCTAGATTATATCATGTTTAAATTCACAATCAACTGTTGTTTTGTCTTCGAAACGCACTCAATTTCCCTACAACGACCTTTTTCATCGGCGTCCCTGAGAGTCAACTGTTTGATTCGTCAACGAATGAGTTACAGATCGCCGAGAAAGAGAAAGAGAACGGGGATGTGTTTTTTTACAATAACAGTCTTCCCACCATGGATCATAATATCATATATCTTTACCAACGGCTGGCATTTGGTTAAATGTTTACAAATTCGAACTCATTTGACTTTTGATTAGAATCATTAAATTTTTTATTGCCATTTATTGTTTAGTTTAAATTATTAAATTAGAGAATGAGAACCTTATGTGTTAGGCTTGGGCTTTGGAGGGTAAATCAAGCGCCACTGGTTCTAAACACACTGAATTATATATTATATTACCAACGGTGAGTGTAACCGCTGGTAATTTCAATCTCAGTCGTTGGATCTTCCTGAAACGCAATCCTGACCCTTAAAACTCGGTAGTTTTAGCGGTTGCAGGGTGGTTTTAGGCAGTTTCTTGAGACCTACGATTTGTGGGGGTGCAATTAGAGATGTACAAACTGGGTTTTTTCTAAAACCGGTTTGGGTTCCAAACCGGAATCGGTTTGGTCAACAACGGTCAAAACCGGTTTGGGCTCAAACCGGTTCGGGTTCTAAACCGGTTTGGACTTAGAAAAACCCAAACCTATAAAACCGGTTTGGGCCGGTTTGAAAACCGGTTTGGGCCCAAACCGGTTAGTTTTTTTTAAGTGTTATAAATTAAATAAATAATTAATTGTAAAAATTAAATCAACTTATAAGATGAATGTTACATATTAATTGTATAAATTAAATAAACCTATAAGATGCATTTACGTATTTTTATTTGTAAAAATTAAAACATATAAAATTAGGAACATTACATAATTGTTTTTAAAAACAAAGTACATAATTTCAAATTAAGTACATAATTTAAAATCAAAGTGAAATATATAATATATAAAACATAGAAACAATTAGACATAAAATTTTAAATAATTGTTTGAAAACCGGTTTGGGAACCGGTTTGGGAACCGGTTTGTAATCGCTTTGAAACCGGTTTGGAACCAAACCAGGTTAGAAACCGGTTTGAAAGAGGAAACCTACAAACCGAACCTAAACCGTCGGGTTGGGCCGGTTTGGGCCCCAAACCGGTTTCGGTTTTTTTTTCCGAATTAGTTTTCGAACCGGTTTTTATGCCCACCTCTAGGTGCAGTTAATAAATGAACTGTATTTTAGCAGGACTGCATCGTGGGGTTGTGGTTAACCCCGTAACCATTTCCTGCCCTTTATAAAAGCAGCCAAGAAATCACTTGAAATGTCTATCACTGCTTCATCATATGTTGAAAGTCCTGCAAAAAAAGGGTATTTAGCATAATTTTAGTTCAATTTTGAAATGTCTATTTGTGTTTATTGTCATACACATTTTAATGCTCTCATGAATGCCTTTTAGAAGAAAGCTACATTGACGAGTTTATGAATGAATGCCAGAGAAATATAGTTGTAGTAATCTATTTTAGTAATTAGTAATTGTTTTTTTCATTTATTGATTCCAATATGTGAATTCTACAAGTCATTCCTAATAAAAAAATTCCAATTATTCACGTGGTAATTACTTTCTATTTGAAGATCCTAATTAGGTGGTTGTTTCCTATTTGTCATATTCTTTCAAAAATAATACTATTACTTAGAGTCAAATTAAGTTACTCAGCAATGCACTAAATATAGAATCTTACTACTCTAATAAAAGGGTAAATGAAGGTGCCACGTGTCAACACCACAATCATTTTCATCAATTTTTTCCCGCATCTCTCTCCTATTAAATAATTACCTTAATTACTAATAAAATTATTTTAATACATTTTAATATATAATAAGTTAAGAAAGAAATTTATTTATTAAGGTTATTTCTAATTGATATTTTTAATAAGTCAATTTAAAAAAATAATAATCAAATTTGAGAGTTGTAATAAGAAATATTTTAAAAATAACATTTTTATACGATTTGTTTTAAAATAAAATGTTTATTTTTTAAAAAAAACTAAAAAGTTGATATCACTGTTTTATTATTTATAGTCATTTCTGATACGTAATTTCAGTATTATATCTTAAAATATTATTTTATAATTAATAAAATTATTATATCTATATTTTATTTATTCTATCCATGTAATACACGAGTTTACTAAAGCTAGTGATATATAGTTAAGTCATAAAGTTGCAATATATTTTTATATGAGAGCTATCAACAAACAAAAAGATTAACAAACCTGATGCATGAACTCTACAAGCATATAAACAAACATTTACGGTGATCATACAAAAGAAGCAGATAAAAAGGAAGAAAATAGATCCTCACAAAATGATAATATGATGCATGGAATCTCTTAAACGAGATACTCAGATTGTTTGAAGATGAAGTGATTTATCCCTTAATCAAGTAGAGTGGTTTCAAAACTTATCTTATTGATTTTGATCCAAATCACACAAAAGTCTTTACAATATATATATACATATATATATATATATATATATATATGTGTGTGTGTGTGTGTATATGTATATATATATGTGTATATATATGTATGTATATATATGTATGTATGTATATATGTATGTATGTATATATATGGATATATATATATATACATTCTAGATAAATATATCTAAATTTGCAAATTCTTCCAATTTATGACAAAACCATATGTTTAAATCACGAAAATCATACAAAACAACAAACATATTCATATAAACGTATAGATACAACTTACCCATAAAAGACAAAACAATCAACTAAATATATTTAAAATTTCTTATCCGTGTTGAGAGGTCAAATTAAGTTACTTAGCAATGTACTTATTATAGAATGATAAAACAAGAACATTTATGGTTATAACAAAATACCAGTGCACCTTAATATTTTATAAAGTACAAATAGTTAACACAATCTACTAAAGTTGATAATGTTTTTAAAATTTGATATATATATATATACACGTAATACACTCATGCCAGTCGATGCATGATGGCCTAAAACTTTTATAACATAAACTTTCAAAGAAAAATTATATAAAAGTAACATATATAAAACTTACCTTAAAGTGGTTTTTGAAAATAATGAAACCCCTGTATAATATTGATAAACATTTATTAAATGCAATTAATAAAAACGTTTTTTGAAAGATAAGTTTAATATATAATCTCTAATTTAGCAAAAAAAACATATATATAAAAAACACAATTAGTGAACAATTAAAGAGGTCTTTATGGTTAGTTAATTTAATGGCATTGATTTTTATATAAATTCATTAATTCAAAATTTTCTGTATTTTTACAATGATTTAAATCAGCCTTATTTTATGAATTCAATCCACTAACATATAAACTGCGGTTTAGAAGAGGTTACTGGAAGTTCTTGCAGTAGTGTTCCACTACAGTTACTTTTGCAACACTTCTTATATTAGGAGGTTGTGACACAATTAAAATAGATAAAACAAAAACATTTATGGTTATAAAAAATACCAACGCACCTTAATATTATAGTTAACACAATCTACGAAAATTCATAATGTCTTTGAAATTTGATATATATATATATACACACATAATACACTCGTGTCAGTCGATGCATGATGGATTGAAATTTTTATAACATAAAATTTTAAGAACAAATTATATAAAAGTAATATCTAATTTAGCAGAAAAAACATATATATAAAAAACATAGTTAATGAACAATTAAAGAGGTTTTTATGTTTAGTTAATTTACATGGCATCGATATTAATATAAATTCAATAACATAAAATTTTCAACGGTTTTCCAATGATTTAAATAATCAGCCTTATTTTATGTATTCAGCCCACTAACACATAAACTACGGTTTTTTAAACAGACAGTTCAAACACAAGCTGGTTGGTCAATACTCCTCTAATTTTGGTAAAAAATAGTTAGTGGGTGAGTAGTTGCATTATATTCTGCCTATATAAGGGCAGAATAGTGCATCTGGGAAAAATGTTTCAACCATTTTTTTGATATTTCAAGATGGATAACAAATCCAGCAAAAGCCTCGTTCGAGAGGAAAATGTGAGTTATTATCAAAAAAATCCAAACTTTGCTCATTATTTTGTAGAGCTTTCGTAAACTTTTTATGTTTTCTGTTTTTGGGCCTTCTAATGGAAGCAATTTTTTAATGGCATCACATGGATAATGAGAATTTGGATGCTCTTACCTACACACAATCTCTTAGAGCCTATGTTTCACAGCTTTCTCATGAATTTGGTGTTGAGGTGGGTTGTTTTATTTAATGTGTATACAATAGTTCATGTTTTCTTTTCTTTTTGGCTTATATTTCTAATGGGCTAACTCTTTGTTTCTCTTTTGTGTTGACTTTAATATTTTCTTCCAGGATTCCCAGGCAAGAAAAAAACACAAAAGAGATGAGAATCTGTCAAATTGGAAGTGGGATGAGGTTGTAGAGATTAACAGTTCAGATGACACACCTGATGCAACTCCTACAAGGCCTAATAGCGACAAAGAAAGTTGTGATGTTAACAGCTATGAGTTTGACCCTTTCGATGATGACTCGGGTGCTTCAACAAACTCTCTCTAAACTTTCAACAAAATCCTAAAGGTTCCAAATATGTTGATTTTCAGTAGCAACCGCCCTAGGTCTGTCTAGGGGTTATATTTTGTTTGCTTTATGTTGTGTTTGTGCAAGGATATTATCATGTTTTAGGTTCTATTAGTTCTAACCTTTTTGATAGAATTTGGTCACACATGTTTTATCGGGATGTTTCACTATTATGTCATGTATATTTTATGTTTAGTAATCGTGTTGTGTTGTTTCTTTTTTGTCTTCTTCTATTAAAGTTTAAATATTTGTTCTATAGAAAGAAAAAAAGTGATATATTAATTATAATATGATATTTTGCAATATGATATAATTGTAATTACATATAAATAAGAACTATAAGTAATAAAACAATGATATTATTTTCTTTGAACTTTGTTTTAATTAATTTTATCAAATTTTTTTTTTAAAAACCGTTCTAAATCAAAACGTTTTAAAAAATGTCATTTTCTCAAATATCTTATTATACATTTGAATTCCAAATTTTAATGGTTCATAAAAAAATTTAATTTCTAAAAACACCGATATACTTCATATTTTTAAAATAGTTTGATGTTTTTAAAAAAAATGTGTTAAACAAAATATTGTTTTTTAGAAATTATATTTATAAAAGGAATTGTTTCTTAATTAATTAAAAACTATTTTAGTGTAAAAAAGATTTGTTCTTCTATTAAAGTTTACATATTGTCGTGTAGAAAGAAAGAGAATGATATATTAATTATAATATGATATTTTGAAATATGATATAATGAAGACTATAAATAATATAACAATGATATTATTTTCTTTGAACCTTTTTTTAAAATTATTTTTATCAAAAAAAAATTAAAAATTCCTTCCAACTCAAAATGTTTTTAAATAAAATGATATTTTCTAAAATATCTTATTAAAACTATGAATTTAAAATTTTAATGGTTCATGAAAAAATTTAATTTCTAAAAACACTGATTTTAAATATTTAATATTTTTAAAAAGGTTTGATATTTTAAAATTTTACTTATGTTATACAAATATTATTTTTTAAAAATTATATTTTTAAAGGAACTCTTTATTAATTAGTTAAAACTATTTTAATATAAAAAATATTAAATAACATAATTATTAAATAATATAAATACTTAGCATGAGAGATAAGCGGAAAAATTAGACTTAGGATGTTTAATATTATCACAAGTGTCACCTAAAAGCTTTCTTTTATTAAAGTAGAAAGATTGATTATATATATATACATATGTGTTGAAAAGATATATATTCCAAATAATTGAGGGTTTAATTTGTATAGCAAATAAAAATATAAAAATACATTGTGTATTAAAATAGTTGTTAAATATTTATAAAATTTATATGATGAAATTTGATTACTTCATATAAATAAACTAATGTTTAATATTTTTCAATAATGTCATTATACAAAGTGTGTGAGCCAATCATGAACCAAGTTGAGTGTTAGGTATTTAATTCTTAATATTAATCCAATTTATATTAAGTGTTTGGTAAGATAATGCACAAATGCATCAAATGCATGGTACGAGAAGTCATAGTAAAGACAATGCATGGCACGAAAAGTCATAATAAGGACAATGCATGTAGCATTGTATTGACTTTATAATTCAACAAAGAGTTGTAGATTATTAAATTATAAAGATGTACATTTATCTTTCTAACTGTCTTCGTTCCCCTGCCGTTAATGCATTCACGGTCATATGGCGTGTAATATGCGCGGGCTGTAGGAAATAAGTAAATACGTTTGATATTCAACATAGATCAATCCACTAACATTCAAATGCCACAACTTAATAACACTTTAACAAGGTCAAGCCCTAATAATAAATCAAAACATCCGAGGGCATTCATACTAAGTAAACCAATGTATGATGATTATTATTATTTTGGTAGTTTTATTGACTAATTTACGTGTTATATTTCTAGATGGAGTTTTGTAGGCCTGCTAGCGGTCAGCCTCCATCAATGGTCCGTTTGTTTGATTCGGACATCATCTTGGAAATACTAGCAAGAACATCTTTGAGATCTTTGAGTTCAATTAGATGTACTTGCAAGGAAGTTGAGTTACTATCTTATGATGCTTATGTCTTGGAGCAACAAAAATAGAAAATAATGTGCTCGCGGGTTTCATTATTCAGTGCCCAAACTTCTTAGTTCGTCGCTTATGGCTTCATCTGGTTCATGATCGCTTGATATTGGTTATATGGCACCGTGGACCGTAATTCATGCAGCATCAGAACAAGGTGTTTTAGTGGTCGAGGTTGCCCATTTGTGGGTCCGAACACTGTCTGTTTATGCATTGTTTAAGCCAACAAGTCACAATGTGCGGGCCATTCCAAATCAAAAATTGAAATATCCAACAGCAAAAGTCGCGTTTGTAACATTGGGGTCACTTCCGTTACATTACAAGATCTTTCGTTTGTCTATTCCTAAAAGAAGGTATGTTTGCTTTCGTTTATGAAAACTCTAAACGTGTGTTGTACCATATGAAATTTATACTTGTGTATTTGTAAGTTTTATATGTGATAGAGTAGGTATGCATTGTCTTTGTCGTACGTTCAATTGTCGCTAAATGTAACATTTAAGTTTTATTTTCATGCAGTAATGTTAAAAGGGGTGTTGTTGTATGTATGACATATCGTTTTGAGATATTTGATTCAAGTGATTGGGCTTGGAGACTACAGGATCCTATACAATTGGCCCATGATGGTGGGGTAACCAATGACGATGCCATTATAGCAAGAGGGGGTATCTACATTGGCCTAGAAAATAATCAAATACTTATAATTGATTCTTCTACTCACAAATATCAAACTATTCCAATCCCATCAATGGCTACTTATTGTTTGTACTCTTCGTGGAAGCTTATTAAACACAAAGGAAGAGTGGCCATTGTTTGTGTTCATGAGAATGATACCCGAGATGTTTGGGTGCTTTAAGCCCGCGATACATAGGTGAAGGCAGATAAACAAACAATTAAAGGTGTCTTCTTTGAGTCATGGGAATTCAAGGACAATAACCTAACCT
The DNA here is from genome assembly GCA_025506515.1 of Flaveria trinervia. Lineage (NCBI taxonomy): Eukaryota > Viridiplantae > Streptophyta > Magnoliopsida > Asterales > Asteraceae > Flaveria > Flaveria trinervia. The sequence continues at coordinate 10,771,139 of CM046444.1, forward strand.
TCTATATATCAGGCGAGACTCGGACTGTCATTGTTGTGCAACGTTTATATAATATCTTTTCTTTCCAATCCGACTATGAATCTGAAAATTTGTCGTGTCTGTAGTTTTATGACTGAATTTATGTTTTGTTTATTTACATTTGGTATGTTTTGGACATAGGATTGTAGTTTGCATTCTGTAGTTGTTTGGTTTCAAGGTACGGTTGGCGTGTTTTTTTAATTGTTTTATTTACTAGGTAATGATCTAATATTATTTGTTTATGTATTTGTAGGGTTCAAGTTTTAGACATGAAGTGTGTCTCTTTTAAAACTTGGATGGGTTTAACTATAAAATTAGTGCTGCCAATAACACAATATGTTATCATATACAGAACATAAATGATCTATAGAACATAAAATTAGTCATACATTACATCGCATCACAATATAATATATTTTCATACATTATATGGTTGTTTTGTATGTTTGTGAAAGTACACATTAATATAAATTATCGTACATAATATATAATTAGTCATACACTACATTTATTATAAGTCATATACTAAGCTATCATGAAAGCTTTCTCTATAATAATCACTTGAAAATATACAAATCAATCAAATTGTAAAATTAATGGAATAAAATGTGAGAAGAGTCATAAAAAGCAAGCACATACATCATACAATATTGCCTAAAATCTAATAGATTTTACTCAAATGGTTTGTACTAATAGTATCTTAGAAATATAATGCTTTGTATCATTGTCTACTACATACCAATGAATTCGGTCCGGTATCTTAACAAGATTCAACAACACTCTAAATATCACTTATTTCAAATCAGTTATTTCTCCATCCTTTTATTTAGGAGTCCACTTGATTGAGTGGTATAGTGGAGTTGGTTAAGCAAAAACCATTTTTGCTGGTCTATTTATAGGCTGATAACTAAAAGCCACTTTCATTTCAAAATGTTTCTATCTTTCTAAGAGTTCCATTATAAGGTATGTATGTTGTAGCATCTCTTCATGAACATCTAACAATATATGCTCCTGTCAACGTATGTTTTTGTTATTTAGTCGACTTACTAGGCACACCTAGAGTCCTGATTACGATTTGGATTTTTGTTGTTTAGTAAGCAATTTAATGTATTATTGTATAGTATTTTTACTTATATCTTATTGTTCAATAAACAACCATATCATTTATGCTACCCTACAACACATTCATGCTTTTATATAGATCAATCATAGTCAAGATTAAGCACTTAGCTATCAAAATTAATGGTGAATTCCATAGTCCATACTTCATAACAGTTGGTCTGTCGACAAAACAAAAACACAGTTCTGATTGTTTGGTAGTTAACAAATCATATTATCATCTTAGGTTGTAAAAATACAATCAAAGTAGAATTACCACCTACCTTCACGAGCCCAATAAACTACACGATCGCCAATTTTATTCAACTGTCTTCTTGACCACTTAACTAATCTGCAACACAAAAACTGGACCAACACCAACATAAAATGCAAGTTTTGCCTTTTTGCCTAAATTTGAAAAGTTCTTAGAATGGCTGTTGTTTAGGGACTCATAGTAGACATTTTCTCACCAGAACACAAGATAAGAACTAAAACCTTACACCTCCCACAGATTTGAATGTCAAATGAAGCATTGATCTGTCAATTAGCCACTACTAAGATAAACTAACTACATCACTTGTAATTACCTGACTGTCAAAATTATCATTTTGAAAACTAAAAGATGAATCAATGTCACAAATAAGCTCCATAACAATATCCACAGAATGTGTATCCACTATAAGCGAACCAAGTTGTCAAAGATCAAAACTATGAACAAAAAGTACCAATTGAAAAGAGAACCACATCCACAATTTCAATCAACAGAACAATTCATAAACACCAAATCACGTTATGTAATTGGTTCATAAACACCAAATCGCGTTATGTAATTGTTCATCTGATGAGTTGGTTAGTGTGCGCAATGAGCTACATGCTTTTGTCATTGATGCATTCGTTGACCGCTTGGTTGCGTTGTGGAAGCTAGAAGGTAAGACGTGGCTGAAAATTTTTAGTCTTTCTAATGTCATGCGCATACCGCTGGGACCGTCCTCCTTTGTCACACATGTCAATGAAGATGATTCATGTCTTTTGCTAACAACATTGAGTGAAATGTATCGAATTGATGTTCATGCGAATAGCCTTGATGGATTTTGTTGTCTCACGTATTTTTAAGACATCCCAGGCACGGTCTATACCGAGACTATAGTTTCACCCAAGTGATTAGTTATTGCTTAATGTTTGTTATTGTTGAATTACCTTAGTCATATGTCTTTCTTCAGTTCGATGACATTTAATTTTGATAGTTGTTTGCTTTTTTGTTGAAATGAACGTTGTGCTTTTGTTTTTACTATATTTGGTATTTTCTACCATTGTTTTTTTGGTTTTCAAATTTCTATACAAATATATATGTTATAATTCTACGATGATATTGATAATATTAATATTATGCCATGAAACCCCGTATGATGTTCAACTATGCTATAATATCGAATTACACACACTTCATGGCTACGCGTTGACATTTACGTCAAAGTAAACCTAATTTTCATCGTATTCATAAATTTGAATATTTTTTCTAATACTTTAATTTCATGAGATTAGACTTATATCTTTTTTCAGTTCACATTAAACGTTCAATGGTGCGGTTTAACATGGATGTCCATCATAGCGTTGATGTTTTTTCATCACTAACACATTGGCGTTTGGTACACCGTTCCCTTTGCTTGAGTGGAGTTTATATCGGTTGCCGTTAGTGAAACTGATCTATTGATTATTTTTATTGATCAAGATGTAAGAGATTCTTTTCTTTTCTTCTATCTAAAATCTATGTTCATTAGAAATGATTTTACTAACTTTTTGAATCTTTAGAGACAAAAAAATGTTGCATTTGTTCCACGACATATAATGCATATTTACAATGACTTGAAATTGGTGGGCCGTGTTTTCATATTGCATCGGTTCAAGATTGAAAGTTTCAAACATCACGACTTTCCAAAACATCACAACTACAAGTTGGTGTGCGGTGATTTCAAGATTGTTATTGATGAAGAAACACGACTTATTCCTTTAACGAGTGAATTGACTATTTAAAACAGTAAAACACCACCTTTTTACTCCATCTGTTTCTGTCACACGAGAAAGCTTCCATCTGTTTCTAAACTTCCACAGATTTATACTTTAACCATTCCAGACCTTTGTTCTTGAAGACCATTGATCATATCACTATATCAGCGCGATTCAAGGGTTACTTCCCAGAAAAAAACTGAAAGTTAAGGGCATCAATGCTGATATGAGTAATTTCACTATTGACATTGAAGTACAACATGCAAACAACATACTTCTTAAACCTTCAAAATCTGGAAAAAAACAGGAGAACATATTGCAAACAATTTTTCATTTACATAATATTTAATTTCAAAATCACATCATATTTCAGATATCGTACACTACCAAGATAACACAAGAGCATGATTATTATCTATTTAAAAACATAAACATGATCAAATACATGGAAACCAAGCAGTTTAAGGAGTCATGTCAAAAAGACATTGAATCACTGCAGCTTAATCAAACGAGATCAAAGAAATGAGTGATTCATGAGCAGAAAACGCTTAACGAGTTCAGACCGTTTAGCCAACACAAAGTCCTCAAACTGGAAGGCAGGTGCAACCGTGCATCCCACCAAGGAAAAATGTTCTTCAGCAACCCTCGGTTCCTTCTTCACGACCACATTATCTGTTAATATATCATAGTCTTTGGTCGGAAATGCTCCAAACCATACATTTGGTGGCACTGTATACTGCAAAAGTTGGTTTTGTTCAATATCTTGTCCAATGCATGTTAACTTCGCACTTCCATCTTTATCGTCTATTTCCAGTATCTGTTGGCCAATATCAACATAAATATGACAAAAGAGCGAAAAAACAATGATGAAAATTAATTACACAGATTATAGATCAATTACCGTAAGAGGTTCACCCAAATAGAAGTGCCATGTTTCTGCACTTGGAATGCGATGAAGATGTGATACACTACCCGATGGAAGTAAGAAGTATATAGCTGTACTTATTGGACGATCAACCTTATCTGTTCATAACCTAATATCAGAAAGCTGATGGAAAAAAAGAAGCCCAATAGAATATATATTTGTAACAGAAAACATGATTTATAATGCAACATTGATATTAATCAAAATGTTGAGTAACATAAAGCAAAACATATGTGATGGCTAGAACGTCTCAACGGGCTAGATCATGAGGCAAATGCCATAGGAGGTTTGCCCCAACTGCTGACCCCAATCCCATTATCTGAAGCACCGATTTTAGGTTTCACATTTTCCCCTAATTTTTCTTCCTTAATTTGGTTACTTAGCTATCAACTTTTAATTTCAAGATTTGACAATACCTGACAAGTTTAGAACTTTTTAACAAAATGGAGCTTGATGTATTAGATTCAATATTCAATAAAACTATATATCAATTTCAAAATGAATTGAGGTCATTATCTATGATCTTAAACTCAAATCCCCTATCAGAGTCTTCTAATCTTGAATATCCCAATCACAGTGGACTTAAAAGAACCATAAAGAGCAAACAATCCATTCAACCATAGCAAATATCAACACTGATTCACATTAACACAGCTAAAAAAGGTCATCAGGATCTAGTATATGTTCAAAATTGCTTCTTGCAAAGGCTTGTGAAAGCAGTGAATCTTGATCTTGTAAAGAAAATTGGGGAGATAGTGATGCGATTGGTGATAAAGATAGCATCTTTGAAGATCAGATGGTGATGAAGAGATACTAGATACTACTTACATTGAGGGGGGAGTTGAGAAGTGGAGAGAGTGATTGAAGTGTCTCTAAAGGTCTCCGAGAAGAAACCACCTTCTGGGTGTGGTTTCAGATTCAGTTTCAAAGCAACCTGAGATGCTGTTGGTGCCATCTTCTTCTTTAATCCGACTCTGCTTTCAAGCAAGCTGTTTATCTCTCCTGCACAAACAACAGTCTCTTTGATTGTGGTTAGAGTTTTCAATCACTAGTAGGTATTGAAAAAGAATGCGGATATGGGCCAATTTCTTCTTGATAGTCTCTTTGACATACGATAGATTTACCGTTTAAAAGGAGGTATACGAAAAGTATAAAGAATCTTTTGTCGGTGTTAACACGGGTATGACGGTTTCTCTTTAAAGTGTTAGTCCCATGATCGATGTTTTTTAAAATCGGACCGGACAGTAAATCGTACGCCTTACCAGTTTGATGGTTGCACCGGTTCAACCGGTCAGACCATATATAAGAACCAGATAAAATTGTAAGTATTTTTTTATAAATATATGTAAAAACTACAAAAAATAAAAAAATTTATAAAAAACCCGGTTCAACTGGTCCGACCGCCGGTTCAACATTAAAACGTTTTGAACACCGAACCGGATATGAATGGAGTTTGTGAATGGAGCTTGTCGATTCAAACAATGGAGGTCCCAACGAAATCCCTGTGCAAGGAAGCACCCGTGATGATGGAGGCGACCGTGGTGGTGGAGGCGACGGCGATGGTGGTGGATGAAGGTGATGGCGGGTGGGTAAGGGTCTTTTAGTCATTTAAAAAATTTAACAGTCAAAGTTAACGTCCATCCGTTTAAGGGACCATCGTTGTTACGTTTGCGCAAAGTATTAGACCAACCTTGTAATTTCAGAGAGTTAGAGACCAAAAGTGAATCAGACCTAACCACGGGACTACCCGTGTAATTAAGTCTATTGAAATACTCAATTGATATTGAATAGGTCGTCTCACGATACATATACACATACATCGAAAGGGAACCTCAGATGCCTAATTTGACACGTGGACTTCATACTGATAAATCCTAAATTGTGTTTAAACTCTCCACCCTAGTTAGAGCGGAATGAAATATGAAGTTCTGACTAAAAAACATAAAACACCCATCCGAACATGTCATGTGTGAAGATTTGCCATCTACACAAAAAACAAACTAGTTCGATGTTTTGTAAAGGAGATGTTATTTAAGACATAAAATTTGTGTGAAGAGAAACGTGTTAAACACAGGCCTTGGCCACATACATTTTTGCAATTATTTATTAATGCGTAAGAACCACGTGTAATTTTCAGGATTTGGTTCAAATTATAGTTTAGTTTGGGTGAAAAGACGTAAAATCGTTCACTGACATCTCCGGGTTCAGTACTTTAAATTATCAAATAATATACAACATCCATGGCCCAAACCCAAGATTGTAATATAAAATGTTGCTGCAGTGTGATACATTAGATGAACATATGTGTTCATAATCGGTACAAGTTCATAAAAACCATGATTTTAAACAAAGACTTGTAAGTTGTAACCAAAGCATCTATCCATCATTTAATTTGGGTGCTGAAGGCCTGCAAAAGATATCAAAAGTTAATTAGAAAGTAGAAACAAGGATCTCACACGCGTATGGCCAAAGTAAGCCAAAGAACCAAAGGTTGTTACCGAGAAAATGTTGACATGGCCAGGGTCCGCAAGGTGAGCCGATAGGTTCTCAAGGGGTCCTTGCCCAGTGTAAATGGCTTGGAACACAAAACCTGCAAAAGCCAGCATGGCTAGCCGCCCATTCTTTATCTCTTTGGTCCTCAGAACCATCACTGGTTCTGGGGAACCTCTTCCCCACATAAACGGGTCAAACCACAATCCCCCTGGGTACCCTACATCGGGCTTTGGTTTCTTCTTATTGGGAAGATTAGGCTCGACGTCAACGCACCCAGGGTTGATTATGTCAGCCCATCTTCGACCCTCCACCCAACCCATCAACGCCATTTGCACCACAAATAAAGTGGTTGGATCCGCAAAGTACTCTCTAGAGCCCGCTTCGAACCACGAGAAATCGTCGATAAAGCCCATACTTTCTAGCCATTCTGGTATCAAAATACCAGCAACTGCAAGCATTGCCCATCTGCTATGCATCAACTCAGCTTGTGCAAACCACTTGAGTAATTCAGGATCAGACCCTAATCAAACATAAAGGTGCAATCTTTCCTTAATTACTTTAAAGATTAACCAAAAAAGACTCAATCCCATTAAAGTTTACACACCTAATCCAAGTGGGTCAAAGCCAAAATCTCCAGGGAGGCTAATATTAATCAAGAAAATGATGATTAATTAATAAGTCAATAATATTCTTGATGTATTATGAAGATGAACATAAAATATATAAAGAATGACCTTCCATCTAGCCATTCAGGAGGTGAGGTTCCTGGGAACCATACTGGTCTATCTGCAGGAAGTGGTTCACATACACTTGATACACCTTCTTTAGCTGCTTTGAGCTTCTGAAGTCCATGGGTGCTTCTGAACATGTACCTTGGAGTACAACTCCTTTCTGCAGAAGGTAGTTTTGTGATGAATTTCCCCCTGTCATTAAGAAAGATTACTGTTTGAATAAGTGTTTAATTCACATACATATGCATACATATATACATATGTATATGTATAGAGAAAGAGAGAGAGTGTGGGACCTTGTTGGGAGGGATGAATGGGAGGTGGAAGCAATGGTGAAAGCCATGGATGATCAACAATGGTGGGCAGTGGAAATGAATGAATAGAGTGAATTGCGGAGATTGAAGAAGAAGATGAAGATGACCAATGGTGACACGTGTATGGATATGTGGGACCCTTCATTGGTGCTTACTTTTGGGCCAGTTTTGGAGTTGGGCTTTTACCAACTGAAAGCCCATAATAATATATCCATGATCCTTAGACTTAATACACTACACATATGTGTTAAGACAATTTAAAAAATGGAGACATTAGTTGAAGATTAAAATAACGTAGTGTTTGGTTAAAATAATGTGAGGACGTGACACTTGAATTGCTCTCGTTCCCATCTACTTTTCAAGTGTGACAACATACCATCTAATAGGGTGACTTTCATCTTTCAAAAACGGTATAAAATATGATTTTATTTGATTTTATAAAGGTATAAACGACTTGGGTTTGGTTTGATAAAAAACTTAAATTCACACAGGCTTAAGTGAAGTAAAGCTCAAGCTAAAACCAATATATTATTAATAATTTCTAAATGCATTAAAAAATTTAGTTATTTCAATAACAATTTTACGTATAGATAACATCAAATTAGTCTGTACTTGTAAAAATCATAACGTAAATTATATTTGTAGAGGCTAATCAATAATGTCAAGGTTTCATCTTAAAAAATTCTTTTAACCGTATCAAGCTTTGAGTTTTCTGAGGAGAGGTAAAATCAAGCTACATCTATTATTTATTTTTCACTTTAAAAGTCCAATCAAGATTATGTATGTTACTATATAAGCAAATGTGTATATATAGTAAAGAAATAAATACTATATTCCTTATTGTTTCTTTTATCTTTTTGTTTCTTTTACTAATTTTCCTCTTTTACATCTGATTAATTATTGTCGTCATAATATAACTAGATGATTAGGCGATGTTCATATGCAAAGATAAAAATGAAACTTATTAACCATAGATTATGTTAAGCACACATCTTAATCTCACACCTGAATGGTTGAATACATGCCTATTATATTATTAAAAATGATGGTTTTTAAAGTTGGAGATGATAAAAATGGGAAGGAAAATGTGTGTTATTGCAACAATGTACTTTTTAAAATAACATGATATAAATTGTATTACTTGTATGTACTAAATACTAAAAAAAGTACTAACTTGATTGAACACGTAACATGTCTCACTTTAGAGACAAATCTAGTTGACTTTGTCTAACTTGTGTCTCAACATTATAAACTCAGACTATTAAAAAGGCAAAAAAGAATTATTTAACACTCATCAATTTAGTATGTTTTCTACATACTTAAAAGAAAAACGAGACTCGATTAATGTTTATTAATAATGCTTCGGTCTTATTAAAGAAAGTTTCATCATATCCATTTAATCTTAACACATTACTTCGTATATACTAAACTTCAACTTTCATACAAATTTCAATCTTTCATCGTTATACATACAACTTTAAATCTTAAACAATAACATATGAAACGAATGTAAAATATAACATGTAAATACACCCCCTACGTCAACACTAGTCATTGAAATAACATGATCTAAATGATCTCTAACAACTTGAACCCACAAAACAATCACATGTAATCGTAAAGATACAGAAGAGACATTACATCGTTTTACGTAAACTTTTTAAAAATAAAAATATGATGATTCATGATACCTTTGATAGATTAACCTAAGTGGAGCCATGGTCACTGATTCATCTCTGATGCAGATCTTCATCTTCCCTTTCACCACACTCCATTCTCCCCCCAATCCCAAATCAACATCAACAACAACAACAACAACTACTGAACTTGACCTAAATTGACACCACACCCACCTTCTTCTTTACCACCAAACCCTAATCAACCTCAATGCTCCATTCATGTACACCCACAATCCATCACCATTCACACATCACCTACTCCTCTGATCCACTTCTACAGGCTCACCCACACTACCATGGTCGAAACCCTAACTCCATCCCCTTCAGTCTGGCGATTCAACCTCCGCCGCCCCATCTCCGCCCTCATCTCCTCCTACAAAACCCTCTTCGCCCTCCTCTGGATCGTCGTGTTCACCTCCTTTTTCGTCTGGCAGCGTGATTTCGCAGATGGGTTTTTGATTTTCCGGCGAACCGTTCCCGTTCGGCCGGTGCCGCGGCTCCGGCCGGTGGCGTTTAATCTTACGGATTTTGGGGCTGTTGGCGATGGTGTTACGGTGAATACGTTGGCGTTTGAGAGGGCCGTTTTTGCGATCTCGAAATTGGGGAAGAAGGGTGGGGCTCAGCTTAATGTTCCTGCGGGTAAATGGTTGACGGCGCCGTTTAATTTGACGAGTCATATGACGTTGTATCTTGCTGAAGATGCTGTTATACTTGGTGTAGATGTGAGTGTTAAGCTGTTAATTGCTTCTGGTTGTTATCGAAGGAGCATTTATGGTTGAAAAGTATGCTTAATTGGTTAAGCATTGAGCTAATCGGATCTTACACAGATGTAGATGAATTTTATATGGTTTGTTTATACGGGATTGCTTAGATTGCACTCTTATGGGTTAACTTGTTGGGAAGGTGATCGTGATTAGTGAGTTTGCCTGCTGTTGACGCTTCGTGTTTATAGTTTTGGATTTTTGGATGATTATGAATGGATCTGATGATTGTTTATGAGATTATTGAGATCTCAGTCGTTATGGTTTGATATACTTTGTGGGTGTTGGTGGTTGTTATGTACTAAAGAATCTAGATGCTTCAGATCATGGTTAAAGTGATTTAATACGTGTAGAACTTCTTGAAGTAATTGTATTTATTAACTGTTTCGTTTGAACAAGACAAGTTTCTTGATTTGTGATTACTGTTACCAGGTATTAATGTAAAATGTGACATTGTGATTTCTGATTAGGTCCACTAGTTGCTCTTAAGCTAGTTTAGTATTTTGCATTTTAAGTTTATGTTAGTTGATTGTGCAAAATGATAAATGTATGAACATTGCAGATACCATTGAGTTCAAATATTTATGATTTCTGTTTTATTTTGCAGCTTAAGTAAACTATTATGGGTGAAAAGGCGTCAATTTGTAGTCATGTTGTCTATCCTTTGAAACCATGAGCGCATCTTCTGTTAAGTTGCCAATAATTGTTTTTTTATGTTTGTTGCTCACATATCTTTATTTTGTTTAATAGGATGAAAAGTATTGGCCTTTAATGCCTCCTCTGCCTTCTTATGGTTATGGTAGAGAGCATCCTGGACCCCGATTTGGAAGTTTAATTCATGGTCAAAATCTCAGAGACGTTGTGATCACAGGTCAACACTTATCATGTACTCCTTTTCATGTGTCTTTTTATTAATATATCAGTTTTAGGTGTTAGCATATACACATTATTAGTAATCAGAACCCTCATGTGTAATGTTACATACCTGAACTGATTATATCATTGTTAATCATGACAACAGGAAATAATGGTACCATTGATGGGCAGGGTCAAAGATGGTGGAAACGGTATCGTCAAAAGCTTCTTAACAATACAAGGGGCCACTTGTGCAAATCATGTATTCAAGTGACATTTTGATATCTAACATTACTTTGAGAAATCCACCTTTTTGGACACTTCATCCTTATGATTGTAAAAATGTAACAATAAGAAATATGACAATCTTGGCTCCCCTTTTTGAGGCTCCAAATACAGATGGTATAGATCCTGGTGAGTTTGTATTTCGTTTCACTTCATTTGATTTTTTTAGATCATTCCTTAAAAAAAGGAGTGATAGTACATCTCATCACATTAACATCAAAGCCCATCTATTAAAGTTTTTGCCTTTTCATGAGTTTTTCACTTATTATATTGTGTCTATTATGGTTTTAATAGATTCATGTGAAGATATGGTAATAGAGGACAGCTACATTAGTGTGGGTGATGATGCGATTGCAATAAAAAGTGGCTGGGATCAATATGGTATTGCTTATGGTCGACCTTCAAAAATATTATTATCAGAAATCTTGTTGTTCGTTCTATGGTGAGGTGAGTTTTCCATATAACTTTTTAAATCTTTTATGGTCTAAACCTGTCATCATTCTTAGTCATGATGCTTGTATGAAACATGCCTACTAGAATGTTCTCCAAATGATGTGTGTTTTGAAAGTGATGATGTGATATGGAATCAGAACCAGATAATTAGCTCTGATAGAAACTTAGAAGGGGATGTAATATTTAATGTATTCTGAGAAATTAATTGATGAAATAACCAAAATTACTCTTTTGAAAGAAGGTAAAGACGGTATGTGAAATGCGGATAAATGCCTCTTATATTAGTGCAAAACAAGAATTAGCACCAATTTTGTTTTAACTGGTATGAAACTGGTTTTTAACACCTAATAATTAGATGTTTACATGTTTGAATGTGCTAACAATTCTGATAATATAAGGAAATAGATGATTTTTTTTAAATAAATAAAAAAGGCACATACATGTTGGGAAATGGTAACAAAAATCTCTCATTTTAGTTTAAAAGGATGGGTACATTGTAATTCCCTTTTTACATTCAGAAGATGATTATGTTGCAGCTTGACTGAATATTTATCTCCTTAGATCATAAAATAAAAGTGTGTCAAGTCAGGACAAGAGAAGCGTGCGTATTATCGTTTTACCCATTAAATAGTCAGTTTTCTTGTAGTTGGTATGAAAATGATTATCAAACACCTCGTAAACAAGCAGAAGCACCAAAAACTAATTACTCTGACTTCAAGCCACAGTAATTATATAATCAGTCCCCCAAACACCCCCTTGGTCCTTTTAAATATATGAAGGGGATGATTAACCCACATCCTGAATTCTAACATGGATTCCTTTTTGGTAAACTTCAATAGTGCTGGAATATCTATCGGCAGTGAAATGTCAGGTGGGGTATCAAACGTGACAGTTGAAAACGTTCTAGTATGGAATTCAAGGCGTGCTGTCAGAATCAAGACAGCTGCAGGTAGAGGGGCCTACATCCGAGACATCAAATACAAAAACATCACATTTGAAAACGTGAGGGTAGGAATAATCATCAAAACCGACTACAACGAGCACCCTGATGCTGGTTTTGACCCGAAAGCATTTCCAGAGATCAGGGACATAAGCTACATCAACATTCATGGTGAAGGTGTGCGTGTGCCGGTCAGAATACATGGTAGTTCAGACATTCCTGTGAAGAATGTGACATTTAGGGACATGTCAGTTGGCATCACATACAAGAAAAAACATATATTCCAATGTGCATATGTTTCAGGAAGGGTGATAGGGAGCATTTTCCCAAAACCATGCGAAAATCTTGATCTTTATGATGAACAAGGAACCCTTGTGAAGAAATCTGTTTCTGAAAATGCTTCAGATATAGATTATGATATCTGATGACGGGTTCGTGTTTTTTGATATGTTTCTTATCGCGAGTGCTTCTCGGAGGCGTACCGTGATATCGGGGGCCTTTCTGTTTTGAATCTTTACTGTAGGGATGTTGATATAGATGGTTTGGTGATTCAATGTTCTTGCCTTTGGTTTTTATTTGTAATACATGTTTATATAAACAAATTTTATTCGAAAAACCGAAATAGGCCCTTTTTATACACGCTAAAAATGTTGTTTAACTAAGAAAAACTTTCATGTAGAATATGGAATTTAAATTTCTTCTTTGAGATGAATATTTCTTTCTTTCTTTTTTTATATATTTTAATTATTACCATTTAGCATATTGGAAATTTAAAGATGTTACATAGTTAATACTTATTGGTAGTATATTTTTAATTACCTAACATACACTTTTATTTTTTAAGAAACATTCTAATAACAGGTGTAAAAGATTATAGGCCAATTAAAATATAAAATTTAGTAGATAGTTCTTTTTCTTAGTAAATTACGCTTTACGTTTTATATTCTAAAATAAATTTCATGTGCCATGAGCTTGGATGATCTTTTGCTATTAGATTTACTTGGGTGATCGGATTTTTGCTTATGGAACGTTAAGCTTATACATAACGTCACGTAATGCTCCTATCACCATTACGATACGACATTATGTTTAAAGAGACATTATTATTATAACATCACAAATCATTAAATTCATAATGATAAATGAACATTATAAAGATATCAATGATTACTTATGTTAAAAAAATTAATAATGATGATTTGACGCTGGTGTGATAAAAGACATTAATCACAAATCACCAAATTTATACAGATGGTCTATAATAATTAATAACCTACCGTATAATATTTATTAATATTCAGTATCATTAATTATGAGCGAGTGATGTTCATCAAATGCAACTACTTTTATTTTTAGTTAATTTTGTAAATATTGCATTTGCATTAAATGTAATTACTTTTAATATAATTTAATACCGGAAATTTAAATTACAATTTTTTTCATATTGTATTTAAAATATTTCATAAATATGTTTAAATAAGAAACATTTTAAGAAAAGTTAATCATTTATATAACCAAATTTCTACGTGCATGTATGAAAAAGAACTGCATAAACTGATCCAACTTTATAATAATTTTTATTTATAAGTAAATAATACGAGAATACATAAATTTTTATTTGTATAGTTGTTAATATTCATAAAATAAAACTTGTTTTTATCTGTGGTTAAATATATATTGAATACAAATTTATACTTCATTTTGAAAGTAACGATATTGATTGTCACGAAAAAATTAATATAGGTAGGTTGTATATGTTTATAAGTGTGGTTATTTTAAATTAGATTATTTATAATTTTAAATGCGTTTATTTTCTTTTTTCTTCTTTTCCAAAACAATAATAGAACATGACTTTCGCATATGTTGCATCTTTGTTTATTTAAAAAACAAATAATTATAATCATAAAACCTTCTAGATCTTTTCCTATATTAAAAACAAAGTAATAAGCAAAGAAAGTGACCCACGTAATTGAATGTTAACAATATTAACTATATTTTAGAATGATTATTATCTTAACTGGTTAAGTTAATGCATCTATAACATCTAAATATCGAAAGGTTCATGGATTCAAGTTTTACTTTAAGCAAAATGATTAAAGTTAAGCTAGAGTGTTTTCTTAACAACTGGATTCCTCCTAAGGGAGTTGGGGATTCGATCCTTGCTTGAAAATGAATATGTATGTCCGATTAAATAACATATATTCTCTGAAGCAGAATCACACATTTGTCATTAAAAAATATGTTAAAATTTAATTGGACTTAAAGAACAAAAAAGTTAGTGAATATAATTAATGTAGTTAACTAAGATGTAAATAAAAATTAGATCAAGGTGTAATTAGAAAACCCAATTACAAAACTAAATATTTCATCAAATGTGAGGTTATCGTAAAAAGTGATGAAAAACTAAAAAATGTGAGAAAAATTATTATTTATTAGATCTTAGATCCAAAGACTAATAAAATATGATGATATAATAGTAAATAATTCAAACTTTAAATGGTAAGCTCTTTTATTTTAGTATTAATTACATTTTCAAGTTCTACCTTCTTTTTAATCACTCATAACTTTACATACAACATTATTTTAAAAAAAATACACCATAAAAACAAGTGTTTTTTATCATTAAAACGCCTATGATTTTGAAGCATTAAAAATGAAGTTTTTTTTCACGAAATTTCAAGTCATTGTGTGATATTCGTTAGTTGATTGTGTAATATTCGTTAGTTCATTGTGTAATATTCGTTAGTTCAGTGTGTAATATTCGTTAGTTCATTGTGTAATATTCGTCAGCTCATTGTGTAATATCTGGTCATATGTAATACTAATAAGATCATTGTGGCTAATTTGATCATTTTTAATGCATTATGTTTTTTATAAATGATGATTTTTAAATAACACAATGCTAAAAATGTAAATTTTCTTTACGTTTTCAATTCATTGTGTAATCCTGAGCAAGTTGTTGTGTAATCCTGATCAAGTCCTTGTGCAATCCTTATCAAGCAGCTCGTTGTTTTTATTGTTAATCATCAAGTCTAGTGCTAGTCATTGTATTACCCATTGTGTCTAATGTTAACAACTATGTTTTTTAAAATGGTGATTTTCAAATAACACAATGCTGAAGATGTAACTTTTTAAGTTTTTTTTCTAGTTTATTGTGTAATCCTAATCAGGTAATTGTATAATCCTCTTCAATTAGCTCATTGTGTTTATCGCTAATAATCGAGTCTAGTGTTGGTTATTGTGATACTCATTATGTCTAATGTTGACTATTGTGTTATGCATTGTATTTTTTAAATTATGATTCTCAAATAACATAATACTCCAAAAGTCAAAATGTAAAATTTTTATATTTTTTGTTTCATTATGTAATCCCGATCATTCATTTTGTTATTCTCGTCAAAGAAGCTCATCATGTCTATTGCTAATCATTGAGTCTAATGTTGGTTATGATGTGATCCATTGTGTCTAATGTTAACCATTGTGTTATGTATTGTGTTTTTTAAAATGATTGATTTTCAAATAACACAATAATAAAAGATGTAAGTTTTCTATGTTTCAAGTTCATTGTGTATTGATCATTAGATAATTATGTAATCCTTATTAATTCGAAGATCACACAATGATCTAACAAAATTACACAATTAGTCAAAAAAACTTTGTTTTTTATATCAATACAATACGCATTTTAAAGATTAAAAATGCTTCCAATATAATTTTGATCAAAAGTGCACGTGTCAATATCTTAATGTTTTTTACACTTTTAGTTTTAGAAGAATTTATATTTTAACTTTTCCCTTCATCAAATTATATCAATAAAAAATAAGTTCATGTAAGGCCCCGTTCCCGGGACGCTTACAGCTGGGTTCTCATCGCACATAAAACATATAATTACATTTGTATTTAATAAATCGCAGCGGAAAACTAAAACAAACTTTCATTTCCATGTAAATGCTTTTGCAAACTAATACAACATTCATTACAAAAATAGTTTGTTCGCATTACAATGCAAAAACATTAATCAAAAGAATGCCATCCCAAAAGAGCTGAGTAGTCGCCCGTGCCATCCTCAGCAATCGTTACCTGCCAACTGGAAACACATCAAAGTCAGCGTTGCTGAGTGAGTTCTAGTTTTATAAATAAAACATACTTTACTTTCATATAAAACCGTTCGTTACTTTTACATGATCACACATCGTACGTACACATAGATAATATCATTATTATCTTCTTCATTCATTCATTCGTTCTTTCATTACCTTACTTGCGCATCGGACATCATCCATACCAATACCATGTGCTACACCCCGGTTAGTCGTAGCTACCGGGCCGAAGTCAACAAATGAACAACTAAACGTATGCCACGGTACTAGGAGTAACCATCAGTCTTAGCTACTGGGCCGAAGTCAACAAATGAACAGCTAAACGTATGCCACAGTACTAGGGGTGAGCGGTAGAGGTTCTACATTCAGGGTCAATCACCAAGAAGGACCCGTTATCCGATGTGTGCAAGACGTTTCATTCGTTCATTAATACATGCATTCATTCATCATGTTCCTCTTTCTTTATCTTTCACTTTACGTTACATAATACTTCGTTCATTCATCATAATAGGTAAAGCCATAGGAAAGATATTATACATCTCACTAAGGAACATTAACATGCACCAACATCACATCATACAGGGCAACATCATACATACATAACGTACAACATCATCACCCTCATCATGCCCAACATGCTTTCTAAGACCTCGATCGTCATCTTAAAAACTCTTATGGGAACCTTTACATCAAAACTTACATCTGCACTTTCCCCCGAAAGTCAGAAGTCAATCTACACCTTCCTCGGATGCAACAGCCCTATTCGGGCGTATGGACACCCTTCAGTCGCATGGCCTCCATGCGACTGAACATCATGCGATTGAACTCAAGCGGATGAACATTTAGGCGGATGAACATCCAGTCGTACGAATGGACAATGCGGATGGACCTCATGCGAATGGGATTAATGCGGATGAGCACTTATGCGACTGGACCTTCAGTCGCATGACCTCCATGCGACTGGCCTTTCAATCGTGCGAATGGACCTTCAATCGTGCGAATGGACATTCAATCGTGCGAATGGACCCCAATCACACCCTAATCAGCCGTATGGCCTCCATTCGGCCTCCAGTCGGTCGCTTAACCCTAATTGATGCAAAATGCAGTTCATCCCGACTGCAGCCGAGGGTTTTCGGCCTCCAAACTCATCTAAACCCATTTTAAGCCTAAATCGACCATCCTAAACCTTGGGGATGCATACCATAACATTATACAAGCACACCCACGCAAGAAATCAAGCCCCAAACGGGTCCTACACATACATACACGCATACATACGGGTTTTCACCCAAAAACGTGAAAAAGGGTTTTCAGATGTGTTCCAGCCCCAAAATCATTCAAAAACATGTAAAAGAGGGGTCCTAGAACTCACCTAAACGAGCACAACGACAAGAGCTTCGATTTGGCTTGCTTCACGACGATTTTGGCGATCCGAACCAACTCGAACCAACACTTCTTCTCTCTAAGAAATCTGAAATGTGGGGTGTGTGGAGAGAGTGGGCTGCCCTCTCCCTACATATATCACCACATTTCCCAACTTTTCTTCGTTGGCGAGTTTGGTCCCTCGACTTTTGGACTTTATTTTCTTTTCTTTCGCCACCGGCTTCAAAATAATAAATATCTGGGTGTTACAGTTCAACACAATTATGATTATTTCTTATCTAAAAATATTACTTTTTAAACACAAGCTCTTAAAAAGAAGTACAAAACTTTATAAGTTAAAAAAAAGGTTATGAATTTTAATAATCACATTTTTATTTATTGGCCGACATTAATACTAACTTAGAATTTATTTTCTTCCAATAATCTCTTACTAACTGAGAGTTAACTCCCGTTAGTTTTTTTTTTTTATGAAATAAGGTCAAATTTGAGCCATATTTTCAATTCCAACACCACATAGTCTCAATTAGGTTCATTTTCTATTGTCTCACCTCCATCATCACTAAAATCAAGAGGTGGAGATTGACGGGTTTTTGTGTACGAAAGTTTCAAATTAACGGATCTGATGATAAACTTTAACTTTCTGTTTAGTGCTCTGGCCACAAAAACAGTTCACGTCATCAAATAAATAGCAGGGTTAACTCTCAGTTAGTAAGTGATCATTGAAGGAAAATAAATTCAAAGTTTGAAGCATCTATAAACATTTACTGAGTTAGGATTAATCCCGACCAATAATAAAACTTAGGATTATTAAAATCCAATAACCCTTAAAAAACATAGTAAACTATATTGTCTGATATGGTCACCTATTCTTCTAAACTTACAAATAACTTTTTTTTACTATTTTTCGTTACTTTAAAATGGTTCACATGTTCATGATAGTGTTTTTCCGCTCATGGATCGTTCTTCACTCCTAATATTTAAATCAAACACCAATACTAAGTCGGGGATGAAGGTTGTAAACTTGTAATTTGGCCCTAACTACACAAACTTAAATATTTTGAGTAGGAATATAAAGTCAATAGTAGGAGTCAAACAATAAGCCGGACGCAAGTTTGAATTAGCACTATAAATATAAAAATTAACATCCTGGATATAGTCTATTAACATATTAATTAGATGCTATCACCTTGAATGTTAAATATTCTAATTTTGACTTTCTGGAAACTCTATTTACACCATCAAGTTTTTCCCATATTAATTATTAAGTCAGTTATTCAAATTATATAATTTGTGATTTAGGATTTAACTAGCATTAAGCCTCTCGTTTTGCGGCGGGGTGTAAAATCATGCCAATTAGCATCAACGTCACACCATTATCAGCGACCACCAACGCAATAAAAGGTCGTATTAAAAAAAATAAAAATGAAAAAAATAAAACCGAACGGAAAGTATTAAAACACTAAGTTATGCCTGTGAAAAGTACAACTTTGAAAACAAAAGCTAAGTTGATTTAGGATCCGGACGTTGCAATCGGGTTGTTAAGTAGGAAAAAATAGACGTAATAATATGAAACCACACATGAATGTTATGGTGTATTATCTCTCAAAATTTAAAACAAAATGTATACAAAAATTTTGTAAAAAAACAAGCAACCAAAGTTAAAAGTGAAAAATTATAGGGGTTAAATTATGAAAGATGTAAATATATTGAATTAAAATAAAAATACAAATGAAATCAAAAAATTAAACAAAACACATGTACAACATCTAATACATATAATACAACCATCAATGCAGGGACGGAGCATAGTTGGGACCGGGGGGGCCTCTTTTTTTCGCCGGTAGTATAAATTTTTGGCCCGGTAGTGTAAATTTTTGGCTCGATAGTATAATTTTTTATATAAAACTCGAGTTCGCCCCTCCTAAAAAAATTAATCTCGCCCCCGCCCTCCCTACAGGAGTGTTTAAGGTCCGCCACTGCATCAATGTAACCCAAAGTTACTAATTAATATAATATAAATACTTAACTAGAAATTAAACCCGCTCGATGAAGTAATTTTATAGATTTTGCTGTGTGTGTTGTGGTTGTAACATTAATATAGTTAAATATATAAAAAAATGTATGAATCTAGACACACAGATGGATGATAGTTATATAAGGGTACCGATTTTATTTTGTTGGTGTCAATCCTATTCTCCTATGGTATTGTCATGCTACTGTTAGTCACTATAACATACAATATCCTAAAAAGTACTATATTTTGAAAACCACTTTATTTTCAACAAAATATATATCGGGATGCCAAAGAAAAAGAAATAAACACAACCACAAATTTTTATTACTTTTTAAAATTATTAAAAGATGTTATTAAATATATATTATGAAAACCACTTTATTTTCAACAAAATATATATCGGGATGCCAAGAAAAAAAAATAAACACAACCACAAATTTTTATTACTTTTTAAAATTATTAAAAGATGTTATTAAATATATATTATGAAAACCACTTTATTTTCAACAAAATATATCGGGATGCCAAGAAAAAAAAATAAACACAACCACAAATTTTTATTATTTTTTAAAATTATTAAAAGAAGTTAGTAAATAAAATTAAATTGGCTTAAGATTTTTAGTACAAAAACGTATATTGTATATAGTACAGGAGGCCAAATGAAAATATTAGAAATTCAAAGGGCTAAATTGAAAACTAAAGTAGTGGTCACCTACGTTGCTAAATGTGTGTTATATAATTCTTTCAAACGTATGCACCATATAAGCCCACATTTTCATCCATTAGAAATAGGTTTGGATCCTTTTCCAACAAACGAGATCACAGTCGATACACGTCTTATATCGGTGACTATGTATACGATGTCGGATATAATAAAAAATATTGTTTGCTCTTAATTGTTTAGTACTGTGTTTTAGATCTATTTGTTGTGTATGAGATGGATACTCTAGAGTTAAAAAAAAGGGTGTGTAGAAAAAAAGTGAAAATACAAAGTAAAAAAGAGTGATTTATGCACTTATACAATTGGCTCCACAAATCGACAAACGAGAACATTAAAACTCCCGTGGCTAAAAAGGAAGAAACCAAGAAATAAAATATTCATTCACTTGCTTAATTAAAAAATAGGTTAATAAAGTTAGTTTAAGTAAATATGCAAATGCACCTAAACGCTCACCGAACACAACTAAATTAACATAAATAAACAAACATAAGTGTAATTCTTAAGTAGGATAAGTGTTCATGTTCGTTCGTTAAATCAACTCAATGATAATTCTTGTTCATGCTAGATTTCTTTTAAAAACACAAATGAGCTTTACGTGAATGATTTATTGAATTTTTGTCTATATAAATACGCTAGTTTCTAGTTTTATTAGGGGATCCTCCATCACCACCGATGCACCAACCACCATACAACCACCATATCTATAACATCCCATCTTATACTGTAATAAATGTTGTCACATTTATGAAGCGTTCAAACCATTTTGTGATATTTAAAGCTTGACATTCGTGATGATCTAACATTTTTTCTATCAACGAATGATGTAGGATGTACATATAATGTTATAAATAAACCCCTTATGTAGTTAAGAGTAAGTTAGATGAAAAGTAAAACAAGATTCTCTCATTAAATAAGGAGCATTAAACTATCTCTCAATAAATTTACATTAATCATCCTATCACAATTAATATTAAAAAATAACAACTTATTCTCACACATGAAGGTTGTCATACAAAAATCTTTTACGTGATGAGAGTAACGCAGACACCACTGTTGTGACAGATTTTTTATAAAGAGTTCATTTTGAGCCTCCTCAAAACTACTATAGTATATTTCAGTCTGAAAAATACATCGTAACTATAAATCGATAAATGCTTCATATACACCAACAACCCAATCAATAGAGAAGCCAAAATCTTTAAAGTACAATATCTAGTAGTATACAAACAAACCAATTCAACTTGCTTTCACTTTTCCACACGTTTCCCATTGTTTCTAACGTATAAGTCGGCAATTTAAAGTCTAAAAGCATATGTGGGTCACAACTCACAATATAATAGTTGATATATAATATAGATAAAATTATAATATAGATAATTAGCATGTGTTTGCGCGTTGGTCCACACGTCTTCTGGACAGGTGTCAAATCATGGTTGGTCGCAAACTTTATTATTTGATTATTGGATGCAATTAAGAACGTGTTTTGGACCTTTGGTCCCATTTGCATAGTGGGTGGTCGTGGTAAACACCAATTGCTACTCTTTTCTAAGTCATATTCTTTATTCTTTTTTTGTGCATGTGTCTACCCATCTTTGCTATTTATTGTTATTTTATCAAAGCTAACATATTTTGACCTTTTTAGGAGATCATAGATTATTTCAAATTTTTTTATCCAACTAATATCATACAAATTTAATATGTTAATTAGTGGTTTTGATAATAAGTTAATTGCATTTAGTAACAACTACAAGTCGATAGTGACATACTCTATTGATTAAGTAATGATTTAACGTCAAATGTTATATTGTAATTAGTTCTATATTTTTTATTATGGTATTTATAGAACACTTTACATATACACTCGATATATACGTATTAACGTATATACATATGATATTTGTTTATCCTTTGCATACATGACTGATCTAGCCATTATAACTTGTGGACATTCTAATGTTTGTTCGTGTGGTTTACATTTTTTGTTCTAGCCTGAGAAGACGATACAACATCACCACCAATACCACTTCGAACCCTCTTTGGCTATTGCATATCTTAAAGTCCGTCATGAGGATCTCTGTAGTGACAAAATGCATTAAATAGAGCTTTTTAGTGACACATCTTTCTAGTACACTAATTTTGTATTTCTATTGAAACAAATATGAAAACATCACAATATGAAAAGCATATAATTTTGTTATGGTGTTTTTATTTGCACGTATTGTTATATGGTGTTTTTACATGTATAACGAGCGTATGTAATTTAGTTACCAATATAATCACACATCATCAAATTAAAGTTACTTATACTAGAGCTCTATTAACAAATAAGAACGCCTTACAAAATATATATTTTAGAAGATACTAATTTCATAGTGATAGGGTAATCTTCTTTATCTATGTACAATTATAAAGATAAGATGCATATTTTAAATGTGACTGAGTTGATTCAAATGAGAAAAATATCTTGAAAGAGATAAATTATGTGTGATTATGCATGTGTTTCGATCTCTTTACACGACATTACGACAAGCATTCACATGTGAACAATAATCAATAACTTGAATGTACTTTTTTTTCATATTAGTTTGTTTGTTCTCACTTGAATATCTTATCACTACTCACATGTGAAATCAACTAAGACAGTAACTCAATATACAATTTTAAAATTGTTGTGATTTTTGAGCTTTTAGGATTATTATTGTTTAGTTTTCTTATAAAAATGATGAAGTTAAATACTTAAATGTCCATGTCATGGGGTTATTTTACGATTTTATTCCAACTCTTTAAAAATTGCATATATCTTTTTTTATTATTCACGCACAAGTAACATGTTTGTTCTTTTGAGCATATGCTTGTTACCATTATATAATTTTAACAAAAAAATTACAAAACATAACCCTCACATGCCCTTATTCTCTGCAAAACTCATCGATTCCATCTATCTGAGCAAAAAACCACCAATAAAAATTAGATCGCACCACCACCCATACCAATTTCATCTATGTTCATCAACCGACTAGAATTTCAATACTCGGTTTCTTCAGATATTACCGTCACTCTAAGATATCGTAAGCAGCCGTAAACAAATGAATCGTAGTGACCACAAATTAAATATTTGAAAATTTAAACCAAAATATGTCATATCATCCTATTCTTCTATACTCTACATGCAATTTATTCTAACAACAATTGTATTTAAGAAACACCTAATCAAGTTACACTTTCAAAAATCCGAACACACACCACATACATGAATGATAACATTCAATGCCGCTTGACGATAAGATGATATGCAACTATATATTTATTAAATTAGCTAAAATTATATAACGATGGAAACAAGAAATCTAATTTCAAATAGTATTTTATGTAAAATTAAAAAATAATAATAATAATAAAAAAGTTGAGACCATTAAAGCACGTGGTAAACAATATCGAAATAATAAAGATTATAATATTAAAGGGGGAACAAAGCATGTTCGTGGAAGTTGTAAGGAACACGACTCCTCTTTCTATCTATATATGATATATCCCACATCTCCATTAACCCCCCACCCCCACCGTCTTCATCTCCTTCATTTTTCTTCAAAAATAATGTCTTCTTCATCGGAAATTGTGGATTCCGGCAGATATTCCGGTCAAAACATGCCGGAGAAGTCAAACTTCAGTCAAACCTGCAATCTTTTCTCCAATACTTGAAGGAAAACAACACTTTCCCAGATCTAACCCTTGGTAAGTTTCAATTTCTTGATTAAAGTAACAACTTTTAGATTCTTGAAGATTGGTTTGCTGTTGTAAAGAATAAAGAATGGATTTTTATGGTTTTTTAATCTGTGTTCAGGTAGGAGGGTGCCACCGTTAACCACCACCATGAGTCTTTTTCCGGTGGCTGAGACCCCACGCGCCGCCGTGCCCACGGCGGCGCAGAAGCTGCAAGACCCATCAAGAACGATGACGATATTCTACAATGGTCAGGTCTTGGTGTTCAATGATTTAGCCCCTGAGAAGGTTAAAGAAATCTTGAAGTTAGCAGAACAAGGGGGTGTGAAGAAAGCCCTAAAGTCTGATGAGCCTTTGAAGCATGCTGTTGTTACTGGTGCTGGTAAGTAATGGTTCTTTGATTCAAATTGGGTGATTTGCAGAAATAATATTATTGATTGTGGTTTGATTGAATTGAATTGAATTGGATTGGATTGTGTTTTTTTTGTGGTTTCTGCAGATCTTCCAATTGCTAGAAAAGCTTCACTTGCTCGATTTTTGGAGAAGAGGAAAGATAGGTAATTATTCAAGTAATCAAGACCTAATTAATTATCTAATTTTGCATCTGTTTTTTTATTATTAACATACACATACTTTCTTTCACTGGCATCGTATGTGTATTCTGTATGATTTGAACCCATAACTTTATGATTAGGGATTTTGTATATGTTTGATTACTAATATGGATTTTTGAAATTTTGACAGAATAACGGCTCGATCGCCATATCAAGTTCAAGATGTTTCTAAGCAAGAAGATAGCAAGGAATGGTTGGGACTTGGTTCACGGTCTAATTGATCGATTAAGCATATTAGTTGGTGTTTATTGCTATGTTAGTTACTATTTTTTACGCAAGGCCGTTTAACTATAGAATATCTGACTTGTTTTTACGTCTTTCTGGGTTTGAAAGATGTATTTTGTAGTTTTACTAAGTGGTATGAATGGTATATTATTGGTTATTAATCTTATATTTGTTCAAAGTTGATTGTTTTGTGTTGTTATAAGTTTCGAAACATATAATATTTATGTTGATCTATATTTTAAAGACGTTTTATAAGTTTTCAAGTTTTTCATATGTATCTATCAGTATAAAATAACAAATTTTATTAATCTTATTCAAATATTGATTATGGATAATTATTCAAAGAGCAAATGAAATTAGGTTAAGGCATTTCATGATTTCATCTCATGCGTGTATAAATTAATATATAGTTGTTTAGCACCACTATTTGTTGCTATTATACCATCCGCAATTGAAGGTTAATGACTGCAACATGGTAGTCATGAACAAGAGATCAAAGATCATTCATTATGAGTGTGTTTTTGCCTCCAAGATTTGAGGGGTGGGTTTAGGTTTAATTTTTGTGTATTTAGTTCAATTTTAGTTTTTCAAGTATAAAGATGCTCTTGATGAAAAAGGGACTTGGATCTCAGAAATATCTGATGTCTAGATAGCAACGTCCCTTGCTATTAGATTGTGATTCGAGTCTCGTAGAGTCATGGAGGGCAATAATATAGATTTAAAAGTCGGTTTTAAATGAATAAATGTGTACTTATTGTAGAACATAAAAATAAATAAAAGATAAGAGAATTATTTTTACGAAAAATATTTCATTTATTAAAAAGCTTAAAGTTAAAGTTTCACTTCAGATTTGATTGACCCGGTCTTCTTCGAGAATTTGCATCCCAATATTTTTAAGCATGTAACATGTGGGTGGCTATGTTAATTAATACTTTAAGTCGGGTGTTTGTTTGACCATATTTGATTTAATTAATGTTCTTAAAAATATAATTAATTAGGGAAATGAAAAAGAATATGTATGTTGCGTGTTTAGCTTCACTTTCTTTTTAAATTGTAATTTGATCCGTGTGGTCGATAATATGATTTTAAATGAAAAAAGGGTTAGATATTTGGCATGGTCGATAAGAAATTGATATATGCTTATTCCATGTTTGGAAACAAGTTCAAGATAATGTTATATATTTATTTATTATAATTATAATGTTAAATCCTGTTACTTCAATTGTTAATCATCACTTGCCCAACACCCTTTAATCATAATGTACCATCCTTAAAACATAAAAAAACTTATCAATCACGGTTTTTGTACAAAAATTTTTATCAGTTGCACAAGAAAAATATTCATCAATTATTTTAATTAATTGTAGGGTTTTTATCTAATTAATTTCAGTTTTACTCGCTGAGATTTGACAAAATTAACAAGTTTACTCCAAAAGTTTAAAAACATCAATTTCAATTCAAAAGTTTTATCATTTATTTTAATTTCAGGCTAAAAGTTTCATATATGGATTCAAATAAAAACAACTGATAAACTTTTGGATTAAAATTGAAACCGTTAATAAAACTTTTGAAGGTAAATTGATATTTTGAATTTTTTAGAGGAGAATCATTATTTTTATCGAAATTCAGAAAACTAAATCAAACTTAACTCGATATTTTTTGTACTAATGATATTGTAGAAATATTGTAATATGTATATTTATGTACTTGAATAATAGTTTTTTAAACAGTACTTGATTTTTATTATCAGAATCTAGCAATATAGATCATGAAGTTATGCTCTATTTCTAATCCAAATAAAGCATTTGTCTTAATCTCCTCTTATCACCTTTGCTATCATTGACGCTTTGTAATTAACCATCGGATCATTCTTTCCTCTCCATATGAACCGATACGACAATACAAAAATCAATTATATCACCTTCGTGTGCGGCTTCGACATTGCAATCTTCTATGCATAGTTTTTGATACAAAAATCAATTATGCCTTTATGGACTAATCGAAAAGAAATAATCACATTCATAGTTTTTGATACCTACTCTTTAAAATCCAATTATCAAGCCATGAATGAATTGTAGTCTAAATGGAGCAGGGTCGAAATCCATGCTAAATGTTTTGAAAATTATTATTATTTCTATAAATCAAACCAATCTATTGTTAATTCTATATTAGTATTATTACTGTCACAGTTACGGTTACAATTATTTGTTGTTTATCGTAGGACTTGAAAATCAATCACTAGGGGCACATTTTTAACAATGGTACCCACCCTAGGCCGCATGCTGTTTGGTACTTTTTAAAAATTAGTGAAGTCTACGCCACTCTATGTTTTTAATGCATATTAATTATATTTAAATTCGTTGTAGTTTTTAGGTATGTAATTTATCTTAGTTTTAACTATTCTTTATAACATATATTATATATTTAATGTTTGTATATTTTTTATCTATTAAAATTACTATGTTAGAAGCCAATTTAGTAGATGAGTTGAATAAGATTTATGGAAATCATCAAATGTTGTAATTAGTTTAAATCAAGATGGCTACCTTTAATATTATTGTTATTTAATATCTAAGATATACCTTTTTACTTTATATATATTTTATATAATCACTATTAATATCATCATTTAATAATAAAAAAGAAAGATGTTAAAAAACGACTGAGGATTAAACTCAGGTGGAAGGGGAAGGGTCGTGCTTTATCGCTCAACCACCACCTCTTTTTTGGTGTTTAGTCTCTCCTCCATATATACTTTAACACACTAATTATCTTGAAAAATGTATAAAATAGAAAAAAACATATAAACCAACTAATGACATGTCATGTGTCACAACCAGTAGATTATTGATTATGATTGTTGATATTTACTTAGAATATAAAATTATGATTGTTAAAGTATAAAACTAGAAAAATGATTTGACAAGGCTGTGAATCATTAAAAGAGAAAAAAAGACACATGATCAAATCAATAATGAATTCGGACAATATAAAGTACTACTCATACAAACGGCTCTTCTAGTGGTTTGTTACCTCGAACAAGATTGTGTCATATATAATACAGTGAGAATGTTACTTTATTCAACATTTAATTTACGACTTCCACTTCAAAAGTTGACTTTATTATTTAGTAAAAGATGTTACAAATATATGGTGTTAGATATATAACATAATGTGATTAAATTAGCCTATTATTTAACTATTTCAAGGCTTCAACTGGTTCATAAAATATGAAGAAACTGAAATGGAAAATATTGACCAGAAAATGTGTTTGATTAGTTAGTGATGGAATTGAGATTAGAATTTTCCTAACAAATTCCTTAGAGAAAGGATTTTAACTTTTCCATCACTAATGCAAATGAATTCAAAACCTTCTATTGCAGAGTTTGAAAGTTATAAAAAGAATTGCACCGATAGACTAGTCGAAATCTAAAATAAAAATGACAATAAACATCTGAACCAAAGTCCCAGTCTTTTCACGATGAGTAGAAAAAAAGTCTGGATCAATGTCAGTACTCAAAAGGTATCTATAATAAAAATCAAATTCTTAATCACATACCTGACTCCATATGTCTATACTTCTTTGAAGATTAGGAACATTCAAGGAATCGAGTGTTTTAGCCATCATGTCATACACTCGTACATCTTAATCTAAACCATACCATATATTAGACCCTAATACAACACATACCATAATCTATCATTTCATTCATTAATGCAAACAAACATCTCATTCAAGAAAGTTATATGATGAGATGAAAATGTGTTTAATATCCATGACTAACATTCAAGAGCTAAACCATCTCTCCCTCATCATAATTTTTAAATGAACGAAACAAGGGGATTCTGTTACTTCATAAACGAAGATATATAAACTTAGCTAGCTAGAGAGCCAAATAAATGATACCACTCGTGAAAACTATCATAAATAACAAAATTGATGCAACTAATGTTTTTTTTTTGTTTTCTTATACGAATTTTCTTTTTCATGACAGATAATATTTATGATATCTTCACTGCATCAAAAGCATCACATTCTTGAGTCTTTTGATTTGGAATGTCACAGTCCCTTGTGTATGACGCCTCTTTTTTACTAATTCTACTACTGAAAACAAACCCAAATGTTCTAATACTGTTTTCATTATAAAGAATTCTCTTTAGTTCCTTGTACTACAAGGCATCCTTCAAACCACTAACGTTGGTTTTTGTTCTATCATACACCGTAGTTACAAGAAACTAGGTTGTTGAAGGCGGAAACCATGGTAAATACTTTAAGAAGAAAAAAACACAACCAAATATATTATTTGACACACTTTTATCCAACAGATTATGAGGGTGCCTTGGGTTAGACATAAATTTGCAAATTGTCATCTAGTATTGTTCTACACTTTTGTGTCAATGGGCGAATTCAACAAGGTTGGTGACAAACGGTATTGAACATGTTTGACACATTTGGCTCCCATTGTCAAAAGCATTTGGCATGGTTGTGTCACAGAAAAAAGGATGTTCATTCTACGTAATATAAAAAAATACACCAACCAACTTTACCCGTATTCAGAAGCCAAAAAGTTCAATATAACTCAACTATTCATACATCACGCGTCATATACAATGCATGTATTGGTAATGATGTAGAATTCGATTAAAGTGTAGTAAACAAAGTTACGATACAAAGAATAAAACAAGCAAAACCGGGTCAAAGGATTTCTAAGTTATCATATGTTTTACTTATAATATTAACCCTCTTTGATTATTTAAATAAGAAAATATGTGATTATTATTAAAAAATCATGTAAATTATGTAAACCTAATTAAGACTACTAGATCTTGTAAACCCGTGTATTACACGTGTTGAATAAATAAAATATTAATATAATAAATTTATTAATTATAAAATAATATTTTAAGATATGATATAACTTAAATTACATATGAAATTGACTAAAAATAATAAAACAATGATATCAACTTTTTAAAATATTGTTTTTAATTTTTTTAAATAACATATTGTTTTAAAAAAACCGTATAAAAATACATTTTATGAAAATTTCATATTACAACTCCCAAATTTGCTTAATTTTTTTTTTTAAAAATTTGATTTTGTAGAAGTGTTAATTTATTTATAAATAAACTTAATAAATAGATTTATTTTTTTAATTTATTAAATAGTAAAAAACATTAAAACAATATTATTAGTAATTAAAATAATTATTTAATAGAAGAGAGAAACGGAAAAATTTTGGTTAGGAGGATTGTAGTGATAACATGTGGCACTTCCATTTATTCTTTTATATTAGAGTAAGAAGATAAGAAGATAAGAAGATGTGCTTGTGGGCTGACTAGCCTCGTACTGGGCTCGAACATTTGTCAAGTTGCTATAAAACTCTTTTCTAGTTCCAATGAGAGAACTTTTCAATTTTCATCCTCGGTAGAGATCTTGTGTATTTATTGTTTTTGTTGTTGTCAAGTTTCTTAGCTATACTATTAAAATTACTTAGACTTCCTTTTTTTCCGATCTTTACAGAATTGCAGTTGTTTAATTCACAATAGTTGTTTAATTCTTCAAATTAAACTTTTATAAACTGAAGTGACTTAAAACATGTATAAATCATAGTTACTCTCTAGTGATTAAATCTTGATTTTTTTAAATGAGGGTATTTAGGGGGAGAGAGTTGACAAGAGGGGTCATTCTTATCTGTTATTGATTTTAGGGGATACCGCCCTTAGCAGGGGTGGCTTCTGCCTCTTTTGACCGGGTGTGTTTTGTTTAAAGGGAAATTTACAAAAGTAACCATTTGACCTAATCAAATTATTAAAATAACCAATCAAAAATAAAGTTATTCAAATAAACAACCAATCGAATCGCGCCAAGTGTCCCTCCCTCGCCTACGTGGTGAGGAATATTCATAATCCCTCCGGCACGGTCTTCTAGGCGAGAAATATACATAATCCCTCGCCCACGTGTCTTCTTTTTTCAATCCCTCGCCCACATGGCAGATTCCTCGCTAACTCAGCGAGGAATTATGGGTATCCCTCGCCGATAATTATCAATTTGCCATCCCTCGCCCCTAATTAAAAAAATAAAAATAAAATGTCTTTAACGAAAAAATCGGTAGGTTTTTTATATATAACAATATAAATTCCGTAAATTTTTTAATAATTTGTTAATTTTTGTATTTATTTTTGAAAATTTTATTATATAATTTTAATATATTTATAAGAATTGAAAAGACATAACCTTTTCAAACATAATAATTAAAATAAAATAAAATATTAAAATTTTACTTACTCATAATAACAAGAACTTTAGATGCGTGAGATTTTTAGGGAATTTTTTATAATTTTATTTTTGAAATAATTATGTATTATAAATACATAGATATCTAAAAATATGTTAATAAATGAATACAAAATCAATCAATTAATAAAAGGAGCCATACAACTTTTTTTATGAACTGATTGTTTAGTTTTTATATTAACAAGTATTTTTTTCGTATAATTTAAGCATGCCATGGATGAAATGAATACATAATCAATCAATTTATAAAATGAGTCATTCAAAAATTTTTATGAACCGATTCTTTAGTTTTTCAAACAAACATAAATGATTTTTTTAATCTCAGTACACATATAAACGGATATAATAACAAGTTTTAAAGTAATCATTAGAGCACTAATGTGCATACCAAAATCCAAAACTGATTTATTTTGTTTCAGTTTTTATAACATATATTTCCTTTTAAAACTAAACAAACTGTTAAAAAAACAATTGTTTTCACTTTAAAGTTTTTTTTATTTAAAATATATAAAATTTAAAAATGGGGAGATCTGAGTACGTTTATAGAAAGTTACGTATGTATATAAATTTATATTTTAATAAAAATATTAATAATCAAAAGTTACGAGATTTTATGAAAATCATCAAAAAAAAGCTTAGAAATCTATCTTTTAATAGTTTTACATTAAAAAATATTTTTTTAATAATTCATGTAAAAGATGGGCGAGATTATTAAAAAATTAGTAAATTATTTTATATAATTTATTTTAATAATATGTTAATATTTAAAAGACATTCATAAACATTTTATAATTAAAAACTATTGTTGTATTTTTTTAAAGTTGGGGCGAAATTTTTGGTCTAAATCTCGCTTAGGTGGCAAGAGGTGGAGAAATCAAAAATATTTTGGTAATTTTGAAAGTCAAAGATTATTTTAGTAAATTTTATTGGTCAAATGATCATTATGATAAATTTCCCTTGTTTAAATGGTGTTTGATTGATGTGACTGTCTGACCTTTTGTGAACACATCCTTGACAAGGACAGGTTCTCAATACCCTTTATTTTATTTATTTAATTGAAGTTAGGTGCTTCGAGTCTTGATTATCTGGTTTATTTTATTATGGTTATCAATGTGTTAATACGAATGGACACGAATACTTGATGAGCTCATATTTTTGTTCACGTTTATACGTTAACAAAATATCATGTTTAAGTTTGTGTTTTAAGTTCATTTCTTAACAAAATAACATGTTAAGAATGAACACAAATACTTGATGAGATCATATTTTTGTTTACGTTTATGCGTTAACAAAATAACATGTTTAAGTTCATGTTTTAAGTTTATTTGTTAACCAAATAACATGTTTAAATAACATATTTGTTAACAAAATAACATGTTCAAAGACGCATATCTCTATTAAAAGAATATTAAGTTCAAGTCTCACTTAAAACACCTTAACAAATTAAAATTTTAAGATAAATAATTAAAATATTATCAACCATCTCTCTCTAAAAACTCTATTTTTTTAATTCCATACATCTAAAATTAAATTGTTATTTTTCAATTATACGGTTAAATAAAACTACTTATATGTTTGTATTTTATAATAAAATTGTATTATATAAATAATAGATAAAAAATTACATAATTAAGAAGGTAAAATACATCACTAAAAATATAAAAAAATAACATCTAACGAGTGTCATTATTATCGTTTGTTGCTTCATCATTTAAGTCGAATGGGCAAGGAGATGGATTAAAAAACTAGTCAACAGATTGAGTCGTATCTTGAAATTTAGGGTAATAAGTGTCACACCCCAACCTTGACGGCAGAAACGTCGAGGTGTGAGGGTTAAGATCGTTCACAGCCACATAACGCTATTAATAATCCAAATATACATTAATCATAAGTTCTAATTGTGCCATTACAATTAAAAGTCTCAAACAAAGAAAACATCATGCATAAAAGTTAAATGTAACAAGCCCATCCATTTATTTTTATCTAGGTCCAATCCTAGATGTGATAAGCTTCAAAGAGTAGTAATCAAACTTGAGTATTTCTTGAAACATGTTAAAAATAAAAATGTCAACAATAATGTTGGTGAGATTTTCATAATTTGCAATACATAAATATATAAAAGATGACAATTCATGTTGTAAGTTAGAGAACAAAGTAAACTAAGGATGTAAGACAGAATGCACAATCAAACCTTGATAAAGTTTTACAAGTCTCAAACGTTTACGAGTATATACGATTAGCTAAGTGTACTTGGATTAACCAAGCAGGCTTGTTAGGCCCATAGATCTATGACGTCGCCAGGATAGCAATAGTTAATGATTGTACATATATTCGACATTACATGGTAGCTACAAAGTTCAACTAACCACAACATACATGTGAAATGCCATAAGTTTACAAGAATCAAACGTGTTTACAAGTGAAAAGTTTATAATGTAACATGTTTCACCCCAAAAGTGTGAAAATATAAAAAGGGGTATAGAAATACTCACTTGGCCAATAAGTATATAATTGAAGATTAAATAGAATAATAAACGTCACTTCAACGTAGTTCCTCACAATGCACCTAAAATGTATATTTACAATATTTTTAAGTTTAAACACAATTTTAATGGTTAAACGAGAACTAGGGTTTCAATTTGGTATTTGGGACATTGATGTTTAACAAATGGATATCAATTATATTTTCTTGGAATAAATGCTAAGAAATATATTTATTTTTATATAGAGATATGAATAAGAGCAACATTAATAATTTGTAAAATTTATAAAATTTAAATAAAGTTCGATAACTAACTAAATGAAATAAACACGATTGAAACAATAATGGGTAACGTTTGAGATAATAATTTGTATAAATTATACTAGTATTCAAAGGTTAATTCTTTTTTGTTTATAAAGAAATAAGCTAACATTGGCTTTAGGATATTAAATAAAAATATAAGATTATTTCTATAAATAATCTACAGAAAAATTATTATGTGGTTTTAAATTAACATAACTTATAAAATAGTCCTTTATAATTTTTAGAAAATTTTAATAAAATTTTGGTGGCCAAAAAGGCCAAAAAAGAATAGGTGAGGCTCCCCGGATTTGAACCGAGGACCTCACTTGTAGAGGTCGAGTGTCTTTCCAGTGAACCAAAGGCCTCAACCACGTTTAAAGATGGTTTTTAAAATGTTAAAAACATTAAACACAATCTACCCCCAGATCTTATGAACCCTAGATTCAATCGACTCAAATTGAGCAGTGATTCAAGAGTTTCAACCCAATTAACCTTAGGGCTTTTGATCCCTGCATGTAATAGAGTAGTTTGATGCATAAACTTACCCGATTATGATCGTATTGTAGTGCTTAAGCTTGAACTTGTCTCGGTTACTCACGATGAACAAGTGATTAGCAATTGATTGTTTGAGTGAATGATTTACGAATTGCGTTTACAGAGAGTTTAAAGAGATTGAAAGGAGTATTTGCCCCCTATTATATATGTTTGATTTGCTTGTTAAAGTGTTGAACAAGCTTCAAGTTCTATTCAATTATTTTGGTTACTAAAATCGGTTTAATCAATGGTATAATTCAATTTAAACGATGTATTAAGTTTGTAATTGATTGTTCGAACGTTTCTAATCATTTAATTTTGTTAATCCGCACATTTTGTATGTTGAACGATTATGAACCGTTTGTGATGTTAATTTTTGGTTCAATACCCTTTAATGTCGAAGTGGTGACCCGTTAGACCATAGGTTCGAGTTCGCGATACTAAAACGATTCGATTGTTGCCTTTTACTAGCCTTAAAATGGTTTGAAAATGGATAAACGAGCTCGCCGGCGATGGCCGGAACGGCCGCCGGAATTTCGGGCTCAAAATGGGCGGGGGTTGGGGTGTAACTTTTGAAGTTACACATTTGGTCCTTGTAGTTTAGGTTGTTATTATTTTATGCCCAAACTTTGTTATTAAAGTTTCTAAATTAGCAATAGGCCCCCTTGACTTTTAAATCAAAGTTATAAACATTTCTAAGTTTAATAATTCTTACAAATTATTATTATTAATGAAAATTTTATTATTATTGTTATTATTCTTAGTTATTATTATTATTGTTATAATTTTGTTATTATTATTACCATTATTAATATTTCCATTACTATTATTATTATTATTATTAGTTATTATTATTATTATTATTATATAATTATCATTATAACCTTACAAATAATTAAAGGATTAAAAGACCAATTAAAGTAATATGCATAAGCAACCCATAAGTTTCATGAATGACACAATTAGTCCATACAATAATTTAACAAAGCTAACTTTAAATCAACCCAAAATTACAAGATGTTACAATAAGGTTGTAATATCCGCCCATTTTCAAACTATTAACCCAAAACCCGAACCCATCTTGAACTTTTATACAATGGGAAATTTCATTTTTGAAATTTAATTTAAAAAAAAACAATATATGTGTTATTAGATCAATGTATGGATTGTATTATTTAATTTTCATCCGTTAAGTTATTTAATCAATTTATAATAAATTCATAGTTCATAAAAATGAAATTTATAAAATTATAAAGTTTATTATCAATTATAAGATTTTAGCCATTTAGTAAATCAATCATACATCTTACAAAATAATAATAATAAGTTTTATAAATCTAGTTTGTTATGCAAAAAATTAAGTTTATTAATTAGGGTGAAAAGCGACATTTATGAAACTTGAGTTACAAGTTTTACACATAAAATAACAAACATTATAAGGGTTAAATCTATAAATTTAAAACCCAAAACTTTTCTCTCGGTCGAGCTCCGGCAAGATCTAAGGACACCAAAACCCCATCGTTTTGAGCTTATTCAACGTTACCCTTGCCACGCCTGTGTTTCGAACTAATAACCACACATAATTCAAAATATTCGATCGTTTATCACCTTTGATTCGAAACCGAAGTGCCACCTTCAATCTCCATTCGGTTTCATCTCAGAAATCAACGTAATCAATCAAATTAATTGATCAAAAACATTTCTAAGAGAATTACGAATTCAAACATACCAATAATGCTATTAACACCATGTAATTGCAATCAAATTAAAACCCGTAACTTTCGAACAACGTTTAAACTCGTTGATTGTAACAGTCACAATTGGGACAAGAAAATCATAGTGAAACCTTCGAATCGACCTCTTCGAGCTTTTAGAGAACTCTCAATTTCAACTGAAACACTCATACATATCATCGTCGACGACCGATTTCAGTCGCAACCTACCACAAGTCAAACTCTATATTCGAGACAATCTCAATCGAAATTGGTTTAGGGCTTCTTATCATCGTCATCTCGGGAAGCTTTGCACGCATCTAATTGGATGGTTATCATAACAAAACTTCCCAAAGCATATTCCATCGGTCGCGACCCATTCCTCTGTATTCTTCATCGCATTCGTCTTCAATTCTGGTAATTTGATACATAACTACACTTGTTTTCTCACGTTAATCAAAAGCCCTATGTTTAATTTGGCTTATGATTAGGTTTTATGTTCAATTTGAAACGAATTGAATCTAGGGTTTATATTGATATGGGGAAAACTGGAGTTAAAGGGTTATAAACAATTTTCGATCATTTGAAATCAGATTTGGGGCTTTGGCCCACCGGTAACACACATAACATACATACGGGCGACCGGGTTCGACCCTGGGCACCCGCATGTATTTATTTATTTATTTATTTTTAAAAGCTGGTTGTATTTTTTAGAATTCAGAAATCAATTGTTTTGTAAAAAAATTATTATTATTTAATTTCTTGGAAATTATTAAAACAACTTAATATTATATTTTTACCAATTATAAAACATCATTAATATTATAAAATATTATAAATTCATTTATAGGTAATAAATTTTATTCAAACAATTTCGAATCATTATAATCCAATGTCTTGTAATAGTAAAAGTTTCTATTATTTATTTTTGACCAAAACTAAATAATTAATTATAAAATTTGTTATATCTCACACTTTAATACTCAAATATTATTTAATCAATTTTGTTACTTAAATGATATTTAATACAATAATTTCACAAACTTTTTCATTATCATTATCAATCTTAGTTGCTTAATAATATTTATCTATTTTTCTAAATACATTATTCTTATACTAATTATTAAAATTGTTACCCTAATTCATATCTGATTGTTCAACCATTACTATTTTAACAAAAGTACACCAAACCTTAGGTTGTACCTTGAGGAGTTTTTGGTGTCACGTCTAGCATTCTATTATTTTTCAAATAATTTATAATCCAAGTGAGTATTCATTGCTCTTTTTATGTGATTTATATTTTGGGGAAATCATGTGATCTCATATTCAATCATTGATATTCATTGTTGTTCTATTTCATACTAAATTCAATTCAATACATGCTATGTTATTACTTGCAATTGTGTGTTCATAGTTAAATAAACTTGATAACATGATCTTTTATTCATACAACCACGGTAACAATGATAGATCTATTGGTTTGACAAACCCACCCCATTTGTTTAGTCGTGTGGTGATTGGAACCGGAATCATTCATACTATAAGGCTTCGTCTGCGGACCAAGTCACGTCAGTCATTATGTTTGATTGTGTTGGTTTGTCTTTTATGATACACTATTGCATTATAAGTATTGACATTGTCATGTGAATTGAATTGCTTACAATTATTTTAATCAATCTATATATGTATCAAACTTGTGT
Organism: Flaveria trinervia; assembly: GCA_025506515.1. Lineage (NCBI taxonomy): Eukaryota > Viridiplantae > Streptophyta > Magnoliopsida > Asterales > Asteraceae > Flaveria > Flaveria trinervia. Next base: position 10,809,501 of record CM046444.1, read on the forward strand.
GTACTCACCGGCTTATTCGTTAGCTGACTTGTTATTTTTTCACATGATTTCAGGAATGAAGATTAGTGGACTTCTAAATGCACACTTAGGATTTGGACTTAGTCAAAGTTAAAGACAAAATTCATTATGTTATTAATTGATTGTATTGTATTGATTGATTAGTATTATTCAATGAAAATGCATTTAATATTATTTTAACGTATTTATTACCATGTGCTATGAGCAATCGATTCACATTCGTCCGCCCCGATTATTCCACCGTCGGCCGGGGTGTGGTAAAGGTAACAAGGAAGAATGGTGAAATGATTGTTGATAAATAGTATCAGGGCTTTGATAAGGATTTGACGGGCCTCCTTCTATGAAATTCTGGGTCTCCATTTGACTAAAATGTGGAAACTGAGTAATTGAGGCACCACCATAAAAAAAAAATTTTGGTTGCCCATTTGGCTTAAAAAGGAGGAGTCGAACTGTTGTTCTGTGAAATCCCTTTGTTCTGTCATATTTTGTTGCACAACATTATCATCAACAACCTGTCTTCCAACCCGCCCTCGTCCTCTACCCCTTCTGGGTAAACGTTGTGTGACAGAAGGAAGTTGAGTATCATCGACATTCTGTGTCACATGCGTTGGTAGATAACTTATATGGTTTGTATGTGTAAAATCCATATAACGGCTCGCTATATTCCTCCCCGCTTCATCCCCTGATCTTTGATAAAACTGACTCATCCCATCTATCTATAAATAACATTATAAAAATTATTTAAAAAAAATAATATTAACAATAATAATAATAATAGTAATAATAATAATAATAATTAATAATACCATCTTCTCAATCTTTGTCCATCATTTTGGAAGCCATGATGGTTCGTGTCTTGATGAGCCGGGTTTGTTGTATACACAACAGTACACTCTAAATACTACCTCATGTATGCTTCAGAAGCAATTGGCGAATCAATGTACGCTTCATTAGCAACTGAATTAAGCCGAGACACCCATGTTTGAACAAAGTTATTATGATATTGTAACCATTTTTTATTTCTACCACCTTTACGAGCAATCGAATGTAGATTTGTGTGTTGCTCCCGAGTTACTAACACACTTGTAGGGATTTGTTGAAACATTCCAAACTGTCTTAAAACCCTAATTGGAATGTGAGTCTTAACAACTTCCCAACATATAAGGTATGTGTCATTTCTCCAGCTTTGATGTCCACTTGTGCAAATATCAGGTAGAATGTGGGAAATATTATCATACGACCTCCAATTACATTGATATAAAAATATGAATTAATATGTTTCCACAATGTTAATATATACACAATAATATCAGATTAGCATTAATACCATGGCCTCGCTTAATGAATGCAACTGAGATCTATACACACTCAAATAGTGCGGAGTGGTGTTTACGTAACTAAGTTCACCATTCCATTTGTAATCAAGTTTTCAAACATACACGGTTAAGTAGAGAATATAATATTACAGAACAATAGTCAATACATATGATTTTTTAACATACCGTGCACCATATGGTAATCTGAAATCAATAGTTCTCGTATTCTGGGGACACATAAAAGATAATCTTTCCCATGCCCATAATTGCAACAAGAATAAAGGTCCACCAACTTCTCGATTTGTGACACTCGTTGCCTTACATATCTGTCTATACAAAGAGGTTAAAACTGCACTTCTCCAACTAAGTCTACCACAATTATTTAAGTTTTCAATATGACTTAAATATTTTATGTACACCCAGTTGCTAGAAGTATCAGGAAATAAAGTGGTACCAATTATAAAAAATAAAAATAGTCTAGCTCGTTGGATGCACTGGAAATCAGTGGCATTATCAGGGAATGGTTTTATTATTTCATTTAAAATAAACCTTAGGTTTAACTTATAACCATTTACAGCGTTTGTAGCGAGTATACAACCGGTTAAATACTCAAATCTCATTATAATTTCAGATGCATTGATAGCATAATCAGTGCCAAAACCAACATCACCTTCAACCGGCAAACCCCATAAAACTTGTACATCTTGAAGGGTTACTGTGGTTTCGCCAACCGGTAAATGAATGTATGTGTCTCTATCCTCCATCTCTCCACCAAAGCTGAGATAAGAGCACGATCAAGTTTACGATAACCACACTCGATCAAACTCGCAAAACCAGCCAAATCTCATAATATTATCAGGGATAAAAACTTCCTCAATGTAATCCCAAAAAGCTTTATCACCTCGTCTAACACGTAAAATTCCTTAATCACTTTTTGGATCTCGAAAATAATAATCAGCTCTATGTTGATCACTTAGAAATAACAAATCGTTATTTAGTGGACCTGGTGTAATTCTCCAGCTCATTTTGATTTTTGAAATGAAGTTTGAAATTCTAAAAAAAATTCTGAAGAAATAAGTTGGACGAATTGCGAAGGAAAATGTGCGACGGTTAAACGAATAAATAGTGAAAGGTGGTCAAACGAATAATTAAAAAATTAAGGTGGTTGAAATATGGACCGTAGATTAAAGGAGGTTGTTAGATCGGGCAGGTAGAAGGAGAACCCGCCCTTCCCAAGGGCGTGGTCTCCATGCAGGGTCACATCATAATCTACATCATATCATCATTTGGAATCAGACGGTTGGGAGGAGAACCCGCCCTTCCCAAGGGCGAGGTCTCATTTGACGAGTCACATCACCGAACAAACCACCACAACACACACGGTCAATGGGTCAGAACCCACCCCTGCCAGGGGCGGTATCCCCTAAAGTCACATCCCGACAAGAATGACCCCTATTGTCCACTCTCTCCCCCTAAATACCCTCTTTTTTAAAAAAATCTTAAATCTTTTTTAAAATCTGGCATAAATTAAAAATCATAACGACTATGTAACTTCCCGAAATGTCAAAAGGAGTCATCAATGTTAATGGGCTTAATTAGTAGGTATTTAATAAAAAAAAGAAAGAAATAAGTTATGGGCTAAATTAGGCTTATGGGTAAGAGCCTAAGTGATTAAGGGCCCATAATTAGCCCTTTAGGCTTTAACCCACTAATCAGTCAGAGAAAGTGAAGAAAACTTTAAATTGGAGCTTCTTTGGAGAAGGGATTGAAGATCTCGGTGTTAGAGCATTAAACCACGAGAAAGAAGCAAGAAATCCAGGTAAGAATCAGCCTCTAAACCCTTCTGTAGATCAAACCCGAATTCTAAGGTTTTGAGTTTTGAAAAGTTGCAAAGAATCGCATAAATGTCACATTTTTACGTATGAAATCATGTAAAAAGCTTAGATATAGCCTCATGGATATGAGAAGTGGAACTTAACGAATGTTACCTCGGGCCCTTTTGATGATAAAAAGTCTTGCAAGCACTATGATAGACTTCACTTATGTGAGTCTGATGTATGATGATGGATCTGTATTCATACGCGGACTATTTGCCTTGCAGTGTGGATCAACTGTCGGGGGTTAGCTACCATTTTCGAGGGTATCGATAGGGATTAACATTCATTGTCGATCAATAGGGAGCTCTTGCCTTATGCAATCTTGTTTATGATGAAGTGAAAGATAATGAAAGAAAAAAGATAATGAACATGCTTATTAAGACACAAAATATTATGTATTATGATGCATGCATGATCATTATATGAAAGATAAAGTTTATATTTTCTTATATTAACTAAAACTAGAACTTACTCAGTAAAACCGACTTTTATACATGATAGTTGGCAGGTAGATGATGCCGATGAGGATGACACAAGATGGGAAGCTACTTGGATGGCAATGGATGTCAACCTTGTTTATGAAATCGTTGATTTTAATTTAAGACAAAATGCTATGTTTTTATTTTATTTGAAAGACAAGTGTATGAGTATAATATGATTTACAAGTTTTAAATAAATGTTTATTTAATTTCGATACAATGTTTTGGTTATTAAAATGATTTTATGTTATGATTATAAACTGTAAGGCTTCTCGGGATTAAAACCTTGCAGACTAGCTAATATTTTTAATAAATTTCTCTCCTATTACCTCTAAAATAATTTTAAAAGCAATTAAAATAATATATGTTCATTTTTTTAAACTTAATTTTAAAAGAATCCTAATATATAAAAAAATTTATAAGATTAAAACACCCTATAAAAGTATAAAACTGAAGTGACTTTTGATAATGCGATTACTTCTTCAACTATCATGACTTCATGAGAAATTTCATCTCTAGAATAATCCGATGACTTCCTATCATTATTCTCACAATCTTGAAAATAAAAATCCATAAATAACAGAAAACAAACTGAAAGAAAAGATCAACGGTGGAGACTCAAGGAGACAATGAAAAAAACCATGAAATACATATGCAGATCGTAACATCTGACACAATATAATAATAATAATAATAATAAAATAATAATAATAATAATATAATAATAATAATAATAATAATAATAACACTAACACCATCACCATCACCATCCCTCTTTTATTTCGACAATCCTCTTCTGCTCACCCTCTTCATTTTTTCTCCACTTTTTCTTTTTTTTTCTTTAATATTTTCTTCTTCACTTTCTCCTGTTTCTTGCTTAAACAAAACCCTAGCTTTGCTTTCCACCTATACATACACACCCTGTATCTATTCACTTCGAAAGATGATGCAACAACATCAGAGGATAAGACAACAACAAGCCCTTATGCAGCAATCGCTTTATCACCCAGGTCTCATAACACATCCTCAGGTAAATTTGCTTCTATTATCTTGATTTCTTGTAGTTTAATTTCAGTCTTTTGTATCATAGGCGTTAACTTTTGTTTCGAGTATGAAGTCCACAGTTTCGGGTCGGGTTCTTTTTCGAGAAAGCTCGGTTAAAGATTGTTTAATATGCTAGCTGTTGAAACTGAATCAGTAGAGTTTTGACTTGAGTTTGTGTTTGGGCATTTTGTAGAAATTTGTATATTACTGTTGTATTAGTTTCCTGAATTGGGAATTGATTGCAAGTTTTTTATAAAAGATTTTGTAACTATGTACGGAAATATAAAGCACAAAAATTTATACCAAAATGTGCTTGTGGTAAGTTACCATCAAAGGTTTTAGTCATTCAATAGAGATTTTATAAAACTTGAATGAGAAGCACCTAGAAAAATATTAATTTTTGTATGAGTTCTGAATTAATAACCTCTAAAAAATTTTGCAATTTCGCATCGGGTTTTTCCATATTATATGACATCCTTTACCTTTGGACTAGATTGATGATTCTTTGATTATGAAATGGTTTACTGGATGAAAAACAAGTGCTTTTAGGTGCTTGTAATTTTAAAATCTATTATTTTTTCTGCCTTGATTGCTGGTCTTTCCCTTTTCTTCTGCTAACAATTCAACAGGATTTTGCTTTTTTCTTGCCTCCACTCTGTCACAATTCATACTTTCATAATCCCCACTAAAACGGGTGATTACATTACATAAGCTAATATAAGATCACACTAACAGAATCACATTCCTCAAAATGAGAGATATAGGGTCTGAATTAGTCTCTTTAGAGGAATAGGATGACTATTTAGCATTTTAAATTTCAAACATGAAGAGGCAGAAGAGCTTTGGTCCATGTGTTTCATCTTTCCTGTTAATTCAATCGCAATTTTGTAGTATTTTTCTTATATTCACCTTACTTTTACATGCTATCTGCTTAATCATTCCATTTTGACAAGTTTTTCATTTTCGATTTATGCAGATAGAGCCAATCTTGAGCGGAAATCTGCCTCCTGGATTTGATTCAACTACATGCCGCAGTGTGTGAGTGCCCTCATTTTTCAGTTTTCTGTTATCTTAATAAAGATCCTTTTCCTTTATCATCATCTCAATGCTCAAACCATATAAATTGTTTAATTAGCTAGCAGAACAGTTTTCTATGCTTTACGAAACCTCATGCTAATTCTGGCTTGATACTGACGTTTTATATTCGACGTTCTACAGATACGTGGGGAACATCCATCCACAGGTCACTGAACCCCTGCTCCAAGAGATCTTTTCAAGCACTGGTGCTCTTGAAGGATGCAAGCTCATTAGGAAAGATAAAGTATGATTGAATCATTTATTTTCTAGTTTATAAATGAGTTTAATTCTCAGATATATGGAATCTCGTACTTTGGACTAGTTAGGTATTTATATAAATTATTTGCAAAAATGTAAATGTATTTTGTTTTTTTATGTGGATGTAGTCATCATATGGGTTTGTGGATTATTTTGATCGGCGTTTTGCTGCTCTTGCTATCGTGACTCTTAATGGAAGGCATTTGTAAGTAAAAGCCTTAATCAGTATCTATTTTCCGTTCTTAATATCAGTCATCACTAATAGCTTTTGAAAACATATATTTACAGGTTTGGGCAGCCTATTAAAGTTAATTGGGCATATGCCAGTAGTCAAAGAGAAGATACATCAGGTTTGTTATTGTAATAATGTAATCTTAACTTAGAAGTCGATAATTTCATTTGTTTGTGATATCTTTATCTTGAGTTTGCAGGCCACTTCAACATATTTGTTGGTGATCTCAGCCCTGAAATTACTGATGCCACATTGTTTTCTTGCTTCTCTGTTTTCCCTACTTGCTCGTAAGCCATACTTTAATACAAAACGTGACATGATGAGTAATGCACAATTTAGTATATTTTTACTGATTTTATTTTGGATGTTGGGAAGTGATGCAAGAGTTATGTGGGACCAGAAGACGGGGCGCTCAAGGGGATTTGGATTTGTTTCATTTAGGAACCAACAAGTAAGTGAAACACATGTGGAAGTGAAAAATACTTAATGGGCGCACTCCTCTCTTTTAAGATGCTAGTTATCATTTATTTCTTTTTTTTTCTTTAACAGGATGCCCAAGTGCAATTAATGATATGAATGGTACGAAATTTTAGATTGTTCTTTTCTCTCTTTAAGTCTTTATTTGTTTTTATTCCCTGTTTCATTAAAATGAATTCGTTTTGGATTTATTTTCTTTGTAATTCAGTTGAGTTTATATTGTAGGAAAGTGGCTCGGAAGTAGGCAAATTCGATGCAATTGGGCGGCAAAGGGTGCTGGATCAGATGACAAACAGAGGTCAGATGCTAAAAGTGTTGTTGAATTGACAAATGGAACGTCAGGTTAGCTTATTACAAATAAATATGCAATTTTTGTGGATTTTTTTATATCATATAGATGCTATATTGCCTTACTTAGAATGATATATTACTGAGCATGTTTGTTTGTTTGTATGAATGCTATATTGTCATTTCCATATTAACATTGGTTTACATGTGCAGAGGATATTCAAGAAAAGACCAATGAAGATGCTCCAGAAAATAATCCTCAATACACAACCGTTTATGTTGGCAATCTGGCTCCTGAGGTTAGCTTTTTTGTACATTTCAAAATCTCTTGAAGTCCATTTCAACAAGGAACCATGTCACTTAATACTTTTCGAGTTGCGTAAAATAGCTTACATGGCATCCAGTTGTTGTAAAATAGCTGCACATGCCATCCCAATCGTGTTGAATAGCTAATACGTATTCCAAGTATGTAAACTTGATTAGGTGGATCCTGATTTTGAAAATAGTAGATAGGATGTCATGTCATCAGTTTATAGCTGACATGGTATCACAATCGCGTAAATAGCTGATGTGGCTACCCATTGTGGAGAGTTAATGACGTCAAATGCTCATTGTGAAAACAGTTGACGTGATACCAAGTCATCGTTTTTGTACAATTAGGATGCCACATCAGTTATGTTACACAATTGGCATGCCAGGTCAACGTGTAAACTGTGATAAAGGGCCATATATGGCGCAGGTCAAATTTTTTTTATAAAAAAAGAAATAAAAAAATTGAAACTTGAATGGTTAAACCTCTTAAAGACGGTTTGAGTGAACTTGATTGCTATTGAATTAATTCTACGCCTATTGATTGACATGTGTATTAAACCACTAACCGAACAATTATGATATAGGTTACATCAGGTGATCTCCATTGTCACTTTCATGCTCTTGGTGCTGGTGTTATTGAAGACGTTCGAATTCAACGAGACAAAGGTTTTGGTTTCATACGATACAGCTCACATGCTGAGGCAGCTCGTGCTATACATTTAGGAAACACCCGCTATCTCTATGGCAAACCCTTAAGGTAACTTTATAAATTCATTAGATTTATATTTATCAAAGCATTTGGAATTATGGCTTGATTTGAACGATCTCTTTAAAACAGTGTTCATGGGGTAGCAAACCGACACCTCCTGGGAGCAGCTCAACACCTCTACCCCTGCCAGTTACCGGAAATAATCTTGGTTTTTCAGCCATGGATGTCGCGGCTTATGAAAGACAACTGGCTCTTAGTAAAATGGCGGGTGTGCAGGCTCTGATGCACCAGCAGATGGGCGGTGCCGCTAGCCAGGGTGCAGTCTATGATGGTGGTTACCCAGGGATTGCCACCACACAGGCCCCTGTGTACTATCAGTAACTACAGTTGCGATGCAGAGTATCTAGAGCTATGAAGATTAGATAGAGCTCTCTTTTTTTCGCCAATGTTTTATGTTCTTATTGATTTGAATGGTTGTTTTCTTGTTATTTTATAACTTTTGAGGATGTATATGTAGCATTACCATGTGTATTTCTATTACTTAAACAGTGTGATCACTTCCTCCTGTTAGAGGAAGTATTGAGTTATGAATGGATCATGGATGAACATACATCTTGTCTCTCAAAACTTTAGTTCTTGAGATAATACTAGTTAATTAATATATAAGTTATTATCATGTTTCTAAGAATCTTCTAAAGCTTAATACAATCTTCTTAAAACTTTTATCAAAAATAGTTTTTCTGAAAGTCACTTTAAGGTTTCCTATACTTTCATTTTCAATGAATTTATATTAAACATTTTATTTCTACAATTATTAGATATAGTTACTAGAAAATCTCTTCCAAATTTAAAATTCTATAGCCCTTGCTTTATTTATCGGGTGAGGTTGTATACACATCCCACATAATAATCACCATACTTAATATGAGTGTTATACTGATTAATCATATGGGTCGTAATATTATATAGTTGTATGAGTTAATGGTTGACACAGAAGCAATTGATGTGAAAACACACACCACTTACAAAGGCTATACGGGCTGTATGACCCTTTCTTGCCATCTATACAGGCGTACGGCCCGTATATGAACTAATGATTACAGTTTCGACAGTCATTAGTAGGCCGGCCAACACATACGTTTAGAGCTACGTTCATAAGATATGCATCCCTTGAGGATGCATATGGATAACATGTAGCATTACCATGTTCATTTTCTTACAAAACAATGAAATCACAACCTTCTGTTAATTAAAGCAAGTATTAAATACCGATTCATGGATGAATATACACAACATCCATTCAAGAGTTGAACAAAGATGATCTTCAACACAGTATCTTCAACTCTTCACTTTTACCCCTATGTACACAAAATATTATTCATCATGCCAAGATAGCAGTAATCTTGGATGATACATATGATCAAAATTATGTCATTCATCTGTCAATTCTCTTAAATTGCAAAAATCCCTGGGGCGATCACACGACTCGCGCCACTGGAAGATACTTGTGACCCACAATATTTCTCAGGTCTTTCATCCACTGCTATCTGCTTGCTCCTACACTCTGGGCTGCAAAATGCTTTCTCCCCTCTGTCATAACATCATCATACTAATCATCATCATCATCATTCATCAAGTTATTAAAATACCACAAACTTGTGACACAAAAACCAATAAATTATAAATCAAATACTTCCTATACCTGTACATGTATACATCTTTCCCATGCAGTTTCTTGCTACACAAGTAACATGAATTCAGAAAACCTGCAGGTTGCTGCACCTTCATATCACCATCAGCAAAGCTTACAGGTGATATATCAAAAATGCAATCTTTCCCTCTAGTTTTCGCAACCGCTTTCTTCGGTTTATTACTACTCACAACCGTATAATCTTCACCCAAGCTATAAACTTTATCAATCTTTCTCCCATCCCCAACGGTTCTTGATCGACCCACAGGAACCGGGTCGGACCACATTCGGTTCCTGCAGCTCAAACCGGCCGGAATGTTCTCGAGGGCCGCGACTATACCGAGCCCGATCCCACCTATATTACGGTTGATTACTCCTGTAGGTGACAAAACTTTAAGCTCCAAATGAGCTGTAATTGGACTCATGGCTAAGTTAGTAATATACACTCACTGGAGTATTCTAAAGATTAAGATTTATAGAACAAATGAACAATGAAGGTTGATGAATGATGGAGTTGGTGAACTTAGCCACTGCCCATGGTATTCTGTATCGATTAAAAATTATTGAGGTTTGATGATGCTTTATTGCTTTTTTGTTTGATTATTATTATATGTTGTTGTTAAGTGACTTTATAATAAACAATTGTCAAGATCAATGGTCGCTTCTTTTGGGGCCAGATGGGATGTATCGATCATGACCGGAGCTCCGGCGACGGTGAACCGCAGATTCCGGCGAACACTTGTTAAGGTTTCAGAGGTTGTTGATGGTAAAGGGGCCCACGTGGGACCCAATGGGATGATTTTGTGTTTTGTTTGATAGTGAGTCCACTGAAATGCTCGCCAATGGTTTGCAAGGGAATAGACTAATATAGGTCGACCATTTGCACTTTTATTTCTTTTTTATCGAACGATAAATATACGATGTTGATGATGACAGAGATTATTTTAAAGGAAAATTACTAGAATAGATTAAGTGTATTTTTAATTATAGCCATTGACTAAATGGTTTTAAAAAATAACCATTGTATCGTCACGTGACGATACCAATGCATGTGGTATCGTTCCCGTGGCAATTGAAAAATTATTATTTTTGTTTGGAAATACGCTAGCGATACTAAACCATTTGTGTATCGCCAGATGAAAAAAAAATTATTTGGTCGGAGATACGACACCAGGTGTGTATAAAAAACGGTTTTTTATTTAAAAAAATATTTCTCTCAATTTATAAAAATAATATATATTATTATTATTGAATTTTTTATATAAACTGCCTTATCACGTGAAAACACAATTTGATAATTAGTCATAAGATTTATAAAAATTATACAAAAATTATCATTCAATATATCAATTAGATGATTATATGTAAATATACGATAACAAAATCATATAGATTTTTTAAAACAAAAGATGACGATTTTTGTTAATTCCTAATATGTAATATTGGCTAGTAAATATATGCATTTTCATTGTAATATATTCGTTTTTGTTAATAAGAAGAAAAGTTATAATGATTTTTAAAACAAAATCATATAGAAAAGTTTTTATACTTGTATTAATATATGCATTTTTATTCAACATGTTGTAATGATTTTATTGTAATATTATGTATGATGTTTTTTCTTTATATTATTGTTTTGGTAATCTAATATTCTATTGAGTATTATTTAATGAATTTCAAGCAAATAAACAGAAGAAAAAAATAGGTGTTATTTTTTTATAATTAAGTGAAATAATAATTGAAATTAATTACAAGGCGATATGTCGGCGATACGTATCGCTGGCCTTATTTTAAAATTTAAATTTTTTGTTTTAGCGATACCTGACCATGATGTATCGCTAGCAGGTGATATTAAATTTTTTTTAATTTTTGGGCGATACGCCAGCGATACATCATGTGTACGTATCGCCGGTTGGTTCTTTTTGGCGATATCTCATGTTTTCGTATCGCCGATTGAAGATATTGTGACACTTGACCACTCGTGATTGGTCTGCTATTTTGATAATTGCATGAGTCAAAAGCTATTACTTAAAACAAATGGTCAAATGACCAATCTAGTAATTTTATCTTATTTTAGTCGGGTTTATTTATTTGTTTCTTAGCTGATATTGTACCTTTAGCCATCTTAGTTACAAACTAATAACTAGAAAACTTCTTTACTCAACCCCTAGCATTTTAGCATTTTAGCATTTCTTACTAATTGTTGTATTTAATTTAATTGGGATGGTTTAACTCCAGATGAGAAAATATTATGATGCAGAGGGCTCTTTCATTTTTTAGCTGAATAATAAAAGTAGTTTATGAGCTATTGTAAAAAAAGATTTTAGTATCTATTGCATATAAATTTTGATTTGATTTAGCTTAATATAACGATATTTGTACTTGATTTTATTCGGTCAAATTGACATTTTTTTTGATATTCTGTACAATATCACCTTCCTACCCTAATATATTCCTAATTTAATAAATTTTCTATTCTAATAAAAAAGTATATTGAGATGACACTCGTCATCACCATAATTATTTTCATTCAATTTTTTTCCGCTTCTATCTCATATTAAATAATTACCTTAATCATTAATAATATTATTTAACACTTTATTAGATTTAATAAATTAAGAAAAATATCTATATATTAATGTAATTTGTAAATAAATATTTTTTATAACATAATAAATTTCTCTAAAGCATAAAACTTTTTTAAAAAATATGAATATTTTAAAAATTGATATCTTTAAGAAGTCAAATTTTTAAAACCAAAAAAAAAATTAAATTTGAGAGTTATAACAAGAAAATTTTAAAAATGACATTTTTATACGGTTTGTGTTACAAGAAAGTTATATTTTTTTTGGAAAAATGTTCAAATTTTAAAAAGTTGATATTATTATTTTATTACTTATAGTTTTTTCTCATATTTAATTTAAGTCATATCATATCTTGTAATATCATTTTATAATTAATACATTTTATTATATTAATATTTTATTTATTTAACCCTAACACACGAGTTTACTAAAACTAGTTACTCAAATATTAAAATATATGTGAAAGACAATTGCCATTTATTTAACTCTTAACAAAAGAATCCTAGAACGACAGATTAACATAAAGAATATCATACAAGAATTAGTTATTTATAATTGCAGGCCGTGTAGAATCAAATTCCAAAGTTTGTTTTATATGTAACAAGAAAGTAATACGTTAAGGGGATATGTATGAGGCTATTAGATATTTACGTTAGGAGTTATGTGTGATACTGTTTAAACATCTCAAATTAAATAACTATTAATTTAAGAGGAAATCTATAACTTATAATAAGATTTTGAAGTCACATGTCATCATTCTAGCATATCATATGATACGTGTCATCATTTTAGCATATCAAAAAAATTATTTTCCGCCTCTCTCTCATAATAAATGCGAAAATCATAGCAACAATTAATTTAACTTTCCTCCTTTACTAAATATGTTTAACAAATATATCTATATTATGTTTTTTGTCTTTCTCGTATTAAATGATAATTATTTTAAACAGCTAAATTTAACTATCAAAAATCTAAAATATAAATTATTTTTATTTTAACAATTTATTAATACATACAAAATTATATGATTTCAACTATATTTTATCTTTAAAGATAGCGTAATAATTTTTAATTTTATTATTTGTTATAATTTTCAAATATTAATTATATTTTTATTTCATCAAAAACTTATAACATCTACAAAAATAAAATATTTATAAAACTAATGATTTTAACATGTTTTATTTTTTCCACCCATGTAATACATGGGCTCTAACCTAGTGTTTAATTATAAAGTCTTATAATATTAAAAAATTTAAGAAGGTTTAATATGTTGACATGTATCATTTTGATCAAAATTAGGTTAGAAGCAAATTTGATAATGTTTCTTTTTCTCAAGTTCCATCTTTTTTAAATATTCATAACTTTTACACACGATATTCTTTTTTTAATTACATAGTTTGCTGATGAATATTACACAATGAATTGAAATAATGTGAAAGAAACTTTGTTTTTATGTATCAAAATTATAGGGGTTTTAAAGATTAAAAAACACTTGTTTTTATCGTGTAATTTTAAAAATAATAATAATATTGTATGTAAAAATTACGAGCGTTTTAAAAAAAATTGAAACTTGAAAATGTAGTTAAAACTAAAATGTTATTGACCTTTCATTTAAAGTTTCAGTTTTTACAACTATGAAATCAGATAATTTTCTTAGCTATTGAATTTAAGATATAATGGATAATATATTCTCATCTTCTTTAGTTTTTTTTTTTTTTCACAATAAACCCCACCAAATTTAATGAAGATAAAATGCGTTTTAACAATGCAAAATGTAATTTATTGTCCACTAATAATCTATACATGATGATTTTACTGATGAATACTTTTGATTTCTTTGCTTTTGTTGTCATCTACTAACTCTAATCTTTCTATTCTAATAAAAAAATAACTAGGATGGATATGTGTTATCACCATATTTCACATCATCAAAATTTTTCCGCTTCTCTCTCATATTAAATATCTCATTAGTTAATTACTAATAATAATTAAAAAATATATTTTTATTAATTACTATTCTAAGTAAATAAATTTTTATAAAATAAAATTTACTTCTAAAACATCACACTTAAATTGATGTTTGTAAGTAAATTTTTTATATATAAAAAATAAATAAAATTGGGCGTTATTATAAGTTTTAAAATTTTACATTTTTTTAAAATGGTTGCTTTAAAACAAGATTATTTTATTTTTCTTTCGGAAAAAATTAAAAAATTAAAATATTTATATCATTGTTTTATTATTTAGAGTCCGTACTTATATATGATTTCAATTATGTTTTACCTTAAAATATAGTTTTATAACTAATACTTTTTTTTATTTGATAATTTATTTTTTCAACTCGTATAACACACGAGTTTACTAAAACTAGTAAAATGATAATTAAGTGGATAAGTGTCAATACCACATTAATTACTAATAACTTATAAACCTTTTTTCAGATTAAAAATAACTTTTAATACATTAATAAAAGAGAACTTTTTATTATGTTATTTCTACGAAAATAAATTTTCATAAAATGATAAAATTTTCAAAACATCAAAGTTTTTAGAAAATACAAAATACTTTAGAATTAGTGATTTTAAAAGCCAAAAACTAATTAAAATTTAAAGTATAACAAGAAAATATTTAAAATGATATTTTTTAAAAAATGTTTGTTTTGGAAAAAATGTTTCATTGTTTTGGGAAAAACTAAAAAATTTAAAAATAAAATTTTAAAAATAATATTATTTTTTTATTAATTATATAAAATTTCAATTTATTTAATATTTTATTTATTTAGTTTGTGTAATAAACATATTTATTAAAGATACCAGTCTAATAAAGAAATAACTCTTGTCTGTACTTCCACTCCTTTGTGATGTGACGTATGACATGCATCTGCTTGGAATTTCTTTTAGCAAACTGAACTTTAATAAATCAACCATAACTCAATGATAGATAATATTCTATATTAATAATTAGATAAATGCCAGTCTTATGTTTTTCCCTCTCAAAATTTGCACACATTCTCAAATTTTAGCATATATACGCATACTTTGTCTCAAAATCAAAAACAAATATTAAGACATCTTAGGGGGTCATTTATCGATTATACTTTTGTTGATGGTTAAGATCGATCGCTTAGCAGCGGTCTCCTCGTGGATCAACGACATCAGCGTAACCATATGATGTACGGTTTTAATTTATCAAGCAACTTATTAGAAAAGGTTGTGAGCGATAATTATTAACAAGAGTAAGAAGCGAGAGTGAATGGGGTGATCGAATATATTCAAAATGCTGACCAATATCATTAACAAATTACCAAAAAATGCTAGCTACAAAGAAATGGCCCCTAGGTGTCTACTATTAACCGTAGACAAATTAATAATTATGCTTTAATAAGCTATGTCAAGTGATATGTGTTGTTTTATTCTTTAACAAGTTACATTAGGTTATAACAAAACTACTTAGGTGCTAATAATATATATTAAAAAATATAAGTCCTTTGGGGACATTAGGATCATTTGGAATCAAAAGTGGTTGAAGCATCCGAGTAGAATGAAGAGCTGAAGTAGTTACAGGTGCTTACGAATTCTATTAGTGTGATTAATCTGACATATATTGTGTATAAATGGACGTGGTTGGGGATGACACATAGAGTTTTCGGTAAGGTATCTTAGATTCTTGTTTGACTTCAACCAGATGACATATGACTTCAGCCCTCAACTATGCACACCTTGGGTACCTTTGAAGATAAACATGTTCGCGTGGAGAGCTAGAAGTAATAAAGTTCCATCTAAAGAGACCTTATCGGTAAGGAGAGTATATGTTGATTCTTCTTATGTTTTCTATGTTTTAATGTGTTAATTTTTAGATAATGTATTGATGCAATGCCCATTTGCATCGGTTGTTTGGGATCATATCTCATCTTGGTGTTATAAGTTGGTTCTGGAAAGAGAGTCTATAAGAAGTATTCTTCAGGCGCCTTTTAGAATGGATGTAAACTCCAAACATAGGAACAATCTAATTTATAGCTCAAAGTCAGCATCAATGTTAAGAGTGATGGATGAAATAAAGTATCATAGCATAGAGCGAAATTAAACAATCTTAATTGGAAATCTTGATTTGATTTTTTGTTCCTAACTTTTTGATAACTTCTAGCTAGCGGCTTGCTTTTTTCAATAAAAGGTTGATGTTGAAAGAACAGAAAACTAAATAGGCATTGATGAATCCGATCATGTGTTAAAATATCTTACATATAACAAGTCAAATTAAAACCATTTAGATGTTGATGATGTTTGTTAAATTAACTTAAATACTAGACCTACTATATTGACCTTTTGCCTTTCTAATGTGAATATAAATAACAATTTCACAACTCATTAACAATTGCCACATGATTACTCCTCCCCCTTTCTTTGATATTTTCTCCTTGACAAAATTCTCATTCACACATATCATAATCATATTAAACCAATCATAACAATTACACACAAAGTCTTTGACCTATTTAGGTTACATTCATATGTGCATTATTATTTCAGTTTCTTCCAATTAGGCTGTGATGATTTGGAATACACATATTTAACCAAGTTATCTATTATGCTTATTGTAACTGATATTTCCATCTATGCATAGTTTATACTATTACATAAATTGTTTAAGAAGAATACTATTGTACTTAAATTTTAAGATGTCGAAAACCATATTCATTGTATAGTGTTAAAATGCTTTATGTAGTAATTATTAATCTGCTTTGATTTAATAAACTTTTCCTTAATTCCCTTCTTTAAGTATTATGCAAGTTATCAACATTTTGAGGGCAATTACACATCTCTCCCACTAACTCTGAATAATTTAAACAAGGTATTTCTAATCACTTAAAAACTATGGGTAAAAATTCAAAATTGGCTAATTTAAATCACAAATTAATGAAGTCAAGCATTGAATTATTTTTTTTGACAGCCTTGACATGTGAGGATTTTTAACTCTTCAAAGTTCAAACTTATTATATTCATCATGAAGTTTACATGCTCGTAATTTTATACCTCATCATTAAAGTCCAGTAATTCTCACATGCTCTATTTCAGTATTGTCTCATTTGTTACCATTTACCAAACAAGAGTTTTCAACACAACTACTGCAATTAAATAAACCCTAAAGATTGCATATAATTTACGCGCAACACTACCACCATGGCAAAATCATTCTAGATCTCAAATTTACTACTCATGCAATAACACCATATATATATATATATGCACATATTTCTACATTCACACACGTTTAGGATTTAGACTCATCATACCTATCATTAAGACTCGCAATCATTTCTTAATACTTCATTGTTGTCATGGTCAACACACGTAATTAGGGATTTATTAACTCAATAGTTTAATATAGAGCAATTCTCAATACCGATTGAAGGGTTGGGACAGTGCATGTCTCCAGTAGAATATAGAGCAATTCTCAAATACCGTTAGATGATCCCTATGTACCCGGAAGATGAAACATGTCCGATATGTCGTAAAGCTTGTATGGATAAATATGGGGAGCACGCCCTTCACTGTAAAAAGCTACCTGGGTTCAAATATCGACATGACTGGGTACGAGATGTTTTGGGGGACATCCTAAGAAGAGCTGGGATTTCTGCTAAGAAAGAAGCCCCTGTGAATTTCCTCACGGACCCTATGGAGGGGAGGTCTACTTTGCGACCAACGGATCTGCTCGTCTTTGGCTGGGCTGGGGGCAAACATGCTTGTGTGGACCTCACAGGGGTTTCCCCTTTGGTTGGTTTACGGGAAAACGGTTTTGTAGCTGGTCAAGCAGCAAGAAAGGCAGAATCAAAGAAAATGGATAAACATGCTAAAGCTTGCGTAGAGAACCAGCACGCTTTTGTTCCCTTTGCCTTTGATACATTTGGCTCCCTAGCGCCAGAAGCTATCAACTTTTTGACCAGGGTCCAACGGGTCATAGACAACCATTGCTCAACCCCGGGGAGGCAATGATTTGTTTTTGGAAGGTTAGGATTTGTTATTCAGAAAGGGGTGGCGGCGCAGCTTGTTGCCCGTCTACCTTCTATTTTGATGTAACTTGACAAAACATTATTAATTGTAATCATATTCTCTTTTTGAGGGAAAAAAATAGTTTAAGAATTCGAGAATTAAAATAACTATTATTCCTCCTTGCCGATGTCGCCACACATATTCTAGAGTTATAGTTTTGACCATTTTATTATATTTGACCCCTTTTCATTTGAAGTTTCTCTTAAATTACTTTCATATTCTCCACTTTTGGATAAAGATATTTGCGGAAGCAAGATGTTAAGAGGGACAATACCAGATAATGATATGAATATTAGTATGCCAATCTTGCTTTTAAAATATATATTTTCATGTAAACGTATATTGATCAGGGGCATACCCATCCTTTTAGGTTGGGGTTCACCAGACACCCGTAAAAAAGTATTTATTTTAATATGTATATTAACGATCCCGAGGGACGCCCAAAAAATTTTGGAACCGACCCACATGAAAAAGTGAAAGAGAAGAGAAAAACGAAAATAAAGAATATAAAACGTAGTTTTGATGGTCATGAAAATGGTGAAATTTGAAAGAAACTTGGAGGAAGAAGATGAAAAAGATGAAGATAAAAAAATAAGAAAAAAGAAAAAGTAACAATTAAAATAAGCGAGTAGTTATAAAAATGATTCATAAAGTTTATTTACTTTATTATTTGTAGTTCTAGTTGTAAGTCTTGATCATAAAAAACATTATAAAATAAATTAAAATGTACTTTCAACATATTTGTTTTATCTCATCAGATAAAGAAAATTTTCTTTTTATAAAATTTATATTTTCTTGAAGGTGAATACCTAAATTTATATTTTCTTTAAGGTGAATACCTCGAATTTATAACGTGTTCTATGCTTTATGCTAAAAGTTTATTTTTTAAGTCTATTGTTAATTATAAATTAAGAATATTATAATTTATAGTTTAAATATACTCTACCTTTTATATATTTTCAACTTTTAATTGTCAAAAGGTTTAAATTGTTATTCCAGTAAAACATTCAATTTTTATCTGTCCCGACTTGAGCCGAATTTCTTGAGATTGGATGATAGTCATTTGAAAACCAAAAAATTCCAACACCTGTAGAAAATATTTTTGAGTCCGTCACTAATATCAATCCAATTTACTATGTATCTTTATATCCTAATTTTGATCATAAGATTGAATTAATAATTAGGAAACAAACCACCGCCAATTGAATTAAAAATTAGGAAACAAAACTTCAAATTAACTATCTTGTCACATAAAATAAACCACGTAATTAGAATATTTCTTGCAGAATGTCTAAACTATTCAACTTCAACAATTTAAGGCTCCACTATTAACCACTAATAATCTAATTATTATAACAAATATAAGTACATCACAATCACATTATTAACCACTAATAATCTAATTATTATAACAAATATAAGTACATCACAATCACATTGATTATAACAATCCAATTTCGAACGCATGATATCATAATAGTATAAATTCCACTCATGGTTCAACTTTCTAATAATGAATTTATATTGATAAGAATTTACTACAAACATAAGAAAAAAAATAAACAAACAAATTAATATCGATTATTATTCTTCTACTCTAAATCTTTTCACATTACAACACCACCTTGATCTCTTCTTCAACACGCCCATAAACGTTGCCTCTCAACCACCACACCACCACCATCACCACCGCCGCCACCACCACCGCCACCGCCACCCTCCTCCGCCGGAAAACAACTCCCCGTACTCCCCACCTCCCTAAACAACCCGCACCCCTCCTCCCGACTCCGATCGCCACCGCCGGCCACCGCGGCCGACTCCGTCGGCAGCCCACGTGCATGGCGCGACGCCGCCAGCTGTATCTGCGACGGAGAGAGCTCCGCGGTGGCCGGAATGTCCGGCGGATGAGTGGGAAAGTTAATCATCGCCGCCGGACCACGGAGGCAGAAGAGGGCGGCGTCGTAGGCTCTGGCGGCCTCCTCCGCCGTGTCGTACGACCCCAACCATATCCGATCACGGCTGTTGGGCTGCCGGACCTCCGCCACCCACTTCCCCCACTTCCTCATCCGTACACCCTTGTAACGCCCTTCTTTTTTCTCCGTTCTACCACCACCAGGTCTCACCATTATTATATTATTATTACTATTACTGTTACTATTATTATCAATAGTAGTAATAATAATAATGAGTTTTTAATATATTGATGATCAACGCTTAAATGATTAACCTACATATCCATGCATAACGCACATACATATACATATGTGGTGTATATATATACGTATATGTGGCGACGTGGGTTGGTGTAGAGTATGGCACGTAGGAGTTGAGTTGTTGTAAAGAGGGAGCAAATGAAGGATGTGAGTTAAACGTTGATGTTACACGGATGCATGAGGACACGTGGGGGAAAAGTGGATGGGTGTACGTGTGTCTACGTGGAGGGGTTAGGACACGTGGACCGTAGTTGCAAGTACACGTGTTGAAGAAATACGAGAAGCTAAATATTATGTGCACTTAAAACTAAATATTATGTGCACTTAAAAGATGCACTGAAAAGTGAGATGATTGAAGTCCATATATACGTTGAGTTGGTGAAATTTGGAGTCATGGACTTGAGTCTAATGAATATTAATCTCAAATGTTGTGTTTAAACACAGTTGGATCATTGAATGAATTAAAAGCTTTTGATGTCACAATTAGATATAAAGAAATAATCAAATTGATTCAAGGTTAATATACTTATGATCATGATTCATGATCATTTCCGAATGTAAGGTTTGTAACAATTACCTGTTCAGTCGATGTTTACCCAACTTTGAATTTGAATTGAACCTTAATCTTTCGGTAGATCAACTTATATGTTGTTTACTTTGTTGATTAACCAATTTTAAATTTCATAATTCAATTGATATTCATCAGTTTTTGGTTTCAGATTCAATCATTAACAATTGGTATAATTGTCTATTTTTCTAGATAGTAATTTCTTTAAATAGAAAACCTAGTTGCGACACTCATTTTAAAATCGGTTAATCATCATAATCTTGTAATCTGCTTTTAGATTAGTCCTCAATTCAAGTACTTTAAGACACTCTGCCTATGTGGTTTCAATTTTAAGTAAAACAATCATCGCAAATTTTAAACCCGGGTGTCATCGTTTTTCATAAAGTTGTTTTTAAATCACTTTCAAATTGTTTTTATTTTCCTAATCATTAAAGCAAATCGACATTCAATTTTAATTGTTATGTCTAGTTTAGTTAGTTACTTAATCAACAACATTACTCATTGATTATTCGTGGTTCAATACCTTACTTATACTTGCTAGTTTAAAGCGGTTAGGGCATTCATTTATATCTTATTTTTACGTGAAGTGACTTTTGTGAACGTTAGGTGAAGGAAAAAGCGAAATGTGCGACATTCTACAGTTATTTTTGTTATCATTCCGATATAAATTTTTTGTAAGCAGACACATCGATGATGTTTTCGGTATCATAAGCTATAAATTGAGACAAACATATTAATTCATACTCCAATTTAATTCATGTGAAAAATATATTCACAACTCAAATATGTTTTTCTTAACGGCTAATTAGATTATTGAAAGACAATTGACTCATCCGATCATTTACATTACTCAAGTATGAAATATGAGACCACTATAAAAAAACTCATATTAGGTAAGAAAACCTTTTGACCTACCTGAACCCTCTTTATTTTGTTTATAGGTATGACTTGAACCGAATACCTTTACTGATTTTTATGAGATTATAGGTATCTCAACTTAACCATATAAGCTAAATATCAACTCAAATATATATATATTATATATATATATATATATATATATATAATATATATATATATATAATATATATATATATATATCACTTTTAAATAACATATAAATATTTACTCATTTAAATAATCTAGTTCAATTAAACTATTTTTAATTTTAATCACCTAAAACCTATAGATTTCAAATATGAACCAGAGAGATAAAGTATTTAAAGTATTCAAAATGTGTGTATATATATATATAATATATATATATATATATATATATATATATATATATATATATATATATAACTAGGTTTTGTCCCTTGATGCTACACGACGAGGTCCAGTCAGTTTTCCACACACAAGGCTACATTACTTTGATCGTTGTCGAGCATGCTCATCGAAAATCATAAAACCAAAGTCTTGCGGTGAAACTCTAAAATAGTGAATTTTAATGAAATATCTCTAAAAAAATACATGACTAGAGGCTAGTTGTTTTTCCCACACGCAATGTAGCGTTACTTTGCTCATTTACTTTTCGGCTTGTCGGAAATTATAAAATTGAAGTTTGGTGATAAAACTATAAAACTACTAAACTTTAGTGGGTAACTAAACTAAAAGAAATCTCATTATGAGTAGTTTAGGGTTAAACTCAAAGATCCTAAATTTAAGTAGTTAAAGTCAGAAAAACGAATCAATGGCCAAACTTTAAAATCATAAACTTTAGTCTTTGTAGTAAAAACACAAAAAAAAAATTAAATAAATAAAACAAATCGGTTCGCAAACTGTATAATTACTAAACTTCAGTGAAAAAACTTGAAAAACTAAAAATTCAATGTAAATATTTAGATGGCCAAACTCTAAAATTTAAATGGAAACTATAAAATTGAAGTGTGGTGATGAAATTATAAAAATACTAAACTTTAGTGGGTAAACTAAAAAACTCAAGGTGAGTAGTTTAAGGTAAAACTCTAATATCCTAAAATTTAATGGCTAAATTTACAAAATAAATCAGTGGTCAAACATTAAGATCATAAACTTTAATCATCATGGTAAAAACAATAGAAAAAACAAAACAAAACAAATCGGAAGTTAAACTGTAAAATTACTACACACAACTCGAGAAAGTAAAACTTTTTACGTAAATAGTTAGGTGGCCAAGCTCTAAAATCTAAAACTTCACCGGACAAAGTAAAAAAGCGAAAGTTAAAGTTAAATGTAAAAATATTTAAAACAAACGTGAATTCGAAAAATAAAACTAAAATGGAATCGATCAATTTAAAAAAGAAAAGTATTGTGTTAATTTGGAAAAACCTAAAAAACCACTATTCTTTTCCCATGTGTACTAATAATAGAGTAATTTTGATTACATTAGAGCCGATCCCGAATAGCTTTCGAACCATTTTACCTCGTTTACACCCCTAGTTTCTGGTATTTGTATAACCGAAATCGATATTCGCTTTTGTAGTTTCCAATGAAATGAAGCATATAACAAAGTCAAGCCGTGTTAGTAAATGACCCATTTCACACACCTACGGAGAAGGTAAAACTAGTGTTACTAATTTGACCATATCTTTTTATATCCATTTCGTATCCATATATAAATAAGCACACGCGTACCCATAACTATAATTCAAAGTTCCAACAGTAACTTCCATTTGTTATTTTATGAATCTCCATGAATTATAAATTATGAATTGAAGGCATACAATTATTATATACTACTATGATAGAGAGATTTTAAAAAATCATAATTTTGTGTGAAAACTAAAAAAAATTTATGAAACCGATCACATAATTTGTAATTTTTTTACTACCATCCTTTTATTTGTGTATGTGTATATATTAATAAGGGTACGGATCAAATGAAAAACTATAACATGGTTTTACTATATATGTCCACATATAGGTTACGTATACGTAACATTTTTGATTCTATATAGGTTACGTATAAGCAAAACTATTTATTCTCGTATTTATGTTCACCTATATATATAATTAAAACTAAAATACTTTTTAACATTTAAAATAACAAAGAAAAATATAAATTATGTTATTTCTTTTTATGATTTTTTTTTATTTTTCACATAACTATTAGTATATCGAACCATCCTATACCTTTAATGGTCATAATTAAGATCACTTAGCATTATGTACAAACATCATATGCATGAGTTTTATTTGTCTATTAGCGTAAACTTTCTTGTTTGTCTTATGGCATAATTTTTTTTTTCTTTTTACCTATTTAGTTTAGTTACATATAACTTAATCTATATTTATGTTTTTAACACATCATAATTTTTAGTTTTCTTTTTTTAATTAATCTATTAGTTTTAATTGAAACTGTTTAAATTATATAACTATTTTATTTTTTTAAAAATTGGTGTAGAGATTAATGAAGAGGCTGATGCAACCTAAACATCTTTAGTCTCTCCTGCATGCTGCACAAGTGCATTGAAGTGGAATGCTTCGGAAGTTTCACATGTGCAACAGAAATACTCTAAGTGTGAAATCTTCCGAACCAAGACCAACATCTTCCGAAGCCAAGACCAACATCTTCCGAAGCCAAAGATGAAGTCTTCCGAAGCCTCAGAGACAAAGTCTTCCGAAGCTTCAAGTTCATGAAGACAGATTTCTTCCGAAGACTTTTAACATATGTTTATCTGATGTACTGTTCCATAAAGCTGGACACCTTTCCGCTGCAACTCTGCAAGTCACCAACTAACATGGTTTGGTGAAAAGGTCCATGCTTTTGGTAACTGTACATTGAGGTCTTGAGTCTGTATACTTTCTACTTTATGTACTTTATCCTTTTTGTAATAGAAAAGGATGTGAGCTATGGCATGTCATAGTCACAAGTCAAAAGGCAATCTGCCTTTTGACTCTACAATTGATTTTGTTTGTGTCTAGTCAATTGTATCCAGCTGGCTTTCAAAGTATAGCCAGCTGTAGGATGTAGTATAAGTATCATGTTCTTGTATCTTTTATTTATGCTTTGTAACACTTGTAATAGAACATAAGAAAGCAATATACTGCATTCTTGAAAACCATATACTTGTGTTCTTTGTGTTCTGTCTCTTTCATTACTTGTGTTCTTAGTGTCTTATCTTGGTTAATCCAGTTTACTGTTTGATTAAAGTTTGGTTAATCTCCTCTTTGTGTTGTTGTGTTGTAACTCACCCTTCAACGATCCTGCATTTGGTATCAGAGCTTTCAGGCTCTTGATATAAGATCTCACCATCTTAAGATCCCTCACACACACAAATACCAAACTTTTCAAATGGCAGCCATTTCCAAAACCGATATGGAAACTGGAACCATGAACAAGTCCCCACTGATCACTCTTGATGAGTTTGACACCTGGTGTTTAAGAATGGAAGGTTTCATCAGGTCTCTCGATTCAAGAATGTGGGAGTCTATTGAGAATGGACCTTTCATACCCAGCACACCCTCTGCTACTGGTGCTGGTATGATCCCCAAGGATGTGGCTAACTACTCTGATGAAGATAGGAAGAGAGTAGAGATAGACAGGAAAGCCATGACAACTCTTCAAACTGCCCTTCCAAACTCTGTATACAGAGGTTTCAAGAAGTGCAAAACAGCTAAACAGCTGTGGGATGCACTGAAACTGATGTATGAGGGTTCTTCTGAAGCCAAGGAGAACAAGAAGGATCTCCTGAAGCAGCAGTTTGAAAACTTCACCTTCAAAATAGGTGAGACTATGACTCAGCAATACTTCAGGTATGTTGAGATTGTGGATACCCTAGTGGATGGAGGAGTTCTCTTGAGAATAGAGACATTGTAAGGAAGTTCATGTCCTCACTTCCTAGGCAATGGACACACTACTGTGTGGTGATCAAGAGAACTGAAAATCTCAAAACTCTCACTCTGACAGAGTTATATGGGATTCTCAGTGGCTACCAGATGGAGATGAACATGCAGGGTTCATCTGGCAACTCCAACAATCAAATGGGTTCAGCCCTACATGTGGTTGAAAGGGATAGCATAGAACCCAAACATCATCTTATATGCTACCCTGACAACTCACCCAAGGGTCCTTTCATCACCTTCCCAGAGACACCAAGGGAGAACTACACTCAAGGAAGCCCATTCCAAGAGACAAGCTCTTCTCAAGCATTTGTGTCTTCTGATGAAAGCAGTGGCAACTCTCTTTTCACTCTTGAAGACTTGGACTGTATCCATCCAGATGATCTGGAGTACATGGAAATAGTCCAGCAGATGGCTCTTCTCACTCACAGCCAAGAAGTTCTACAAGAGGACTGGAAGGAAGTTTCCAAGCAATGCAACCGTGGAAAGTTTGGACTGGACAAAGGCAAAGTCAAGTGTTACAACTGTAACTTGATGGGCCACTTTGCCAGAGAGTGTAAGGCACCTAGAACCAATGGTGGCCAAACACAATCCAGACCAAACTACACTGACAAAGCTCTTCAAAATGAGAAGTCAAAGCAGCAAGCTGCTGTTGCTGTTGAAGAAGGAGGCTTTGACTGGAGCTTTCAGGTGGAAGATGCTTCTCCAAACCAAGCACTGATGGCAGATCATGATGAAGCCAAGGTATTGGAACATCTCTGTACTCCTGAATGCATTACTAAAGTTAATAGGTACAGGTCCTATAACTTGGAATTGAGATCTGATATTGAGTCCTTAAACATTTTAAAATCTGATTTTAGAAAGTCTGAAAATGATTATAAGCTGAAAATAGAGGACTTAGAGAAAACCATTTCAGTTCGAAAACATGAACACACAGATTTTAGAACTCAAATTCAAGATCTTATAACCAAGCTAACTGAGTGCCAGGCTGAGCTTATGATCAGCAAATCCAGGGCAGAAAATGATGTTCTTGAAGAAGAGACCTTCAAGAACATGATATCCTCATCCCTGCACAACAAAGTGTGCTATCAAAACAGACAGGGACTGGGATCAAATGAGATAGCTCCTCCACACACAAACTTGTCTGTAAGACCCCCTAGGTGTGGAACTTGTGAAGATGAGCTTCCTCTCATAGATCCTATGAGTGAGGAGGATGAAGAAGAGATAGTGAAGAATCCCTCTACTAAGAGTGAAGATGAGGATTCCAAGAAGGGCCACTATCCTTCTGAGGAGAAAGTGAAGACTGTGATGACCAAGTCCATGAGAAAGAACTTGATCAGAAAGAGCAAAAGAAGGCAAGGAAGGCTCAAGAGATCAAGGCTGCTTTTGACTCTAAGCAGAAACAAGTTTTTATTTCTGCAGGGTTTAAAGTGGTAGGGACTGAAGACATCAACCAAAACTCTTCTGCTAAGAGTTCTGGTTCTTGTTCAACTCATCTCAGTAGCAAGAAGAAGACTGATTTGCTGTGTACCACTGCTGCACAGCCTGGACCATCAAACTCCAAGCACAGTCCTCAGCCCAAGAGGACTGTCTCAGCATCTGTAAAGATGAAGGTGGAGAAGGGATGTGACCAAAAACAGTCTTATTCTCAAGAAAAGGCTCTTGTGAAGAAGAAGATGAATTGTGTTATGTGTGACAGCACTACTCACATTGCAAAGGATTGTCCCTTCAATCCTAAAGGTACTGTCCACATGGCCCAAACAAGGCTTCAAAGAGTTCCAAGAAGATTCAGGCTTCGGAAGGAAAACCAGTTTCCTTCGGAAGTCTCAAATCTAAAAAGAAGGGAAGTGGAAAATTACCTTCGGAAGAAATATTGGTCTCGGAAGAAAGGAATCTTCCGAAGCACTGAAATCTGCTGCAGTGTCTGCAGAATCTTCCGAAGTATCAGTCATCAAAACTTCCGAAGTTCCACAAACTTCCGAGTTTTGAAGGTCAAGTCCAAGACTCCAAAGGTGGTGTGGATGTCTAAGAAAGACCAAGTGACTGAGATTTCTCCATCTACAACAGCTCAAGATCCTCTTAGTACAACCATAGGATCTATCACTGTTGAATTACCTTCTGTAAATAAGCCCAAGACAAGCAAGGATTGGGTTTCCAGATGTAACTAATCATTCTCTTTTGTACAGGGACAGCTGAAGACAAACAGAAATGTTTGGATCATAGACAGTGGCTGCTCCAGGCACATGACTGGTAATAGGTCACTACTCCAGAACTTTGAAAGGATTGATGGAGGACCTGTTGCTTTTGGAGGAGATGAAGGTGGTTACATTTCAGGAAGGGGCAAGGTCACAAATGGTAAGCTCAGCATTGAAAAGGTAAACTTTGTTAAGAGCTTGGATACAATCTTCTGAGTGTATCTCAATTTTGTGATCAGAGTCATAACATGCTCTTTACTGAGCATGAGTGCATTGTTCTTAAGCCTGGTGTGGTCATTCCTCATGAGCATATCCTGCTTAGAGCCCCCAGGAAAGGAAACATGTACAAGATGGACTTGCAAGAAACCTCTCCCTCCGGAGAAGTTTCATGCTTTCTATCTAAAGCCAATAGTGATGAATCTTTCCTATGGCATAAAAGAATGTGCCATGTAAACTTTAAGAACATGAATAAATTGATTAAGCATGATCTGGTAACTGGAATGCCAAAGAAAGAGTTTACAAGTGATGATCACTGTTTGCATGCCTGAAAGGGAAGCAACATAAGGTATCTCATAAGCCTAAGGAAATGAACTCCATCACTACACCCCTACACTTGTTACATATGGATCTCTTGGCCCCACCAGTGTAATGAGTTTAGGAAGGACCTCATACTGTCTAGTGATCACAGATGATTTTACAAGATTCACTTGGGTCTTTTTTCTTAGAACTAAGGATGAGACTCCTGAGATTCTGAAGAATTTCATCTTAAAGATTGAGAATCAGTCTGATCACAAGGTCAAAATCATAAGATGTGATCAAGGAACAGAATTCAAGAATCAAACCCTTGATACATTTTGTGATGATAAGGTATTGCAAGACAATTTAGTGCTCCCAGGATCCTCAGCAAAATGGTGTTGCTGAGAGGAGAAACAACACTGATTGAAGCTGCAAGAACCATGCTGTCTGACTCTAAACTGCCCATCACCTTCTGGGCAGAGGCAGTCAACACTGCCTGCTATGTGCAGAACAGAGTTTTAGTAGTTAAGACTCATGGGAAGACTCCTTATGAACTTTGGCACAAGAGAAAACCTTTCATTGGTTTTCTCAGGTCATTTGGATGTCCTTGCACCATCTTGAATACCAAAGATCAAATTGCCAAGTTTGCTGAGAAATCAGATGATGGACACTTTATTGGATACTCTTCCAAGCTAAGGCTTATAGAGTGTACAATCTTAGAACTAGAATAGTTGAGGAGTCAGCCAATGTGACCTTCAATGAACACACACCATGTGTTGCTGGTTCTGGTCCAGATTGGCTATTTGATCTTGATTTGGTTACCAACTGTTTTAATAAATCTTGTGAGAATGTTTCAGGATCTGCAGAAAATTTAAATACAGGTGATCCTGACCCAAGATTTGAGCTAGGAAGACCTTCAAGTCATACATCTTCAGCTCCAGTTGGAACTACTTCTGCAAATGAGGTTTCTATCAGCACAACAATGACAAATTCAGCTGATACATCTGGTATGCCTTCAAATTCCAGCTCAGAGGCTCTACAACCAGATAAGAACACCTCAACTGTGGAAGCAACAATGGTGATGGTGACAGTGACCAAGGATTTCTTGATGCCACTAACCACACCATAGATGAGAACATCAATGATGTCACACACTGCTTGGATCAAGTTTCACTTGAAAAGTGTGCTGATGTGGTGGGAGAAACATCTATGCCAGATCTAAATTTTCTAATTTAGATCTTTCTCAACAACTTGCTGTGATTCCTCAGCTTAGGATCCACAAGTCTCATCCTACCACAAACATCATTGGAGATGTTGTCTCCGGGGTAAAGACAAGAGGACAAACCCATGAAGCAAATGTTTGTCTTCACTCTTGTTTTCTATCCCAGATAGAGCCAAAGAAAGTTGAGGAGCTCTAAAGGATGGAAGTTGGGTTGAAGCTATGCAACAAGAGCTGCTTCAATTCAAAAGACAGAAAGTTTGGAACCTTTGTCCTCTTCCTTCTGGGAAGACTACAATAGGAACCAAATGGGTGTTTAGGAACAAGAAGATGATAGAGGCATTATCAAAAACAAAGCTAGACTGGTTGTTCAAGGATACACACAAGAAGGGATTGACTACACTGATGTCTTTGCTCCAGTGGCAAGATTAGAAGCTGTTAGGATATTCCTGGCATTTGCTGCATCCAAGAACTTCAAGGTCTTTCAACTTGATGTGAAATGTGCCTTCTATATGGAGTGATAGATGAAGAGGTTTATGTCAAAAGCCACCTGGTTTTGTAGATCCTGATCATCCTGATTATGTCTGCAAGCTTGACAAAGCTCTCTATGGGTGCATCAGGCACCCAGGAAGTGGTATGAGACACTGTCTGAGTATCTCTGTAAACATGGATACAGAGAGGTACTATAGATGGAACTCTCTTCATCAAAGGACAAGGAAAAGACATATTGCTAGTTCAAGTATATGTGGATGACATCATCTTTGGTTCAACTAATCCAAAGCTCTGCAAAGACTTTGAGAAGCTGATGAAAGACAGATTTGAAATGAGTGCCATGGGGGAACTCAATTTCTTTCTGGGAATTCAAGTGAAGCAAGTTGAAGATGGCATCTTCATAAGTCAGTCAAAGTATGTTCAAGACATACTCAAAAGGTTCAATATGACTGACTGTAAGATTGCTAAGACACCCATAGCCAGAAACCACTCCCTTGGTCCTGATCTTGAGGGGGAGTGTGTAGATGAACACTTATACAGGGCTATGATTGGGTCTCTTATGTATCTTACTGCTAGTAGGCCTGATATCATGTTTGCTACATGCATCTGTGCAAGATATCAAGCCAACCCTAAGATGTCTCATCTTATCACTGTCAAAAGGATTCTAAGATACCTCAAAGGTGCATCAACACTTGGTCTATGGTATCCCAAGAATTCTGACTTCAATCTGTATGCTTATACAGATAGTGATTATGGTGGTTGCAATATGACTGCAAAGTCTACATCTGGGGGATGTCAATTTCTTGGTGGAAGGGTTGTCTCATGGCAATGCAAGAAACAATCCTGTGTCTCTGCATCAACTGCTGAAGCTGAATACATTGCTGCCGCTAGCTGCTGTGCTCAAGTGCTTTGGATTCAGAATCAAATGCTAGACTATGGTTAAATTTCAAGGAGACTCCAATCCACATAGACAACAACAGTGCTATCTCAATTACAGAGAACCCTGTGCAGCACTCAAGGACAAAGCACATCAATATCAGGTATCATCTAATAAGAGATAATTATGAAAAGGGATTAATTAAACTAGTCAAGGTTCACACAGATGAACATATGCTGATTTGTTTACAAAGGCTTTTGATGAACAAAGATTTAAATATCTAATATCAGCTATTGGGATGATCAACCTTGAGTAAATTTTTCTTAAAACTAATTCTTATTATTTCTTAAAAAATGTGTGTTCTAAGTTGTCTAGTCTATCATCTTCATAAGCTCATGTTTTTCTCTTGGATTGGAAGACTTTCCTTAGATTAATTGATGATTTTATACTTCGGAAGTTATGCATTTTAACTTCGGAAGAAAATCACACCTTCAAAATATTTAACTGTCTAAGAAATTTACCTTCGGAAGAAATTTCAATTTTATCTTCCGAAGCTTAAATAGTTATCTTAGACACTTACTTATTTTCAAGGACCTTTTCCTTCCGAAGCAATAATTAACTCTCGGAAGCTTTGTTGATCTCTATACAAAGCACTCAAGTCTTAATTTTTCCTTCCGAAGCAAAATCATCAAATACTCTCAGGAAATTCTTCCGAAGTCATTTTAGCTTCGGAAGCTTTTTCATTAAAACTTCCGAAGATAATTCCTTCGGAAGCTTGTTGATTTCCAAGAAAACTACTTTTTGAGCAAAAAGTAAACTACTTTTTCAGAGGTGGGACCGACATCCGGATTTCAAAGTTTATCCTCTTTCATTAAACTTTATCTGAAATCCCTCTCTCTCATATAAACCCAACGGTTTCCCCCTCTTCTATCATCTGCTCTTCCTCCAAACCTAAACCCAAAATTTTCTCTCTGAAATTTTTTCTTTCTTCTTTCTTCGTTCTAAGCTACCTCACAATGGCTAACCTTGCTCACAGAAATGATCCCAACTTTACCATGCAGCTACACAGACAACACAATCAAGTTGCTCTGTTATGCTCTGAGAAAGATCCTCATTTCTCAGAGGTTTGCCGTTTCTTGTCTCTGTCCCACTACTTCACCTCCCTAACCATTGATCCTCCCCTCTATGAGGATCAGTTGCTTGAATTCTGGAAGACCTGCCAAGAGGTCATTATGGACGGGGAGAAGGCACTGTCTGCCACAGTGCAGGGGAGAACAATCTTCATCACTCCGGCCATCATCAACCGACATCTTCAGCTGGATGATGAAGAAGGTGAGGTGTTCTTCCCAAAGGAAGCTGTAAATCATTCCTTTGAGCAGATGGGCTACGAGGGAGATTTCTCTGTAAAGACCTTCAGGAAAGGGAAGGTCTCATCCAAATGGAGATTCCTGCTCCATGTGGTCATTCACAGCTTATCAAACAAGCATGGTGGATGGGACCAGATTCCTGAAGATCTCTCCTTCATAGTCCATGGAATGGTTCAAGGGGTCAAATTCAGGTACTCTCATTTGTTTATACAAATTTGCTTGCTAATTTAGACTCCTTAGAGTACTACATGTTTCCTAGATATGTCCAGTACATTCTTAACTGTGAACTGGGCTCACAGTTAAGGGAAACAGGTAACACTCTTAAATTGGGACAGATGAAGCCCGACATCTTTAAAACATTGAGAAAGTCCACTGTTGGATTCTCTGGGGTAGAAACAGCCCTAGTCCCAAAAATGTTAGAGCTCATTGCTCAAGGTGACAACCTAGCAGCACAAGCTAGTGTTGAACCCACACCTGCTGCTTTCCAACCACCTACACAGCCTCAAATATCCATCACCTACCAAAGAAAATCCAAACGAACCCTGCTCAGACTATTCAGTCTGAGGAGGCCCCCATATACTCACCAATACTGGAAGAAGTGGATACTGGAGCTCCCATTTCTCCTGAGGAGCAGACCACTCCCATCTTTTCTAGAATCAGTGCTGAGGTTCCTCATGCTCAGCCTGATGAGCTCATTAGCCCTACTGCTTTAAGCCATCACTCTGAGTCTCAACACTCAAGTGATCAACCTTCAGGGGACAGTTACCATCCCCAGCCTATAGATCTCAACCAACCAATTCCAACCTTGACTTCTACACTGATGAAGATCTAGGTTTCAGTGAGTATAATGAGTCTCTCTTCTTTTCCCCTACTCCAGAGAGATGAATACTCCTGAGTCTCCTACATCTATCCCACATCAGTCACCTACAACTGAGGTGGACACTTCTGAACTTGTTCAGGATGTCCATATGGAAGAGGCTCTCACTTCTGCAAGTGATTACATCATTAAGACCTCAACCATGGCAACTCAGCCTACTGACATCTCAACTGAGACTGCCAGTAAGCAGAGGAAATCCAGTAGCCAAGAACTTAGAACTGGTCATGAGAGAAAGGACTCTGGTCCAATCTTCTCCACCCCCAGTGATTCTTCTGATGAAGATGAGGGGGATCTGAGACTAAAGGTGCAACAACTATCCAAAACATGCACCTATTTAGTCTCAAAGGTCAGTCACCTTGAATCTCAGGTGACTACCTTAAACAATAGGATCAATGATCAGCAACTTGAGATTTCATATCTTAAGGAAAAACTAGCTGGGAGACCCTTAAGGAGAGCTCAACCAGGAACACAAGAACCTGTGGATGTGATTGATCTATCCTCCAGCTCACCTATGCAAGTGGGTGATGCTACCAAAAAGGGGGAGAAAGTCTTTACAGCCACAGAACCTGGAGTTCCTCTGAGAGAATGGACATTGAGGACTCACCATCCTCACTTGCAACTGTGCATTCGCAACCTCCTCTAGATCACATTGATGTGGACTACACAGACTCCTTCATACAGAGTCTGTTTGAGGATGGGATACCAAGAGCCATGTCACCTTCATCATCCTTTAATCACATCATTGGATGGAGGTATGACAACAACTGGAAGGCTCTCATCATCATAAGAGTTCAAGGACAGCAAGAAGTTTTTAATTTTCAGACCTTGAACTACTATGAAGGTCTGGATCTAGTCAACATGCCACTTGTCAACCCAAGCCAATCAAGACAAGCTGACAGAATGGCTAGAAGAATCCAAGACAGGATCATTGCAGAGTTCAGCCTAAGAAGGAGACTAAGGCAATCAGGCAATGTCATCGGTCAACTGGATGTTGAGGCAGACCCTAAGATTAGCTTCATAGGGGAAACCTTGACTGAAGGCCCAGTGACAGAACCTGAGAGCCCTGTCTCATCATCTCCAACTGCTGCAGAGATCCATATTCCTTCTGAGACACCTGCTGGTGAAGGTGCTTCTCAACCTCTCTCTGGCCTGAGCTCAGATGCTGCAATGAGCAATGAAGGCCAAAGCTCTCTCCACCCTGAGTCACAAAGGTCTGTGAGTGACAAAGGGAAAAGAAAAATGACATCTGAGGATTGAGGAGGAGGAGAGAGAGAGGAAAAGGAGGCTAAGGGGAGAAGGTTCCTCTACTGAGTCTCCAAGACTCATGGAGTCTGCAATCAGGGCTGCCCCCAGACCAGATACTCAGAATGATGAGTTAAGGGCAGTCAGGATTAACTATCTGCAGACTAGGAACTATGACATAGATAATATCATTTCTCTCCCCTTGGATGAATTGAATGAGCTGGTTGATCTGGAAAGGTCAAGAGAGAAGAAGGAGGCAGAAGATGCAGAACTCCTAGTACAGATCAAAGAAGAAAGAAAAAGAAAAAGACTGTACAGAGGTATGCCTACCCTCTCACCAGTTCAAGAAAGCCCTGAACAAGAGGATGTGGTTCAACAAGAACCTCAGGTAGATAAGGAAGAAGACAGAATCAAGATGATTAACTACCTGAGTGCCACAGGTCTCTATCAGGCAGATGCACTCCTTCCCTTACCTCATGACTATGTTGAGTTTGAGTATTTAAAAAACTTGAGCTTGAGCTAGTCAAGGAAAGAAAGACAACAAAGAGAAGATGAGGGAAGAAGCTGCAAAGTCAAGAGCCATCATCCAAAAGAGCATGAAGAAGTCTGCTGATAGGCAGAGGATGATGAGCTTCTTGAAGCTGTATGGATTCTCCGGAAGGAGACTTGGACCCATGTCTCTATCCACTATGGATGAGCATATCAGGGTAATCAAGCAGAAGATCAAGAGTGGAGTGCTCACTGACTTACACTCCACTCCAAGTCAGGCCCCACCTGAAGTGGAGGTTAAGGTTGAACAACAGACAAACACAACCCGGACCTCCTGCTAATGCTCAGCAAGCTTCATCTTCTGATCCACAGCAGGGTCAACCTCCCTCTCCTTCTGAGCCTGAGAGAGAGGAAGTCCAACTGAGAGAGACAGTGAAGATCAATCTGGTGCTGCTGCAGCCAGTCTTCTCAGTTAAAATTTGGAAAGAGAAAGAAGAGGATGGCTTCTAAACCAAAGTCTAAGAAGAAGAAGAAGCCTGCATCCTCTTCTGAACCTCAGGATGAATCAGAACAACCTGAGGATGTGCAGCCAGAGGATGCTCAACCAACTCCAACTTTAGTAGCTCCTCTAGCATCAGGAAGACCCATCTTGTCTTGGACATACACCACAAATCCAGAAAGATGGCATGTTATTAGAGATCAAGGCATTGAAGACATTTATACATGGCAAGATATGTTTCATTGCCTCTGCATGATCTCTTTGACATGAGAAGACACTTTGACAGCCTGAAGGATCCTGATCAACTTATGAAGAAAGGAATGGTGATCATCCTAATGAGGACTGTTAATATCTGAAGTTTTCTAAGTGTTTTGGTAGCATCAGCCTAGGGGGAGTTTGTAGAGATTAATGAAGGCTGATGCAACCTAAACATCTTTAGTCTCTCCTGCATGCTGCACAAGTGCATTGAAGTGGAATGCTTCGGAAGTTTCACATGTGCAACAGAAATACTCTAAGTGTGAAATCTTCCGAAGCCAAGACCAACATCTTCCGAAGCCAAAGATGAAGTCTTCCGAAGCCTCAGAGACAAAGTCTTCCGAAGCTTCAAGTTCATGAAGACAGATTTCTTCCGAAGACTTTTAACATATGCTTTATCTGATGTACTGTTCCATAAAGCTGGACACCTTTCCGCTGCAACTCTGCAAGTCACCAACTAACATGGTTTGGTGAAAAGGTCCATGCTTTTGGTAACTGTACATTGAGGTCTTGAGTCTGTATACTTTCTACTTTATGTACTTTATCCTTTTTGTAATAGAAAAGGATGTGAGCTATGGCATGTCATAGTCACAAGTCAAAAGGCAATCTGCCTTTTGACTCTACAATTGATTTTGTTTGTGTCTCAATTGTATCCAGCTGGCTTTAAAGTATAGCCAGCTGTAGGATGTAGTATAAGTATCTCATGTTCTTGTATCTTTTATTTATGCTTTGTAACACTTGTAATAGAACATAGAGAAAGCAATATACTGCATTCTTGAAAACCATATACTTGTGTTCTTTGTTCTGTCTCTTCATTACTTGTGTTCTTAGTGTCTTATCTTGGTTAATCCAGTTTACTGTTTGATTAAAGTTTGGTTAATCTCCTCTTTGTTGTTGTGTTGTAACTCACACCCTTCAACGATCCTGCATTTGGTATCAGAGCTTTCAGGCTCTTGATATAAGATCTCACCATCTTAAGATCCCTCACACACACAATACCAAACTTTTCAAATGGCAGCCATTTCCAAAACTGATATGGAAACTGGAACCATGAACAAGTCCCCACTGATCACTCTTGATGAGTTTGACACCTGGTGTTTAAGAATGGAAGGTTTCATCAGGTCTCTGATTCAAGAATGTGGGAGTCTATTGAGAATGGACCTTTCATACCCAGCACCCTTGCTACTGGTGCTGGTATGATCCCCAAGGATGTGGCTAACTACTCTGATGAAGATAGGAAGAGAGTAGAGATAGACAGGAAGCCATGACAGCTCTTCAAACTGCCCTTCCAAACTCTGTATACAGAGGTTTCAAGAAGTGCAAAACAGCTAAACAGCTGTGGGATGCACTGAAACTGATGTATGAGGGTTCTTCTGAAGCCAAGGAGAACAAGAAGGATCTCCTGAAGCAGCAGTTTGAAAACTTCACCTTCAAAATAGGTGAGACCATGACTCAGCAATACTTCAGGTATGTTGAGATTGTGGATACCCTAGTGGATGGAGGAGTTTCTCTTGAGAATAGAGACATTGTAAGGAAGTTCATGTCCTCACTTCCTAGGCAATGGACACACTACTGTGTGGTGATCAAGAGAACTGAAAATCTCAAAACTCTCACTCTGACAGAGTTATATGGGATTCTCAGTGGCTACCAGATGGAGATGAACATGCAGGGTTCATCTGGCAACTCCAACAATCAAATGGGTTCAGCCCTACATGTGGTTGAAAGGGATAGCATAGAACCCAAACATCATCTTATATGCTACCCTGACAACTCACCCAAGGGTCCTTTCATCACCTTCCAGAGACACCAAGGGAGAACTACACTCAAGGAAGCCCATTCCAAGAGACAAGCTCTTCTCAAGCATTTGTGTCTTCTGA
This sequence comes from Flaveria trinervia, assembly GCA_025506515.1. NCBI lineage: Eukaryota > Viridiplantae > Streptophyta > Magnoliopsida > Asterales > Asteraceae > Flaveria > Flaveria trinervia. The sequence continues at coordinate 10,847,423 of CM046444.1, forward strand.
TGAAAGCAGTGGCAACTCTCTTTTCACTCTTGAAGACTGGACTGTATCCATCCAGATGATCTGGAGTACATGGAAATAGTCCAGCAGATGGCTCTTCTCACTCACAGAGCCAAGAAGTTCTACAAGAGGACTGGAAGGAAGTTTCCAAGCAATGCAACCGTGGAAAGTTTGGACTGGACAAAGGCAAAGTCAAGTGTTACAACTGTAACTTGATGGGCCACTTTGCCAGAGAGTGTAAGGCACCTAGAACCAATGGTGGCCAACACAATCCAGACCAAACTACACTGACAAAGCTCTCATAATGAGAAGTCAAAGCAGCAAGCTGCTGTTGCTGTTGAAGAAGGAGGCTTTGACTGGAGCTTTCAGGTGGAAGATGCTTCTCCAAACCAAGCACTGATGGCAGATCATGATGAAGCCAAGGTATTGGAACATCTCTGTACTCCTGAATGCATTGCTAAAGTTAATAGGTACAGGTCCTATAACTTGGAATGAGATCTGATATTGAGTCCTTAAACATTTTAAAATCTGATTTTAGAAAGTCTGAAAATGATTATAAGCTGAAAATAGAGGACTTAGAGAAAACCATTTCAGTTCTAAAACATGAACACACAGATTTTAGAACTCAAATTCAAGATCTCATAACCAAGCTAACTGAGTGCCAGGCTGAGCTTGTGATCAGCAAAGCCAGGGCAGAAAAGATGTTCTTGAAGAAGAGACCTTCAAGAACATGATATCCTCATCCCTGCACAACAAAGTGTGCTATCAAAACAGACAGGGACTGGGATCAAATGAGATAGCTCCTCCACACACAAACTTGTCTGTAAGACCCCCTAGGTGTGGAACTTGTGAAGATGAGCTTCCTCTCATAGATCCTATGAGTGAGGAGGATGAAGAAGAGATAGTGAAGAATCCTCTACTAAGAGTGAAGAGGAGGATTCCAAGAAGGGCCACTATCCTTCTGAGGAGAAAGTGAAGACTGTGATGACCAAGTCCATGAGAAAGAACTTGATCAGAAAGAGCAAAAGAAAGGCAAGGAAGGCTCAAGAGATCAAGGCTACTTTTGACTCTAAGCAGAAACAAGTTTTTATTTCTGCAGGGTTTAAAGTGGTAGGGACTGAAGACATCAACCAAAACTCTTCTGCTAAGAGTTCTGGTTCTTGTTCAACTCATCTCAGTAGCAAGAAGAAGACTGATTTGCTGTGTACCACTGCTGCACAGCCTGGACCATCAAACTCCAAGCACAGTCCTCAGCCCAAGAGGACTGTCTCAGCATCTGTAAAGATGAAGGTGGAGAAGGGATGTGACCAAAAACAGTTATTCTCAAGAAAAGGCTCTTGTGAAGAAGAAGATGAATTGTGTTATGTGTGACAGCACTACTCACATTGCAAAGGATTGTCCCTTCAATCCTAAAGGTACTGTCCACATGCCAAAACAAAGGCTTCAAAGAGTTCCAAGAAGATTCAGGCTTCGGAAGGAAAACCAGTTTCCTTCGGAAGTCTCAAATCTAAAAAGAAGGGAATGGAAAATTACCTTCGGAAGAAATATTGGTCTCGGAAGAAAGGATTCTTCCGAAGCACTGAAATCTGCTGCAGTGTCTGCAGAATCTTCCGAAGTATCAGTCATCAAAACTTCCGAAGTTCCACAAACTTCCGAAGTTTTGAAGGTCAAGTCCAAGACTCCAAAGGTGGTGTGGATGTCTAAGAAAGACCAAGTGACTGAGATTTCTCCATCTACAACAGCTCAAGATCCTCTTAGTACAACCATAGGATCTATCACTGTTGAATTACCTTCTGTATAAAGCCCAAGACAAGCAAGGCTTGGGTTTCCAGATGTAACTAATCATTCTCTTTTGTACAGGGACAGCTGAAGACAAACAGAAATGTTTGGATCATAGACAGTGGCTGCTCCAGGCACATGAGGTAATAGGTCACTACTCCAGAACTTTGAAAGGATTGATGGAGGACCTGTTGCTTTTGGAGGAGATGAAGGTGGTTACATTTCAGGAAGGGGCAAGGTCACAAATGGTAAGCTCAGCATTGAAAAGGTAAACTTTGTTAAGGAGCTTGGATACAATCTTCTGAGTGTATCTCAATTTTGTGATCAGAGTCATAACATGCTCTTTACTGAGCATGAGTGCATTGTTCTTAAGCCTGGTGTGGTCATTCCTCATGAGCATATCCTGCTTAGAGCCCCCAGGAAAGGAAACATGTACAAGATGGACTTGCAAGAAACCTCTCCCTCGGAGAAGTTTCATGCTTTCTATCTAAAGCCAATAGTGATGAATCTTTCCTATGGCATAAAAGAATGTGCCATGTAAACTTTAAGAACATGAATAAATGATTAAGCATGATCTGGTAACTGGAATGCCAAAGAAAGAGTTTACAAGTGATGATCACTGTGTTGCATGCCTGAAAGGGAAGCAACATAAGGTATCTCATAAGCCTAAGGAAATGAACTCCATCACTACACCCCTACACTTGTTACATATGGATCTCTTTGGCCCCACCAGTGTAATGAGTTTAGGAAGGACCTCATACTGTCTAGTGATCACAGATGATTTTACAAGATTCACTTGGGTCTTTTTCCTTAGAACTAAGGATGAGACTCCTGAGATTCTGAAGAATTTCATCTTAAAGATTGAGAATCAGTCTGATCACAAGGTCAAAATCATAAGATGTGATCAAGGAACAGAATTCAAGAATCAAACCCTTGATACATTTTGTGATGATAAGGGTATTGCAAGACAATTTAGTGCTCCCAGGACTCCTCAGCAAAATGGTGTTGCTGAGAGGAGAAACAGGACACTGATTGAAGCTGCAAGAACCATGCTGTCTGACTCTAAACTGCCCATCACCTTCTGGGCAGAGGCAGTCAACACTGCCTGCTATGTGCAGAACAGAGTTTTAGTAGTTAAGACTCATGGGAAGACTCCTTATGAACTTTGGCACAAGAGAAAACTTTCATTGGTTTTCTCAGGTCATTTGGATGTCCTTGCACCATCTTGAATACCAAAGATCAAATTGCCAAGTTTGCTGAGAAATCAGATGATGGACACTTTATTGGATACTCTTCCCAAGCTAAGGCTTATAGAGTGTACAATCTTAGAACTAGAATAGTTGAGGAGTCAGCCAATGTGACCTTCAATGAACACACACCATGTGTTGCTGGTTCTGGTCCAGATTGGCTATTTGATCTTGATTTGGTTACCAACTGTTTTAATAAATCTTGTGAGAATGTTTCAGGATCTGCAGAAAATTTAAATACAGGTGATCCTGACCCAAGATTTGAGCTAGGAAGACCTTCAAGTCATACATCTTCAGCTCCAGTTGGAACTACTTCTGCAAATGAGGTTTCTATCAGCACAACAATGACAAATTCAGCTGATACATCTGGTATGCCTTCAAATTCCAGCTCAGAGGCTCTACAACCAGATAAGAACACCTCAACTGTGGAAAGCAACAATGGTGATGGTGACAGTGACCAAGGATTTCTTGATGCCACTAACCACACCATAGATGAGAACATCAATGATGTCACACACTGCTTGGATCAAGTTTCACTTGAAAAGTGTGCTGATGTGGTGGGAGAAACATCTATGCCAGATCTAAATTTTCTAATTTAGATCTTTCTCAACAACTTGCTGTGATTCCTCAGCTTAGGATCCACAAGTCTCATCCTACCACAAACATCATTGGAGATGTTGTCTCGGGGTAAAGACAAGAGGACAAACCCATGAAGCAAATGTTTGTCTTCACTCTTGTTTTCTATCCCAGATAGAGCCAAGAAAGTTGAGGAGGCTCTAAAGGATGGAAGTTGGGTTGAAGCTATGCAACAAGAGCTGCTTCAATTCAAAAGACAGAAAGTTTGGAACCTTTGTCCTCTTCCTTCTGGGAAGACTACAATAGGAACCAAATGGGTGTTTAGGAACAAGAAGGATGATAGAGGCATTATCATCAAAAACAAAGCTAGACTGGTTGTTCAAGGATACACACAAGAAGAAGGGATTGACTACACTGATGTTTGCTCCAGTGGCAAGATTAGAAGCTGTTAGGATATTCCTGGCATTTGCTGCATCCAAGAACTTCAAGGTCTTTCAACTTGATGTGAAATGTGCCTTTTATATGGAGTGATAGATGAAGAGGTTTATGTCAAACAGCCACCTGGTTTTGTAGATCCTGATCATCCTGATTATGTCTGCAAGCTTGACAAAGCTCTCTATGGGCTGCATCAGGCACCCAGGAAGTGGTATGAGACACTGTCTGAGTATCTCTGTAAACATGGATACAGAGAGGTACTATAGATGGAACTCTCTTCATCAAAGGACAAGGAAAAGACATATTGCTAGTTCAAGTATATGTGGATGACATCATCTTTGGTTCAACTAATCCAAAGCTCTGCAAAGACTTTGAGAAGCTGATGAAAGACAGATTTGAAATGAGTGCCATGGGGGAACTCAATTTCTTTCTGGGAATTCAAGTGAAGCAAGTTGAAGATGGCATCTTCATAAGTCAGTCAAAGTATGTTCAAGACATACTCAAAAGGTTCAATATGACTGACTGTAAGATTGCTAAGACACCCATAGCCAGAAACCACTCCCTTGGTCCTGATCTTGAGGGGGAGTGTGTAGATGAACACTTATACAGGGCTATGATTGGGTCTCTTATGTATCTTACTGCTAGTAGGCCTGATATCATGTTTGCTACATGCATCTGTGCAAGATATCAAGCCAACCCTAAGATGTCTCATCTTATCACTGTCAAAAGGATTCTAAGATACCTCAAAGGTGCATCAACACTTGGTCTATGGTATCCCAAGAATTCTGACTTCAATCTGTATGCTTATACAGATAGTGATTATGGTGGTTGCAATATGACTGCAAAGTCTACATCTGGGGGATGTCAATTTCTTGGTGGAAGGGTTGTCTCATGGCAATGCAAGAAACAATCCTGTGTCTCTGCATCAACTGCTGAAGCTGAATACATTGCTGCCGCTAGCTGCTGTGCTCAAGTGCTTTGGATTCAGAATCAAATGCTAGACTATGGGTTAAATTTCAAGGAGACTCCAATCCACATAGACAACAACAGTGCTATCTCAATTACAGAGAACCTGTGCAGCACTCAAGGACAAAGCACATCAATATCAGGTATCATCTATAAGAAGATATTATGAAAAGGGATTAATTAAACTAGTCAAGGTTCACACAGATGAACAATATGCTGATTTGTTTACAAAGGCTTTTGATGAACAAAGATTTAAATATCTAATATCAGCTATTGGGATGATCAACCTTGAGTAAATTTTTCTTAAAACTAATTCTTATTATTTCTTAAAAAATGTGTGTTCTAAGTTGTCTAGTCTATCATCTTCATAAGCTCATGTTTTTCTCTTGGATTGGAAGACTTTCCTTAGATTAATTGATGATTTTATACTTCGGAAGTTATGCATTTTAACTTCGGAAGAAAATCACACCTTCAAAATATTTAACTGTCTAAGAAATTTACCTTCGGAAGAAATTTCAATTTTATCTTCCGAAGCTTAAATAGTTATCTTAGACACTTACTTATTTTCAAGGACCTTTTCCTTCCGAAGCAATAATTAACTCTCGGAAGCTTTGTTGATCTCTATACAAAGCACTCAAGTCTTAATTTTTCCTTCCGAAGCAAAATCATCAAATACTCTCAGGAAATTTTCCGAAGTCATTTTAGCTTCGGAAGCTTTTTCATTAAAACTTCCGAAGATAATTTCCTTCGGAAGCTTGTTGATTTCCAAGAAAACTACTTTTTGAGCAAAAAGTAAACTACTTTTTCAGAGGTGGGACCGACATCCGGATTTCAAAGTTTATCCTCTTTCATTAAACTTTATCTGAAATCCTCTCTCTCATATAAACCCAACGGTTTCCCCCTCTCTATCATCTGCTCTTCCTCCAAACCTAAACCCAAAATTTTCTCTCTGAAATTTTTTCTTTCTTCTTTCTTCGTTCTAAGCTACCTCACAATGGCTAACCTTGCTCACAGAAATGATCCCAACTTTACCATGCAGCTACACAGACAACACAATCAAGTTGCTCTGTTATGCTCTGAGAAAGATCCTCATTTCTCAGAGGTTTGCCGTTTCTTGTCTCTGTCCCACTACTTCACCTCCCTAACCATTGATCCTCCCCTCTATGAGGATCAGTTGCTTGAATTCTGGAAGACCTGCCAAGAGGTCATTATGGACGGGGAGAAGGCACTGTCTGCCACAGTGCAGGGGAGAACAATCTTCATCACTCCGGCCATCATCAACCGACATCTTCAGCTGGATGATGAAGGTGAGGTGTTTTCCCAAGGAAGCTGTAAATCATTCCTTTGAGCAGATGGGCTACGAGGGAGATTTCTCTGTAAAGACCTTCAGGAAAGGGAAGGTCTCATCCAAATGGAGATTCCTGCTCCATGTGGTCATTCACAGCTTATCAAACAAGCATGGTGGATGGGACCAGATTCCTGAAGATCTCTCCTTCATAGTCCATGGAATGTTCAAGGGGTCAAATTCAGGTACTCTCATTTGTTTATACAAATTTGCTTGCTAATTTAGACTCCTTAGAGTACTACATGTTTCCTAGATATGTCCAGTACATTCTTAACTGTGAACTGGGCTCACAGTTAAGGGAAACAGGTAACACTCTTAAATTGGGACAGATGAAGCCCGGCATCTTTAAAACATTGAGAAAGTCCACTGTTGGATTCTCTGGGGTAGAAACAGCCCTAGTCCCAAAAATGTTAGAGCTCATTGCTCAAGGTGACAACCTAGCAGCACAAGCTAGTGTTGAACCCACACCTGCTGCTTTCCAACCACCTACACAGCCTCAAATATCCATCACCTACCAAAGAAAATCCAAACGAACCCCTGCTCAGACTATTCAGTCTGAGGAGGCCCCCATATACTCACCAATACTGGAAGAAGTGGATACTGGAGCTCCCATTTCTCCTGAGGAGCAGACCACTCCCATCTTTTCTAGAATCAGTGCTGAGGTTCCTCATGCTCAGCCTGATGAGCTCATTAGCCCTACTGCTTTAAGCCATCACTCTGAGTCTCAACACTCAAGTGATCAACCTTCAGGGGACAGTTACCATCCCCAGCCTATAGATCTCAACCAACCAATTCCCAACCTTGACTTCTACTGATGAAGATCTAGGTTTCAGTGAGTATAATGAGTCTCTCTTCTTTTCCCCTACTCCAAGAGAGATGAATACTCCTGAGTCTCCTACATCTATCCCACATCAGTCACCTACAACTGAGGTGGACACTTCTGAACTTGTTCAGGATGTCCATATGGAAGAGGCTCTCACTTCTGCAAGTGATTACATCATTAAGACCTCAACCATGGCAACTCAGCCTACTGACATCTCAACTGAGACTGCCAGTAAGCAGAGGAAATCCAGTAGCCAAGAACTAGAACTGGTCATGAGAGAAAGGACTCTGGTCCAATCTTCTCCACCCCCAGTGATTCTTCTGATGAAGATGAGGGGGATCTGAGACTAAAGGTGCAACAACTATCCAAAACATGCACCTATTTAGTCTCAAAGGTCAGTCACCTTGAATCTCAGGTGACTACCTTAAACAATAGGATCAATGATCAGCAACTTGAGATTTCATATCTTAAGGAAAAACTAGCTGGGAGACCCTTAAGGAGAGCTCAACCAGGAACACAAGAACCTGTGGATGTGATTGATCTATCCTCCAGCTCACCTATGCAAGTGGGTGATGCTACCAAAAAGGGGGAGAAAGTCTTTACAGCCACAGAACCTGGGAGTTCCTCTGAGAGAATGGACATTGAGGACTCACCATCCTCACTTGCAACTGTGCATTCTCAGCAACCTCCTCTAGATCACATTGATGTGGACTACACAGACTCCTTCATACAGAGTCTGTTTGAGGATGGGATACCAAGAGCCATGTCACCTTCATCATCCTTTAATCACATCATTGGATGGAGGTATGACAACAACTGGAAGGCTCTCATCATCATAAGAGTTCAAGGACAGCAAGAAGTTTTTAATTTTCAGACCTTGAACTACTATGAAGGTCTGGATCTAGTCAACATGCCACTTGTCAACCCAAGCCAATCAAGACAAGCTGACAGAATGGCTAGAAGAATCCAAGACAGGATCATTGCAGAGTTCAGCCTAAGAAGGAGACTAAGGCAATCAGGCAATGTCATCGGTCAACTGGATGTTGAGGCAGACCCTAAGATTAGCTTCATAGGGGAAACCTTGACTGAAGGCCCAGTGACAGAACCTGAGAGCCCTGTCTCATCATCTCCAACTGCTGCAGAGATCCATATTCCTTCTGAGACCTGCTGGTGAAGGTGCTTCTCAACCTCTCTCTGGCCTGAGCTCAGATGCTGCAATGAGCAATGAAGGCCAAAGCTCTCTCCACCCTGAGTCACAAAGGTCTGTGAGTGACAAAGGAAAAGAAAAATGACATCTGAGGAGATTGAGGAGGAGGAGAGAGAGAGGAAAAGGAGGCTAAGGGGAGAAGGTTCCTCTACTGAGTCTCCAAGACTCATGGAGTCTGCAATCAGGGCTGCCCCCAGACCAGATACTCAGAATGATGAGTTAAGGGCAGTCAGGATTAACTATCTGCAGACTAGGAACTATGACATAGATAATATCATTTCTCTCCCCTTGGATGAATTGAATGAGCTGGTTGATCTGGAAAGGTCAAGAGAGAAGAAGGAGGCAGAAGATGCAGAACTCCTAGTACAGATCAAAGAAGAAAGAAAAAGAAAAAGACTGTACAGAGGTATGCCTACCCTCTCACCAGTTCAAGAAAGCCCTGAACAAGAGGATGTGGTTCAACAAGAACCTCAGGTAGATAAGGAAGAAGACAGAATCAAGATGATTAACTACCTGAGTGCCACAGGTCTCTATCAGGCAGATGCACTCCTTCCCTTACCTTATGACTATGTTGAGTTTGAGTATTTAAAACAACTTGAGCTTGAGCTAGTCAAGGAAAGAAAGACAACAAAGAGAAGATGAGGGAAGAAGCTGCAAAGTCAAGAGCCATCATCCAAAAGAGCATGAAGAAGTCTGCTGATAGGCAGAGGATGATGAGCTTCTTGAAGCTGTATGGATTCTCGGAAGGAGACTTGGACCCATGTCTCTATCCACTATGGATGAGCATATCAGGGTAATCAAGCAGAAGATCAAGAGTGGAGTGCTCACTGACTTACACTCCACTCCAAGTCAGGCCCCACCTGAAGTGGAGGTTAAGGTTGAACAAACAGACACAACACAACCCGGACCTCCTGCTAATGCTCAGCAAGCTTCATCTTCTGATCCACAGCAGGGTCAACCTCCCTCTCCTTCTGAGCCTGAGAGAGAGGAAGTCCCAACTGAGAGAGACAGTGAAGATCAATCTGGTGCTGCAGGCCAGTCTTCTCAGTTAAAATTTGGAAAGAGAAAGAAGAGGATGGCTTCTAAACCAAAGTCTAAGAAGAAGAAGAAGCCTGCATCCTCTTCTGAACCTCAGGATGAATCAGAACAACCTGAGGATGTGCAGCCAGAGGATGCTCAACCAACTCCAACTTTAGTAGCTCCTCTAGCATCAGGAAGACCCATCTTGTCTTGGACATACACCACAAATCCAGAAAGATGGCATGTTATTAGAGATCAAGGCATTGAAGACATTTATACATGGCAAGATATGTTTCAGTTGCCTCTGCATGATCTCTTTGACATGAGAAGACACTTTGACAGCCTGAAGGATCCTGATCAACTTATGAAGAAAGGAATGGTGATCATCCTAATGAGGACTGTTAATATCTGAAGTTTTCTAAGTGTTTTGGTAGCATCAGCCTAGGGGGAGTTTGTAGAGATTAATGAAGAGGCTGATGCAACCTAAACATCTTTAGTCTTCCTGCATGCTGCACAAGTGCATTGAAGTGGAATGCTTCGGAAGTTTCACATGTGCAACAGAAATACTCTAAGTGTGAAATCTTCCGAAGCCAAGACCAACATCTTCCGAAGCCAAAGATGAAGTCTTCCGAAGCCTCAGAGACAAAGTCTTCCGAAGCTTCAAGTTCATGAAGACAGATTTCTTCCGAAGACTTTTAACATATGCTTTATCTGATGTACTGTTCCATAAAGCTGGACACCTTTCCGCTGCAACTCTGCAAGTCACCAACTAACATGTTTGGTGAAAAGGTCCATGCTTTTGGTAACTGTACATTGAGGTCTTGAGTCTGTATACTTTCTACTTTATGTACTTTATCCTTTTTGTAATAGAAAAGGATGTGAGCTATGGCATGTCATAGTCACAAGTCAAAAGGCAATCTGCCTTTTGACTCTACAATTGATTTTGTTTGTGTCTAGTCAATTGTATCCAGCTGGCTTTCAAAGTATAGCCAGCTGTAGGATGTAGTATAAGTATCTCATTCTTGTATCTTTTATTTATGCTTTGTAACACTTGTAATAGAACATAGAGAAAGCAATATACTGCATTCTTGAAAACCATATACTTGTGTTCTTTGTGTTCTGTCTCTTTCATTACTTGTGTTCTTAGTGTCTTATCTTGGTTAATCCAGTTTACTGTTTGATTAAAGTGTTTAATCTCCTCTTTGTGTTGTTGTGTTGTAACTTTCACCCTTCAACGATCCTGCATAGGGTAAATATATAATCGGGTTTGCAACAAGGTTCGTCGCTACTTTTTCAGTTTTACGCACTACCGCAAACGATGTGTAATACTTGTATTTTCTAATTGTATCCTGCCTATATTTCAAAAATCACACCTACTCTACTAATTAAATAGGTTTTGACAACAATCATACCAATCAAACATGAGTGAAACATAAAAAATTAATTAGCATTTTATTTTTAAAGATGCATTTGAGTGGTGCATATGGTTTTCCGTGAAAATCATATGTTAAACTATTGATTTAATTTAAAATCAAAAACTATTGTCAATGATCCTTATGTAACACCCGACCTTCGCATCAACAATATTGTCCGTTTGCTCACGAGGAGCTCACGGATTTGCTTTTGGTACCCGGAAAAAAAAAACTTCCCGGGAGGTCACCCATCCTGAATTGCTCCCACCTGAGCACGCTTAACTGTGGAGTCTCTCTCTCATCCACAGCCAATACGCCCAAAACGCGTTGTTGATGATAGAGGCCATACATTCCTTATGAACCAGGAATCTCTCCTGGCCACGGCGATGTGGGATATGTGTAGGGTGTCACAAGCACCCCTGTTTGGATTCATCATCCTCCATGAGCCCGAGAAGTCACCATCATTGGTGAGGTATGTCCCACACCCCGAACGACACAAGAGTGGCTCAGGTGGGAGCAACCAAAAGCAAATCCATGAGCTCCTCGTGGACAAAGCGGATAATATTGTTGATGCGAAGGGCGGGTGTTACAGAATGGTATCAGAGCCATGGTTATAGGATTGAGGTTATTAGAAATGGAATGACCTAGACTATCACTAAGTATCCTTACACATGAGTCCTCTCATGTATTTTATATGCTTAGATAGGATTTTATGTGCCTTATTTGTTTATATTTGGTTATGTGAATATATGCCTTATGTGCTTATTCTTATACTTAGAATCTTATCATTGATCACATGAATTTTAAATCATATTCTAAGGCCTTATGTGCCTAAATCAAATGGTTTTCAAATAAGCTTTGAATCGTTATTCGTGATTTTCAAGTCTCGTCAAAATTTGTGTCCTACAACTTGAAACATATAATACTGGAAGAGCGTGATGCCTGTATCTTGAGGTGTTATGTCTAGGCAAGGTATTCATATAAATCCAAATCAACCAATGGATCCGTTTACCTTACTTGGGAACCCTTGGGTGAGTGTCCGCTTATAGGTACACATGTCTTTATTAAGGTTGTAGTTGACCTAATACTTTGATAAGTCAACGTAATGCTTTGGTTTGTAACCGAACGTTACACTCGAAACACCTTGTTATTTTAAATCACCTTATCTTTGATCTTGTCTTTTTGAATCTTAAAAATCATTACCCAATTCTCGTAAAGACTTTTAATAATCTTTCCGAATGCCTTTCCCTCAAAACCGCACTTATCCTGAAAACCTAATACAATGATGCTCTCCTTCTAAATTAAATCTTTAATCTTAACAAAAACGATTCTCGTATCAACGTTAAACTAATGAAACTTTGAAAACCTCAAGGAAATAGTAAGCAAGAATTGATCATCTAAGAACCTTTTAAAATTTATTTTCTTGAGAAGCTCTTATGAAATTTATAACCCATCCAAAAATATCTTGAACTTATTTCTCATGTTCATTAAGTCGAGTTACGTATCGATCTAAAACTTGGTGTTGTATTCGTGATAAAACCTTCTTAATCGTCTTGAACCATCTTGAATATAAAAGTTTATCAATTAAAATTCTAAAGTAATAATCTTATACCCTTTGCCAAGAAACACATAAAATCATGAATCATGAAATTGAACAAACTAAAGCATAGCAAATCATCATAATTAAATTTGTTGAATTTAAACGCCTCCAAGAGTTCCCTTGTGAACGTGAAATGAAATCCAAGTCTTCTCGTCTCCTTGAAATTAGCCCCTTGTGATTAAATTTCGGGACGGAATTTCTTAAAGTGGGGAGACTGTAACATCCGCCATTTTTCCAAGTTAAAACCTAAACCCGAACTCATTTTGTGCTTCCATTATTAATTTACTTAATAAATGGATCAAATACATCAAATATGTAATCAACTTATTGATTGATAAATATTTTTTTTTCATAAAATTATAAAGTTTATTAATCATGTTACAACAAATAACTATATGAAAAAGACTTACTAAAACTTATAAAGTTATAAAATGAATTTTAATAAACTTATAAAGTTTTATTAGTAATTATGAATTTTAAATACTGAAAATAAATAATCAAATTATAAAGATTATAAGTTTATAAAAGTTATAAAGATTAACAAATAAATAATTTGATTGATTATTCAAATTGGTTTTATAAAGTCTAAAAATATTTTTTTTTAAAAGTTGTTTAAATTAGAGTCTTCAAGAATTTAAATTTTAAATTATAATTATTCTTTTATTTATTTAAATTATTTAATTTTATATTTATTTCAAATTCCAATCATAACCCCCTTTTAAAAGACTTATAAATCACCATTAACATCATTCATAACCTCCTCTTAACCTCAAGTATAAAAGCAAGGCTTAGGTCTCACTTTTCATTTGCTTATACTCTAAAAATCTCACTCTCATATCTTTCTTTCATTCATTGGTTATGATCAATTTGAATAATTTTATTTTACAATAAATTTTAAGAATTCTTAATACTAAGGTAATATTTTATTGCTTTTATATTATACATTTTAATCATCTTTTTATTTTAATAATTATCATTTGATCATTAACATTTTAATAATCACTAATCTTATAACAATCTCTAACATACCTAAATTAAGCTAACAACACACTAGCATAAACAAAGAATCTCATTTGCATATGGACGGCTATGCCGCCGCATTCGGTTATTCCACAAGATTATTGTTCTAAATTATGGCTATGCCAAAGTCTTAGAATATTTTTATAACTCAAATGAAGACTAATATACCATATACTGACATAATAAAATGTTCTAACCCGTTTCATGCCTTAACGATTTTAAAAGTGCACATAAGTGTCTTACTACAATTCTGGCAGAATATTATCTTACTTCAACTGACGATAACTTGATTATAACAAACTAAATTTGGGTAAACTCAGACTGCAATGTTAATTTTATTGAATTACCTTTTCAACGACAGTTTATACATCTTGAAACTCAATCGGAGGACTCAACAATAGCCTTCACAAGATAAGTGCGCATTTCAGCACCTTCTGTCTTGTGCTATTTGTTTAACCTATTTAAAGATCTTTTTATAAAATTGTTTCTGAATGAAAGTTGTCCGGGAGACTTTGAACTAGTCAAGTATAAATTTTTATAATTTGATGAAACCTTTTTCTATTTTTAAAACCTGTTCAAACGCATACCAAACATTCTGTCCAGAATCTAAGATTGATGCAATAATCCTTTATCAATCTACCTTTCGCATATTGGCATTCCTAAGCTTCCTAACCTCTTGTATAAATTCCGACCTTAAGTTATTGCTTTTTTATCATTTAGGACATCACCATTTGATTCTTGACATCCAAGTTTTCTTATGTACTCTACAAGCATCACTATACTTGTGAGTTTTCCATGTGAGTTCTCCATGCACCTTTTTACTTTATTTTCACACCTTTTGGGGTGAAACATGTTAACCTTATAAACTTACACTTGTAAACATCTTGATACTTGTAAATGCACATGCAATTCATCTTTACATTTTGTCATGGTTATTTGTGTTATTGTAAGTCTTATATGAGATACATATTTTGTTTACAATCATTAACTATTGCTAGCCTGGCGACGTCTTAGATCTTTGGGCCTGACAAGCCTATTTGGTGCTAAAGTCGATGTATTGCCGACTCCTGATGACATATGCTTGTTCATCATGGGAACCAAGTACACTTAGCCAATCTTATATACTTGTAATCAAGTCGAGGTTTGGTTGTAACTGTATGTGTCTTATAAGCTTGCTAACTCGTAACCATGGACATGAGTTGTTACTTGTAACCCTTTTTACACACACACACACACATATATATATTATATATATATATATATATATATATATATATATATATATATATATGTATGCGTGTGTTTAAACCATGATAACTCACCAACTTTATATTTGACCCTTTATTTTTAACATGTTTCGGGTTTCCTACTTGAAGATCTTCTTGTACTCATATAGGACTTGGACCTAGATTAAATGAAAGTCTTATGTTAATGATTGTATCTTGATTGTTTTGTAATTACTTATTTGTCTTGTAATGTTTAATGGATAATGACATTTAATATTATTTCAATTTAATTAGTTCCATGTGCTATGAGCAATCGTCTCCCATTCGTCCGCCCTGATGATCCCGCCGTCGGTCGGGGTGTGACACCTTAGCCCAATGGTTAACATGAGGTACTTATGATATGTTAATAAAAGGGATATCATGGGTTCAAGTATTAGTCAGAGCAAAAATACTCAGAGTTGAGCCAGGTGTTTTTCTCATCAATGAGTTTCCTCCTGAGGAGGTTGGGGGTGCGGTCCCGGCTAAGAAACAATTTTATTAAACGTCGTTAAAAAAACTTAATTCGTTAAACAATTTCTAGTTATTACCGTTATTAGTTTTGTATATAAATTAAAAGTATAATATAAATTAAAAAAAGTATTATTTTAAATCAACCAACATTAACATAGACTCTTAAAAAAAATCTTTTTTGCCTCAAAAGTGACTCTTATAATGAATTTAATTTGTATAAGTTAGATATTTTTAATGTGTGTATATATAATAGATATATATTAGTTTAAATTAGATAAATTCGATTAGCTTATCATTTGAATCTTTATGTAACTATAATTAGTTAATTATGCAAATGGTCCTTGTGTTTTATTGAAAATAATATATTTTGGTACTAAGAGTTTTTTTGTTACATGTTTAGGTATTGTGTTTTCAATTTGTAACGAGTTAAGATATTAATACTAACTGACGTTAATTTTTCCGTTAAACCTAAGAGCATTTTTGTCTTTCCACTTTACATGGACTATTAATGTACATAAAAGGGACTATTTATGTCATTTAGTATATATAACAGACTGCTTGTGTATTTAATATACATACATATACATATACATATATATATTACTTTACTAAAGCTTTTCAGAACAATTTCTTCACCACCACCGCCAACCCCCCACTGTCAGCCACCTCATGCCACCACCACCAACAACCCCTGTTGTCGGCCACCATCACTAACAGCCCTGACCGTCGACCACCACCCCCTCATAACATCCTCACCACCACTATTTTCTTCAACTCTTTTTTTAAAACAACACCATCTTCATCTTCGCATCATCACAACCATCATAAAATCCAGTGATGCTTCAACCCCACTGAATTACTACATCTACGTACAATCCCCAAAATCAAGAATCCATCCCCAATTCGATTTTAGGGTTTTGAGAAAAAAGTTAAGGTAGGGGAACCGACAGTGTGGTTGGAACCGGTTTTGGTGGTTTTTCGGTCGGGTGTGGTCGACGTTATGGTGGTGGTAGTGAGCGATGGTGGTGGCTAGATGGCAATGGTGGTGATAGTGAGTGGTGGTCGTGGTCTAATTTGGGAGTTGGAGGGAGACAACCGTGAGTAGGTTGGGGTATTTGTTATGCGGCACCGATGATGGACTTAGTGGTGATTTGGTCTAAACTAAACTTTGATGGTTGTGGTGGTGGGCAGCAACGATGGCGGGAACAGTGGTGGTGGATTCAGCGGTGGTGGTGGTTTGACTTTCGAAAGAGATGTGAGTGGGGTTGGTTTTTTAAGTTCTAGATAATTACCCAAATGGTCCCGGAATAAAAGAGAATGCCAACCAAGGGTATAATAGGCATTTTATTTTAATTTAACAAAAATACTAATATATGCTAGTCTTGATACCCATTCTCGTTACAAAAATAAAAACATAATACCTCAACTTGTTACATAAAACTTTTAGTACCCAAACCTGTTATTTTTTTATAAATCACAAGGACTAGTTATGTAATTAACTTTAATATTTATCTGTCATTTGTTTGTTACTTAACATCTGGGTAGTTTCTCTTATTAAGAGACTTACATTGTAAAATAAAAATCAATTTTATTGTAATTTAGAAGAAAATATACGTGGTGTTTTTAAACAAGACCCTAATGGCTTAAATAGATATAATGTTGTCAAAAGGTTTTCTTTAAATACTAAAAACCTATCTCTATTTAACACCAAAAGCAAAACAAAATAAAATCTCTAGACGTAATAGTACAAAAATCTTCAGATTAGACTAGCACAACGGAAATCGATTTTATTGAACGAAAAAAAGTAACTCGCCATTTAAATAAACATTTCGTTTTAATCGTTAAATGTTTTAAAAATGACTTTTTTAGTTTATGTTAGAGATTTCTTTCTTATAAAAAATTTACAATTAACAAAAAACGGTTTTAGATAGATTATAAGTCTTTCTTAAAAAATTAACAACAAACTATTACAAAAAATATTTTTAAATAATTTAAACAATTTGTAAACAAAACTTTAATAAAAAAGTTAAAGGCTAAAAATAGTTTACATTATTAACATTAACATTTGATTAAAGTTGAGAATCTCATAACTAAAAATGTTACCTTTATTAAAAATAGTTAGTATTTAATGCTATATAATAGATTGTAATAGAATCTCATAACTAAAGATGTTACCTTTATTGAAAGTAGTTAGTATTTAATGCTATGTAAACCACAACAGGGTATGATACAAATAGCAACACCTATATTATAAACCAAGTTGAGCTCCACAAAAGTTTTTTTTATATGACCACCCACAAGATTTCTAGTGACATGACATTTGTGTTAATGCTACCACAAATCTTTTGGTTTTGCAAAACTTTCTCACTAAAGTTTAATATTGATTCGTGTTTTAATATAACTTTTTTCAAAACAAATTTGTATTCAAAATAAAATGTTATTGTATCGTATGCTATGACGAATGTAGTTATTGTTCCTGTACTAAGATGAACTGAACTGATTATAAGTGAGCATCATCATTGGCGATATAAGCATTATCAAAACTGGTATCGGTATTTGCTTATTTGTGGTTTTTGATTTGAGATTTGAGCTGAACCAACAACAAACAAAGTCATGTCACGTAAAACATGAAAGAACAACCAAACTCCTACATACGTAAAACGACAGAAAACACTAATAATAAATAACAATAAACGTTATCACTCATATATCATCCCCCTAACTCTTATTGAATAATTACTTAATTCTATCAAAAAGAACAAGATTACTACTATGGAGAGAAGACCTCTCAACTTTAGCATTAGAAAGGGACTTGCATAAAACAACTATCTATTATATTAAAATAAGGGTTTTCTAACACTTCATATAATTTTATACATTTTAATTCTAATATTCATACTTTTTACTCCTTTTAAATAATTATATCAACTACTGATGATATTATTTAATTATTTTTAAATAAAAAACAGTTTTTTTAATAAACTAAGAAACAGGCCTTTTGATAAATATAAATTTTAAAACTTTAAAGAAAATAATATCATTATTCTGTTACTTATAGTTTTAACTCATACGTAAATTCAATTATATTTTATTTAAAAATAAGTTTTATAATTAATAAACTTTAGTTACTAACAATTTAATAGTTTATTTATTTAATCTGTTCGATATGCGAGATACTAATCTAATTAATTTATAAATTGTTGATTATATCACCACAAACCAGGAAGGTTCGAAACAAGTTATATACATTCCTAAAACACTTCTCTTTGCTGACCAATACTTACAAGCAGGTACTCATGAGTCGTGACTAATAGGATGGTTGTTTCTGCCGGAAATCCGTAGATGAAACTTGTAATCGATGAAAACTAGTCGGTTGTATTTCGTCCGAAACTCAAGCGTGGGTGTTTATTTCCGACAAATTACTAATCGGGTGATTATATGAGGGATTACCAGGGGCGGAGCCAACCACAATGGTTTGGATTCACTCGGCCACCATGAATTTTTTTTAATAGCCATGTATATGTAAAATTTCCGACCAACTCCCAAGAGTTTTTGATAACTACCCCCATGATTTTGGAAATATAATATGCTATAGAACTTTTTATTACCAACGACCCTAAAAAATATATAATTTATAAGTTTTACAAATATAGACCGACATGTTATAACAAAAAGTAACAAATATAAACTTATTAAAAAATATTAGGATCATTTTACATTAAGCTCATGAGTTTTAATCCATCAAGTAATCAAGTTATTATCCAACAAGCCATTAGTTTTAACCCCAAAGTCTGATTTTATTACCTAATTGGCCAATACGCATAGCCTATTAAATTAAATCACTAAAAAACTTTAATCTTAAACCACCGATGGAGTGGTGAACACAAACGTTGCAAACTCGCAAGTCGGCATAGAGCGGTGGAGCACAACTTCCGTTTTAAATTCTCAATTGTCTCTACGATGAAAAAATCGATCGGCAAGTCAGCAGGAACTTAGCAACAGTAATTTTCGGTTCATATTTGCTATAGCCAATGAACCCCACCCGACCCGTATCGCAACAAAATGATAGTTTAAATCATGTTTGTGGGTTAAAATGTTCATGGGTAAAAAGTTTATCAAATGGGTCATGAGTTAGAAAACTAGATCAGCCAAAAATCTATGTTAGGAATTAATAATTTAATTATTAGACATTCAACTATAATAAAGTAGTCAAAGCATAAATCAAATAATAATTGATTTAATCTATGCTTGATTTAAGCTATCGATTATGATTTTGTTTATGATTATGAGTTATTTTTCTTTCTTATAAATAGATGGTAGGAATAAAATGCAAAGTGTATCAAAAGTATTTTCTTTGCTCTACTTAATAAAAATATGTGAGTGTGTTTTTCTATTGTTATTGTGTAAATTGTCTAAGACGAAAGAATTTATTTTTTAGTATATCTTATAAAGGATCGGAGTTTTAGCGATATCATGCCAACAATTCTACCAAGGTCCCTCTAACTTAAACTGTTTTACCGTAAGTTATACTTACTATTTTCGAAGTGAAACAACAAAAAAGATGAGAATATATCTCGACTAAATCCAACAAATCAAAGAATAGTTTCATCTTACCAGATTGAAATAAAATCATAAATTCAAAGAAAACCTTAGTCATCACGAGAAAGAACTTACTATACAGGCCCCAAATCGAGTATACAGATCGTTAGAGAGCGGTGAGGAGGGCGTTAATCACCGTGAACGAAAGATGATCGAGGTGGCCAGAGGCGGACCGCGACAGCGGAAAAGGGAGGACGACAGGTAGGGACGATGATAAGGAGAGTTGGAGGTGCCACAAGAGATCGATATGACAGAGATATTATGAGAGATAAATTGCACGTGTTGTTTTTCTTTTCTTCTCTTTTCTTCTCTTTTTGCTAATTATTATTTTTAATAAGACAACATCTAAAGTGACCACTAACGTTTTCCAATTCAACAGCGTACTTAAGGAAAGTTAAAAGAAACAACACACATTTTTCCAACAGCAATTCTTTAATTAATCTTCTTATAAGATCAAAAATATATCACACCTTACATGATTTAAACCCAACCCATACAGTTGTGACACACGTACACAACCCTTGGGGAAAAAAAGGACCACGTCTATAACTATTTATATTGGTATCGTGCATATATATATGTGTATATATATATAGCACATGATAACATTATCCGATGTTTACGTATGATATATTGATACGAGCACCACGCACTACCATAGGTAAACATCAGTAACTCCTGCAACTTATTATGCTTCTCTAGATTACATACACTTTTTTCAGGTGTATGTATGTATGCATGTATGCATGTATGTATATAGTACTATATATGCATGTATATATGATTCATGCATGGTAATATATATAACTGATCTACTGATCATTAATAGTTCCATAGGAATGATGGGCCTTGAGAGATATCCCCATCGTTTGAATTTTGCTCATCATCTTCAGGAAACTGAGGAGATACCATTGGTGGTGGCTGCATGAAGTAATCGTCGAACCCCGGGAATATATCGTAATCCATCACATTATTGTCGGTGTAGTTGTAGTTGTTGTCATCGTCGTTGTTGTTGTTGTAATCATCACTGAAGTTAACAAACGACAATGTGGATTCGGAGGCGGTGGTGGAGATAATGTGTGCCTCTGGCTGCATGGTATGACGGGGGCGTCGGGTACTTGGGAGGCGTATCTAGCTGCGGCCTCCTGTATCTGGGTGGAATTGAGGGTAGTTCCACCCGGGATATTGGGAGGCTGGTCTGGAAAATTGAGCTTCGCGGCGTGGCCGCGAAGACAGTACGCCGCCGCATCGAAAGCTCTGGCAGCTTTCTGCGGCGAGTCGTATGAGCCCAGCCAGATCCTCTCACGGCTGTTGGGTAGTCGAATCTCCGACACCCATTTGCCCCATTTTCTCAATCGCACACCTCTGTACTTTGGCTCAGTCGACGACGACGACGACGACTCTGATCTTGTTGCTGATACAGGTTTCATTGTCACTGAAAGTTGGAGTTCGTTGGTGTTAGATTATATCCGCATGAGTATATATATGTGTGTTTTAGATGAGTGAGCAGAAGAAGACGAAATAGTAGGCTGACTTAAAAAAGTATATAAGAAATAAGTCAACGAACGCGTTGTTCTGGAATTCTTTTGTCAATACTCGAAAGTCAAAATTATAATAGAGACTCACAAAACCTTTATAGTTCTTTTGCACAGTCCAAACATATTAATCGAAAGAACGTTTTTATAATCGGCTAATACTTAAACATGAAAAACATATATAATTGTCTTGGCTTCTAAAATTAGAATATAACATATCCGTAACGGAAAAAGTTCAAATAAACACTTTTCTTTTCTGTAAGAAATTGTAATAAACAATAAAAATTATTATTTTGTCTAAATAGTTAGCGTTATTATTAAAATATTAGTTTTAGTAAACTCGTATGTTACACGGGTTTAATAAAATAAAATATTAATGTGATAAAAATTATGATATGACTGAAATTACGTATGAGAAGTATAAGTACTAAAACAGTGATATCAACTTTTTAAAATTTTGTTTTTAATGTTTTTCCAAAAATAAATAAATAAATATTTTATTCTAAAACAAACCGTATAAAAATTTCATTTTAAAATTTTTTCTTATTATGTTTCCCAAATATAATTATTTTTTGTTTTAAAATTTGATTTTTTAAATATACCAATTTTTAAATATTTCATATTTTTTTAAATTTATGCTTTATAAAAATTATTACTGAATAAAAAGTTTATATTTTTAGAAATAACATAATTAATAGATCTATTTCTTAATTTATTAAATCTAAAAAATGTTAAATAATATTATTAGTAATTAAGTTAATTATTTAAAGGGAAAGAGAGAGACGAGAAATTTTTTGTGACAATGATTATGGTATTGACATTTGTCATTCAAAATATTTTTTATTAGAGTAAGAGGATAATATCTTTAAATAAACTTATATTTTTATTTATACGTGATTGGTATATTTTGAAGTTTTATGCATTTGTAACCATACCATTACACATGTGTAATTTTTTTAATATATGAATACATGTAACTTAACTCATAAACTATTTTAAGGATGTATTTTAATAATAATGTCAGTACTATAGTTGAAATAATAACTTTTATTGTTTTTCATGTGTTTTTGGATTTCACATAAATTAAGAGTTCTTATTTGATTTTACATAATTACATATATGCATATCTACATATACATATCGTGTGATTAGCATATGCTTAGGGGATCTAAATTATGAATGGAGCGATTTACTTAACAAAGCTAGAGCTTATATTAAAGCTTTAGTTTAAGCTCGACACGTGAATAACTTTCGACCTCGAGTTCAGCTGAATCACTCATTGATAATTATTTAACTATCTAAAAAGACATTTTGTATTGGAAACACCAAATCTTTAAAACCTACAAGCTAAACCTTAAAAAAGCTAAGATCATAGGGTTAGACGAGTACGTTCCAACAAAGTTGAAATAAGTTTCATTAGAGGTTGTTTGACCCGCTTTACGAGTAACTAAAAAAGTTATTTGTAGGCTTTCTATAACAACAAGACTTTTTACTGAACCCTACACATTATATTAAAGTTTAGTATATGATATATATTTGTTATATATTATATTTATTTACTTAGTAGATTTATTTAAGGCTTGTAAACCAGTAAATCCTAAAATATGACACTCAACTCTTACTAGGTTATTAAATGAGTTCATGTGCATGGATGGACCTGGTATATATAGTGCGGGTCAAATGACACCATAGTTTGTTTGTGTATATATATTTTTCATTATTTTAGTATTTCGTGTATTACATATTTTAAATAAACAAATAATTAAATAGTTATTAACAAAATGTTATTAATTAGAAAATGATATTGTGATAATATGTGATTGAAATTATACAATAGTAATTATAAGTAATAAAACAGTTATATCGTTTTTTTAATTTTTGCCTCTTAATTTTTTATTGTTTTTAAGAAAAACATCTTGTTTCAAAACTAAATGTTTTAAAAAAGTCATGTCAAACAATTTTCTTAAGTTTTAATTATTTTGGTTTATAAAATTTATTCTTTTAAACACTGGTTAATTTTTTGTATTTTTAAAAAGAAGTTTGATGCTTTATAAAAATTTCTTATTTTACTTAAAATTATTTTGTTTAGAAATTATATTATCAAAAGACCTCTTCTTAATTTTCTTAAATATTATTTTAATCTAAAAACAAATTACATAATATTATTACTAGTTAATGTAATTATTTAATATTAAAGAGAAGTAAGATAATTGGAAGGTCTTGAATTTTATTAAGTGTCAGCACAAAATCTTCTTTCACTACTATATATATATATATACATACATATACATATATATACATACATATACATATATACATATATATACATACATATACATATATACATATATACATATATATACATACATATACATATATACATATATACATATACATATATACATATATATATATATATATATATATATATATATATATTTATTTATTTATTTATTTATATGTACACACACAAAAACACATAGGTGGACGTAGTGTACACTATGTTCCATTTTGGGGAAAAAAGTGAAAAGCAAAAATATGAGTATCAAGTTCGATTCAATACCTTGGTTATATTTTCTAAATAGTTATTAAATGATGTATTGATATTATTATCTCGAAAATCTCATTGTAACACTTAGTTTCACCGTTTGCAACTATAAGTTATCATTACATATGTGGATTGGCTCGTCCTGAACGAATAATTTGAACGTCAAATTAAAAGTCATCCAAGCACTAAAAATGACCCGGCCAATGGAAAAAAATCTTAGGTCCATCAATGCTTTTGCGCACATGAGCTCGTTTTACCTTGACTTCATGTTAGCTTTTAGCGAGTTGATTTCGAGTTTAAATTACGCGGTCGAAAAAAGATGATCTAAAGAGCACGTGTGTGAAATGGCTATTTCATATAATCATTTTCTGGACTGAAAAAGGCCACAGATGCTGTTTAATCTATGGCTCCTTAATGAACCATAAAGAATCTTCTTTCTTTGAGCACTTTTTCAATTTTATATTTTTCCTCCCTCCAGTATATCCATCTTATGATAATTGTCCTTCGTACATATAGTGATAATTTCATATATTTCACTCTAAACTTATAACATTATATATTTCTTCACATTATGTTTGAAAATCATTATACATTATGCATTTAAAACTTATGTTTTAAGAAAATATACAATTTTACAAGTTTATAAAATGATATATATAATTCTCTCTATAGAATTTCTTATAACCTGATTTGTTTACTTCCTTTTGATATTTTCTCATGCGTAAACCTTCGTATTTTTATCAATTTTAGATTGTTTATTTAAGAGTTTCAAATCTGAATCCCTCTAGAGTCTTTGTTTTCTAGTAAAACCATAATACATGAGTTAAAGTTAAAGTTTCTAATATATCGAATGAGTTTTTGTGTTAACAATTAATGCCAATTGGATGTGGACCACAACCAGAGGTGGGTCCACAAATTTTTACTTGGGGGTCATTTTTCTCGGATTCGCAAATGAATATTTACAGTGACGGAGCTTAACCAACTTGGTAAGGGGGCGGGGGCGAAATTATTTTCTTTAAAGGGGGCGAACTCGATATTTATATAAAAATTTACACTACCGGGCCAAAAATTTACAATATCGGACTAAAATTTAACACTATGGACGAAAAAATAAGTGAGGCGCCCCCCACCCTCCCCCCTTCGGCCCCTTAAAAGCTTCGCCCCTGAATCTTCATTTTGTGTTTTAATTTTTGTTTCAGGTCAAGAGCATGTTACATAAATAAGATGCAATAACATTTCAAAACAAGTAATCAAATACATCACTAGAAAAATAATATATAAAACCTTATGTTATAGCATTCACATCAGCATTCCTATTCATATCTACATCTTTAAATTATTAGAAAAACATGAAAATATAGTAATTTTACACCTATATCAAGTTTCTCGTCCCCATATTCATACTCTATAATTTTTATAGGAAACCGTAATAATTCCACATATTTGGGGGTCACTGTTCGTCCCCAAATCTATTATTTTATATTTGTGATAAGTGGTTTGAGTGAAACCAAAAAAAACAAAATCAAAAACAAAAGCATAGTTAAATATTATTTAATTGAAATAATCATATATGTGAACAAAATTTTAAGGTTTTTTTAACTATGAGGGGACGAGGATGAAAGGGTTATTTGATAGTCTCTTAATAGTTCAGATGTTTGAATGGTTCAACACTTAACGATTCAGATTGTTTGTTTCGCGAGTAATGTCTGAATGGTTAAGACATTTGCTTCTGGATGGTTAAGCATTATAATAGTAGTGAATGATTAATAGGTCTAATGTTAAATGGTTAAGAGGTCTAATGTTGAATAGTTAAGACTTCTTATCTGAAGTGGTTAGACATTTGTATTTGAATAGTTAACGATATATTAACTCTTAATGGTTCAAACCTCTTAATGGTTTAGACGGTTCAGCACTTAATTATCTAAAAATTTCCAAACAACCCCGAAAATGCTAGTGTGAATGCTCTTTTATAGTGATTGTTTACATATTTTCATCTACTGAAAATCATTTCATCACATTAAGGCTTAAGTGGTGATATAGATTTTACGCTTATTATTATCACATAAATAGGCTCTTAACTAAATCTTTAGTAGGTTAAAGATGTTATTAAAAAACTTACTTTGTTTAAAGGATCATAAAGTTTTCGTGGGGTAGACACTAAAAGAACAAGCTCGATCGAGAACAATTAATATATGTTACATATTAACAATAATATTTTACTAGGTCGGTTGGCCACTCCCACCTTTTATTAGGTCTGTCTAAGACCAAAGCGCGTAGCCACATAGCCAAGTGCTATGACATTGCAGTTTTCTTATACGTGATCCGTTGATAAAATATAGAATAAAAAAGGGGTTGTGTGACCTCATATAGATTTTTATAGGATTGCCATATTAATAATTGTTGTGAAACTTAAGCCCATAATAAAGTTTGTTTAAATGTTTATCCTAACGTCCTATTGAAAACTAAATACCTAAGCCCAAAAATTAGAACAACGTTATCTCAAATTTAAATAATAAGCTTAAAGATTAAAATTAAGAATCTAGAAATTTAAAAAGCCCTAAATTAGTTTGCACTAAAAACTTGTAATTGTAGCTCGTCTTTCACCAGTGTTACTTACTACAAAACTTCTTAAATCTACCCTTCATTATTATAATGGATTTATTTAGATAAGATAAAATCTACCTAAGTTGCCTTTAAAATAACTAATATCAAGGTAGATTTATTTTTTATCAGAACCTGTTTGACCTAAATTAAATTATCATTTTTTAAACGATTTGAGTTAACCAATATATTTATTTGTGTTCTTGTTAAAACATATATTAATAACGTGTTAACTATTTTTCATATTTTACTTTAAAGTGGACGGGGCCCAACCCTACTAAATACTTGTTTTACATCGACCTATTGTGCCGCATGCAATATGATGAATATTGCAAATCATATCACTTTTGAAAAGTATAATCCACAAATATAACAGCACACTAACATGGAGGGCCTGTTTTGAAACTTTTATTATGCTTCAATATTGCGTGTGCAAACCTTGAAAATCCGTGTTTAACCATCACGATAATGCGTGTGCAAAACCTTCAATACTCACCAGAAACTGTGCAAAATTAATTCTACACATTTATTGCATCTCAAAGAACTAAATAAAAAACACATTTATTCAAACTTATAAGCACAATAAATCAACTAGTTTAAGAGTAGATACCTTGTGATTTTCGAAAGTAAAGGTCATATGTTGGAGTTTTTTTAGGTGCAATATGCTTTTAGTGGGTCAAGAGTTTTCCACAGTGGGTCTTTAGGTGGTGAGTTTCTCTTGGAATTTTGAGCGACCCGGGTCACCAACGCTGTCTGTTTTTGCCGGCGTGAGTGAACTTTCGCCAATGGGTTTATCCGGATGACCGAGCTTAAAAATTATTCGTTAGCCGTTAAAAAAATAAAATAATAAGAGTTAGAGAGCATAAAGCGGTTTCAAAATTCGTCTTCAAAATTTCAAAAATTCTGGTAAAATGCTCAACCAATCTTGTATTATTTTCATGTTTGATTTTGTTTTTGTGCTACTAATTTCGTAGTTAGGTTAATAGTAGTACATAACAACATTTTAGTGTCTTAAATCAAGTGTTGTTATGCTTGTTTTATTTTATTAATAGAGCTGGCTTAAATTTTTTCTAAAACGAAACAAAATTTAAGGCACTCAATTACATATTATTCTCAAAAACTTGGGACTCAAATGGATGGCATAAACAATTTTTTTATAGTTTTACCGAAAACAATTTATGGCAGGAAGTAACTTAATTAAGTGAAACAATTTGATTGTAAAAAAGCAAATTAAATGATTAACAAACAACAATAGATTAAAATAAAATAAAAAATCAGACAACAATAAGTTAAATTGACAAAAGAACAACGATAGTAAACTAATCAAGCATAAATCAAAATCTATCAAAAATAGTTAGTAATTAGTAGATTAATTGCAAAAAAAAAGAATTTAGAATTTATAATTGACAAACTTAACCATCAATAATAAACACTCAATGAAATTTTGATGAACCATATAAATTTCATAAGTCGACCTCGATGAACCAAGTTTCGTACGTCGACAATCATAAACCTTCAATTATTAATATTTTATCTTCTCATTTATTTTCAAAAACACAAATATTGATTGAATTATCACATAACTTTCCAGTGATGGTTTTTTCTTTTCAATTTTAAAGATGCTTGAAATTTGAAGGCCTAACATAATTGTTTAGTTGTTTGTATTGTAAAGACGAGCATGTTTATAAAATACCAAAGATTAGTCATGGAACTATGAAAAAGAAGACTCAATTTGTTTAATCTAGTTTTAATTTGACGAAAAAAGGCCAATGATCTTTTGATTTAGTGATTTAAAAAGGAGGTGGGGGACTTTTCTTTTGAAGGTTCAAAGTTAAAAATTTAACATTAATGAATTATTATTAAATTGGTGTAAACTGCTAACTTGTTATTAAAAAAATCCCGAAAAAAGGTTAAAAAAATAGCTGAGATCGACGGATTTTTATCGGCATAAGTGGATGACGGAAAAAAGGGTGACGGCTTGGGTTGCTATCCAAAAGAGGATGAAACGTCGGTGATTGGACCATCAACGTTGGTGGTTACTATTTTAAACAAAGATAATAATAATAATAATAATAATAATAATAATAATAATAATATATAATAATAATAATAATAATAATAATAATAATAATATTAATAATATAATAATAATATTAATAATATAATAATAATAATAATAATAATAAATAAATAAATATTATTAATTTTAGCCTTTTAAAATTTGAGAGAATTCTTATAACAAAAATTGAAATTGACCCAAGAAATTACTAAAATGAAACCTTTTGACATAACTAGAAATACTATGAAAAGGACTAATTGGAATATGACAAATTTCCGCCCGTTCTCCTTTTAATGAGTTTTGTTCCGGTGGAAAAGATAAAGAAGAAAGTGGAAAACTCTTGTATTACATATAAACAAAATATATTAAAATCATTACTTTTATAAATATTTTTATTTTCTAGATATTATTATCTATTAGTGAAAAAAATATAATGAATAATGAATTAGAAATTACTACTCTATATTTAATATGTATTAATAAATTATTAAAATAATTACACTTATATTTTATATGTTTAATAGTTTAGTTTACTTATTTACAATAATTATCATTTAATATGAGAGAGACAAAAAACAAATATATAGATATAATTGTTTTAACATATTTTAGTTTAAATAGAAAGTCCAATTAATTATTTTTATAATTTTTGTATTTATTATGAGAGAGATGTGGAAAAATTAATTTTTTTATATGCTAAAATGATGATACGTGTTATTTGATATGCTAGAATGATGACAGGTGTCTTAAGAAAAAAAATTTATTATAGGTTATAGATAGGTTAGTATCACGTGTATTACACGAGTTAAATAAATAAATATTAAATAATTAGTAATTAAAAATTTTAAATTATAAAACCATGCTTGAAGATAAACTATTATTATAATTACGTATAATAGCTGTGTTAAGTAAATAAACAATAATTTATTTTTGTTAAACTTTTATTTTATAATAAAGTTATGGTTTTTTAAATTTTTTTGTTCTAATAAAAATAGTTTTTTTATAAAAAGAAGTTTGTTGTATTCTGGATTTTATAAAACTTTTATTTCTAAAGAGTGTGTTGTTAATATGAAAAATAGGTTTTATAATTTATTAAATTATATATTTTTTTAATTTAAAAATGATACAAGTAATATTATTAGTATTTAATTTATTTTTAATAATAGAAAAAATGAGAATTAGTATGAAGATGCTTACAATTATGTCATATCTCATCTTAGTTTTTTTATTATAGATAGATAGATAGCCAGAGAGACAAATAGATACACAGATGTGCTATAAACCTATTTATTAAATGGATTATAGTTAATTAATAATAAACACAAAGATTTACAATACGATATTTTAATATAAGATATGATTAAAATTATATATGGCAATAGTTTAGAAAATAAAGAAATTATACTATTTTTAACTCTCTTATCTAAATAGTTTAGTTTTTTAAACATTTGTTTTAAGATTTTTATAAAAAAAATTTACAAAAATCTTGTTGATTAAAAACTTTGACTTGAAATTATTTTGGTTGTTATAATAAGATGGCTTTTAAAAAAATTTATCTTTTCATATTTTTTTAAAAGGATCAATTTAAAATATTTTGTCTCAAAATGATTTAGTGTTTTAGAAAAAAATTCATTTTATATAAAAAAAATTGTTATTTTATTATTTCTATAGTAATAAAAATTTAATATTTAATTTTACTAATAAATTTTATTTTTAAAAAGATAGCCAAATTTAAAAAAATATAGATGGGTGAAAGAGAC
This sequence comes from Flaveria trinervia, assembly GCA_025506515.1. Classification (NCBI taxonomy): domain Eukaryota; kingdom Viridiplantae; phylum Streptophyta; class Magnoliopsida; order Asterales; family Asteraceae; genus Flaveria; species Flaveria trinervia. The sequence goes on from CM046444.1 coordinate 10,877,688, forward strand.
GTAGCAATTAGTTTATTTTTAAAATGATAGCTAGATTAAAAAATATAGCAATTAATCAGTTTGATTTTTAATACGAGAGAGAAATTAGTTTAGTGTTTAAATTACAAGAATGACGCAAACAAAATAACTTTTTTATTAGATACTATATATTTGGCCACTATACAAGCAAAGAAAGGAATGAAATCATATTTAAGGGGAAAGATCCTCGTTCATAGGGATGGTACTCAAACTCAAACCCGACGAGAATACTCGAACCCGAGACATTTTGCGACAGGTATGGGATCGGGTAAAGGGGTATGGGACCGGGTATTAGATTAGTTTTATTTTTTCGTGGGTATGGGATTGCATTATATACCCAGTTACCCGACCCGATTACTTGATTAAGCATACCCGTTTACCCGATTACATACTTGAAATTATTTTTATTTTTTAGTTTATTGTACTTAATAGTTATATTTAAAATAATATAATTATGAACTTGTAAATGCATTGACTGTTATACAATATGCATAAAAGGTTATACGTATCTTTTTTTCTTTTTTTTTTTTTTTGTTTTAAACCTAATACTTTTACACTTTTCACAATTCAACCCATATATTTTTTCATTTTCAACATTAATCCCCTATACTTTTCATTTTCTACAAATGTTTCGATCTACGACCTAAATTTTGATAGTTAAAACATCGTAACGTGCATGTATGATTCAAATTTGTTACGCTTATTTTTCCCGTCTAACATCCCGGTCACAAAGTGTGAGTCATTGGTTGACTTATTTTATAATGTTTTACGTTTCACGTATGCGGTTTTACTTTTTGTTTGGTTTTATAGTTTTGTAATTATTTATTTTAATATGAGTTTTTGCAGTGTTGATAATCACTGACAACGATGTGACATTAGTGCTACTTGACAGTTGACACATTTTTAATTTTTACGTCTCCCGCCGTAACGCCGAGGGCTTAATACTAGTTATATATAATTTTATATTTTTATTTTTTTACTCAAGATCTTTTACTTACTAATTATGTGTTAATATAAACTATTAAGTTTCCTATCATTTGCACCATATGTATCTTACAAAGTTATAAAAAAAATTTAAAATTAGATAGTAGTAGTTGTGGTGGAACATAAAAAAATAATAAAAAAGTATAACCAAAAATATTGTATATTTAAAATTACATATATAAAAGTATATTTATATAATATTCTAATTTTAATAGATACCCGATGGGAACGCCCAATGGGTAATTTTTATAACCTCAATAGTAATACCTGATTACTCGCGTGTATACCTAATACCTGACGAGTAAATACTCACAACATACTCGACGAGTTTAGGCCGGATAAGAGACACATTTTTCTAATCGGATATGAGGTTGGAATTACCTATACCTTTCTCATTACCATCCCTACTTATCCACGGCAGTCATGAGATTGATAAAATCAATGGCATTCTTACGAGTAATAAACAGAGCTAGAAAAGAAGGGGTGAATTGAAAGGATTAGGAGCTCTTTTAATTTAAAGTTGTAATATGTAATGTCGTGTTTGTAATTTTGGGGTCTAGCACCTTGATAGTTAAATGAAATTTCATCTTGATTTCTTTTACTCATATAAATAGTTTACGTCATTAAAAAAAACTAAAAGTGTTAAACTTTCAGTTAGTAAGAGATTATTAGAGAAAAATAAATTTAAAGTTGATAGTATCTTTAAATAGTTCCAAAATTAAAATTAATATCAGCTCATAAATAAATGTTATGATTATTAAAATCCAACATTAATTTTATTTGGTTGAATGAACCCAAATTATAATGGAAAATTTTCAATATAGCCATTTGACCAATCAAATTTACAATAATAACCATTAACTTTGAAAAAATTCAAAATATTCAACGAATCAGATTATGACAAGTGTCCAAATATCTCTATCTAACGATACCAATGCATGTGGTATTGCCAACTTTATGATTCCGCGATACCAATACATGTGGTATCGCTAATGTATCGCTCAAAATTTAAAAAAATTAAGAAAAACAATTACATATCGCCAACCGGTGATACACCGTATCTCGTATATCGCCCCTGTATCTCCGGCCAAGAGATTGGGCGATACAGAATAAATGATGTATCTCCGGCGTATCTCCGACAATAAAATTATTAAAAAAAATTGTCTCCAGCGATACCATATGGGACCTGTATCGCCAGCGTATCTCCCAAATGAGTTTTTTAAAAATATTACTTGGACGATACACTGACTATATTTAAAAATGTTTTGGTCAATGACTATTTTTTAAAACAAAATGTGGATCAAATGTAATTTTCCCAATCATAATTATGTACAACTTTCTATTGGTTCTTGTATTATAACCGGATGTGACAACCCAACTACCCAAGAATGTAGTGATGAGGTTGCATTTTATCATTTATGTGTCAAAATAAACAAAAACGAGCTAAAACATGTCAAGCGGTTAATATTCGTCTTTGTTTCTGTTGTATAAATAGTATAGTTGTAGACTCGTAGTCATAACTCATAACTGTTGTAATTGTTGTTTATTAAATCTTTTTTTAAGAATAAAAAGGATAATAAATGCTAGTGGGTTAACCCTTCCTATTTCAACCACCTATATTTGTAATAATATCGAGTTAACCTAACATACATATATACGAGTTTGTTGGTGGGCCAAAAGAAATAAATACTCGATATCAAGGTGAACCAATTTAATTCATTTGTGTACGGGAGATAGTACGTCGTACTATAGGTGAATCGGAATCGACAAGTATACTCGAACTAGTAAAGGCATGGCAAGAACTGGTTAGGGTTTTAACGCGAACCGTTGATTCCAACCGGTTTAACCCTAAACAAACCAACCAAAAATCCGGAATTGTACTTAACCGAACTTATCATCTTCCTTTCTCAAAATCGGTTTTTAATTAAATTCAACCGGTACCATCAGGGATCGGTTTTCACTTTCTTTGATCTGGTGGGGGAAAATAACCGGTTTGGTACGCAACTCGTCTTTTCTACAATATTATATTATTTGCACCTTTTCAGTAAATATTGCCAGAGGCCTGAAATTATTGTACATTTGTACCCTACCAATAATTCAGTCGCCATTTTAATCTATATACAACTAAACAAATTATTTTATTTCATATAACGAACTAGAAGATTAGTTACATAATTACCTATATGCATACATATAGCAAGCAAGAAGTAAAGAACCATACATACAGCATAGCATTAATAGGTTTAGAAGATCATACTACATATCAACATATGATGATAATTATATTAATGAGAATACAATGCGGTTAAAGCGTGATCAGGGGTGATCAAGACGGTTGATGAGATAGAGCGCGTTACTGGTGACTTTAGCCACACTTGTGACCTTCCGTTTGACATCAGATCGAACCTTGCCTTCGATCTCTTTGAACCCGTCGAGACATGTGTCCTCATTGGTCAATGCTGCACTGACCCATGTCTCAGCATTGCTCATATGCCACCTGAAGGTGCCTCTTTTGAGCTCCTTTAGTTCACCCAATGTGTTCCTAAGATCATCAACCGAGTCTGCTATCTGGCTAGCACAGTCCTCCACCGCCCCTTTCTCTCGCTTGTTGGCTTCTATTCGTAGGCTGGAAAGATAGTCCATCGCCTTGGTGGCTCGAGTAATGCTGACTTTGATTGCAGCCTGTGCCAGTTCACGTGGCGTGGTGGCGGATCCTGTGTATGTAGAGAGTGTGTGGATGCAGACCTTAGGGAAGGTGGCGTGTTTGCACGACGTTTGGACTAGGTTCGGTGATGGGGAAACTGTAGCGAGAATGATGAAAAAGATGAAGAAGATGCAAGCAGCCATGGAGAGATTGAAGTCAAGTAATTAAGTTAGCAAAGTGTGAAGTTGTAGTTGGTTGGAAGAAACTTATTAATTAACCAAGCATAAAGATGATTGTATATATGAAGAAATATGTTTCTAAATAAAGAAAGAAAGGACAATGAAAGGAGAGGCTGTGAGGTTACTTTTTTTAAATGCCCACCTGCATTTGTTGGCCATTTAACAGTAGACTGAATAAAGGTCAGATGGGTCGGGTCCGGGTCCGGGTCCGGGTCAAGGTGGTTAAAAAATTAATAGCTACAGCATGAAAGAGTTATATGACCAATTAGTTGGATTATTATCTGCAATGCGACATTTTTGAGAGTCCACGAACGCCAGTTTGATACAAACAACTTCACTGCATCAGCCCGTGTGAGGGCGTTTTTGAAGGATACGTTCGTTTTTTAATGGATAAAGAAATGTGAAATGAAAATATATTGTTGATAGCTTTACTTGTAATATGGATGTCATCCATGTTGTATGATCTGACCTAACCCCACATCTTCATGTTTATTGTTCTGCTTTTGACTGGAGCCAATTGTTTGAACACAAATACAGTACTTTCTGGCATTTGGGGCCAAGTTCACATGCATGGTTCATTCACAAAGGCCAAAATAATATGAGCTAACCACTTGTTAGTGTGGTTCTCAGTTTGTTAAAATCTTTTCAAGACTAATTGGAGTGAGTACATTTATTGCTTGTTCTTAATTGTATCGCTCTAATTATACATGTTGTAACTAAACTAGCTGATGTATAGTGTACAGATTTACATTCTTTTTTAATTCGAATTTGTAAAAAATATATATATGTATGTATGTATATAAGTAGGTATAACATTACGGGTGCTTTTAACTCAGAAATACTCTTTGTGGAACTCAAATCGTGTGGATGTCTTGTGGCTCATCTCATATGATAGTTTCTTCAGCTCCTTAGCCAACACTGGCATTCCACAATAAAACACTCCTGCGAAACCAACAGCTTTTATAAACTTTGACTCACAGTTTGATTAATATCATCGTGATTTTAGAGATTTATTTACCTATGGTTGTATTCGGATGTTTTGATGCTACCTTGGTGAACACCTCTCTCCAATTCGGCCTAGCAAAATGTGTCCTTACCTGCAATAATATTTATGCTTCTTTTAGTTTAATTCTAGCATATTATATTCATTTAGAGTGAAGAAAGGTAGTTGGTTAGTTAGATTTATCATACTCTAGTGCCAGATAAGATGTCAACTCCATGTTTAGCATGAGTAAGTGCTTGAACCATTGTGATTAAAGTTGATCTTGCATCACCCTCCTCATAAACACTTGTAAGATAATTGTGCATCTCAATTTGACCCTGTTTCAGATAAATCATAATCAAGTTGATTATTAGATTGTGATGATATATATAATATCAAAATTTTAAATAGGTATGTTAATTACTTTGTGATCCATTTCAGCAACTTCATTCATTACTCCTTTGAACCATTCAAACGAGCCGGGCTCCCTAGTGACCCAATAGAAGTTTGCACTTTTAGTCCTTCTTGGTTTCTTCTTTTCGTTTGATGATGCCATACTTGAAGATGCTAGACTTGTAAGGCTATCCCCTGACATACTCGTTTCTGTGTTTGAATCCATTTGGTCTTCTACTGACCGATTATTGTTTAATAAATCTCTCAGAATACTTATAAAAGGTGTAGCTCCAATTCCTAGCCCCACAAGAAGTAACACATCATAGTTCCTGTAGTCTTGTGCTGGTGCACCATAAGGCCCATCCAACAATAGCTTTGGTAAACTGCGCTATGCAACTTTTCACTTAGTTTTCAATATTCATCATGTTCTAAAAGACAATTTCTTTATGCCAGATAAAATTACCTTTTGAATCAACTTCCCCTAGCTTCCTAAAATTGGCTCGCCCAATCGTGCATGATGAACCACTATCATCGGTTAATACTTGCTTCAGCTCTTGGGTCCAGTCTCCAACCGTCCGGATATGAACACTCAAGTAATCATCTCCTGGTGATGAAGTTATTGAAAACGGATGCCTAGAACATTATCAAAAAAGATTTTAGGAAAAACAACAATAGTAAAAATGATGTATAAATGTAGACATTATGTGATATCTAGTTATATACCATTCAAATGGAGAGATTGAAGGGCACTGCAGAAATATATACTGCCCACTTCGGTATTTAAATCCATTAGGTTTAGACATAATAATGCTGAATACATCTCCTGGTAGGCTGGAAACCTGAGAAAAGCAACATGTTATTGGTAGCTTTAATGTTAGATTTTTAATAAAAAACATGACTTCTTGATTTATGGTATGTTCTCACCTTTAGGATTTTAGGGGAGTAGTGTTCTGAACGTCCTGTCCTTAGACTTCTCTCGGCTGCATATATTAAGATTGGAACCGAGATGTACATCCATGTCTGGCAAATTGGAACAAATATCTTGGAATAACAATGTGATTTTTATAACCAAGAACAAGAAAGCAAACATCTTACCGTTTTCTGGCTCCAGTTATGAACCAAGAACAAGAATGATCCATGAACCAAAAGCAGAATGTACACCAAACCGAAAAGATGATGTGAAAACCAGAATGCATTAAAACCTGTTAACCGGTTGAATGGTGATGGCAGCTTTAAAACATTTCTTCTGAAATATCGTGAAGCTAATGTGAATGCAAACGACATTAGTATCAGCATTGTGATTCCAGTCAAACCTTCAACCCCGAATATTAATTCCTTGTACGTCGGCTTTTTGTTATGGAAATCTGATGCTATAAGAGCAAACTTTTCAGGTGAAGAGTTTACCAGCCGAGGAAAGTCACAAATCATATGATTCCAGCATGCAAAGCGATTCCAACTGCTATTGCAGAAGCAATAATCTGCAGTCCAATTGGATTATATCAAGTTCATGGCATGTATATACAACACCACAAAGATCAGTTACCTTGTGAAAATTTATGTTGTCATCAAAAGGGATGAATAGTCGGGCACGTGTAGATCTTAAGAACGTTAACATGTTTCTACAAACAGGTAAAAGAACAAGAGCCATATTGAGTTTGAGTGTTTCAGCTGCCCCTTTAGCAGTGGTCAAACAATACCCCATTACATGAAAAGCAGCTTTGTTTTTATACTGTTTAAATTTCCATGTAAATAAACAAGCCATGGTTAAAAACCATAGCAGTAAAATCCAAGTTCTTTGCCAGTTTTCAATCACAACCCACTTTATGAAATGAGTTAGCCGATGAACAACACTTTTAGGCTTCAGTGTATTCAAATTCTGACTCCACCCACCACTTGCTATGCTCAGCGGTCGACTGTAGTTCATGTAAGCTTCCCTTTGCAGTAGAAGGGTTTCTAACTGCCATAACTGGGAAAAAAAAGGTTCAATAATATTGTTTTTAATAAGTTCATTGTAAACTATCTTGTTTAGTCTAATTTCTTTTTTTAATTGGACTTATTATTAGAAAGTCTTTCACATGGGGGGCTAGTGTTGAATTTGTTTCACAAATAGGGTCATCACCACTTGCATTAGCGATGACTACTAATCTTTATTTAAATAAAAATTCACTGACGTTTATTAGTGCAGTGTTATGTCATGTCACCTTGACCAAAAATTTAAAACAATGCTAATCGCCACTTATATTGGTGACGAGTGGGGTAAATTTCAAGATTCAATTGATCGTCATTAAGAGTGATGGTGATCATTACTGATACAAATGGTTATGACTTGTTGGCAAGTAACACCACAATGACAAACATCACTGAAACCTTTTATAGTAGAAATTGTTAGTCAGATACAAATGGTTATGACTTGTTGGCAAGTAACACCACAATGGCAAACATCAGTGAAACCTTTATTAGTAGAAATTGTTAGTCATTGCCATTGCTAGTGGTGATATCTCCATTTGTAAAACAAATTCCACACGAGCCTCTCATGTGACGACTTTTGTAAAATGAGTCCAATTTTTATATAAAAAAATCTGTCTAGATGGGTATGAAATGAAATATAATCATTGCATTGACTTGATCATCAAAGTGAGTTTTTTAGCTATTGTACCTCAATATAGCCAAGATTTTCAGGGTCTAGTTCTTCCATAATTAAAGAAGCGTATTCCTCAGCTTGTTCTTTCAACTTCGACAATCTGTTTGCTGCCGCGCTAAGAACAAGCAGCTGCATATATATATATATAAATATAAAATAAAATGAGAAATGAAATAAGGTCTAAAATCAAAATCATCAACCTGTAAATCTACCTAACAAGAAGATCAGGAAAATTTAGATAAGAAAAAAATTTATAAAGAAAGAAACATGTGTACCAAATATAGACATACCTCTTGTATCTCATCCCTTGTGATTCTTCCATCTTCGTTGCTGTCGGCCCTGGATTTATAAAGAAAAAAAAGATCATTTAATCTTGTTTAGCAGTAAACAGAAATCAGAGATTGGTCAACTTCATCATAACTGCAGTTCAAAAAAATGGTTTTAATTTGCATATAGTCATCTCAAAAATGACGTAGTGGTAAACTTTTTAGCTGTCTTTATTAAAATCTCATGATCTAACCACCAGTAATTTTCTATCTTTAACCCCTTTTATTAACATGTTACCTTAGCAGGGTATTGGTGATTTAATAAAATAATCTCTATTGGTTGGGAACAAGCCAAATAAAATTCAAGATGAACAGCGTCACAAAGTTTAATTTTTAATATGAAAGAAGGTAGATTATAACATCATTGTTTTGAAACCATCAAAAAACAATTATACGCTGTCGACTTTTATTATTTATATATAGAAACTGCATCCTTGCAGTCCACTTTGGGTACATAGCATTCTAAATGACCAAAATCCCCTTGAACCAAAATCTCACTTCTAAATTTGGATTAAACTAATTCTACGCCTTTGTAATTGGTTCTTGTGGCTGTTCTCCCGTTTGCTTCAAAAAAAACACAAAATAGCTCTGCTAGTAATAATCATGAAACCAACTTAATGAAAATTAAAAGAAAACGCCATGAACACTCAAAATTCGGATGAAGAAATCAAAGGGCCGAGTAGTCATTTCACAAGGTCAAAAAACCTTTGAATGTTTGACTTTAAAGTATGTTCTTCATATTTCCCGCGAACCAGAAATTTTACAAACTTTTAAGATTAACAGCAACAATTTCACAGTTTCAGATGACATCAATGGATCAATAGATAGTTATACAGAGATACATACATGTCGAAGAAGATCTGCAGACGAGCATCAAAGCTCTGATCCGAAATCTGTAGCCAAAAGTCATGAAGCTCTGCTTTCGTAATCTTCCCCAATTTCTGCTGTCGTCTTCTCGCCAATGCATCGAATACTCCCAACGCAAACTCCTTCGAATCCGCCATTCCTACACAAATCACACACACTAAAACATTACATTTCAACAAAATCGAACCACCGATGATCATTTCACAATCAGTCAATCACCTATGCATTCAGCGAAATCCTCTCGAGCTAATAATCCATCATCCTTAACCAAACACTCGAATCGCGACTCGACATTCTTCCACAGCTCGTCAACATCAGTGTTAGTCGTTTTACTGATGAATCGAAGACCTCCTAGGGCTCGTTGCGCGCTAGATTTGGTGCGAATCAGCTGCGCCTTCATTCTCCGAGCATCTCGCGACGCGATCGCTCGATCCACACTCGCATCCGACGACGAAGCTCGCGACGACGACGACGTCAGCCACGAGAACTTCCGACGGAGCCTGGTCGCCGCTCCGGCGCGCGGCGACGGCGACGAAACATTATTATTGTTCGCCGTCGGAGTGACGCTACATAAGATGATCGAATCGTCTTCCAATTCCAACGTGACTTCCACCAGATCGTCATCATTGTTCCGCCGGAGATCGTTGAGGAAAATCGGAAGCATTGCGCCTCCGACGGCGTAAGACTCATCGGAATTGTGCGAAATCCGGCGGAAATTGGATCTTCCGTCGGAACAACTACTCGCCGGAGAATCGGAGGTCATGATTGGGTGGTGATCATAGGTGATTAAGCGTGAAATTGCATCAAAATGTGTTGAAATGAAATCAAAAGCACCTATCAACCGATGAGATGTGAGCACACGAATTCAACGCTTGTGTGTGTTGAGAGTAGTTGAGTCTTGTTTCTTTAACCCCCAATCTTTTCAACTTCCACCTTGCTGTTATAAACAAACAATACACCCACCACTTCTATTTCAAATTTGAAATATTCATGTCTGGCACAATCAGTCCCTATACTATCTCATCTTTACTATTTCAACCCCCTTCAAGATTTCTTCTAATGTTGCTATTAAATTTTGCCATTTAACTTTTGGATTAAAGATTCATCATCTATAGAGAAGGGTCTTGAACACTTTGAGAGATATCACGTTCATGAATAGGTGAGGAATTCATCTTAATTGCATGCTCGTTAAGGAACTGAATTTTTGTTTCAGTCTAAGAGAATTTCAATTATATGATTAGTTAGCAGAGTTGTATGACTTGTATAATATTATTTTTGGTAGAAAGTTTTGTGACAAGATGTCTAGATCGAAATAATTTTATTAATCAAATGTGTCTCTAAGTTTGTAAGGTGTATCATTGATTATGAAACCATACAAATCGTGCAATTTGTAAAGCTTGGAACTACTAGTTCAATATGGATGTAACTTGGCTGCTTCTCTGCCTAGTACAATAGTAATAGTGAATTGTTATTAGATTGGTATAACTTCCCATGAGTATAAACATGCAATTCCTACTTCTTCTCTAAAAAAACTCTTTTTATTTGATTTGACGTATGTATAAATAGTCTTTTAACGTATAACCAATTTTGAATAGAGTTTACTAAAACCAAAGAAATTTTATATATATGTTTATATGATATATAAACGGTTATGCAACTAGCTAAATCATATTTCTTTTAGTTCCCCATTATATTTGGTTAACACTACATAAAGTAGTTTATCTAATTCTTGTGGTTATTCACTTGAAAATGGTTTGCATTGAACACATTCGTATATATATGTAAGAGTGTGCGTGTGTGTGTTTGCATCTAGATATATATATGTACAATATAGAAAATAGTACAAAGCATGCAAAGGAATGAAGGATTCACATTGTGGCATGAGCACGTTTTGTAAACTTTAGACGATTATATGTGGTTTTGGGTAATTGATAGACACATTGTTAAAATCACAACATACCATACAGCGGACAATAAAAAATTAGATGATCCATTGCAATCAATAGTGCAACACATTTTAGATTATTTTTATATAGCAATATTATTATTAAATTAAAGTGAATAAAACTTTTAGTTTGATAGCGTAGTTTCTAAATGAAATATGAGTAAAAAGTCATTGAAGATTTTAAAAAATTGTTGTACCTACATTTAAGTGAAAAAAATCAACAATGGTAACTGAATTTCCTCTTTTATCCTTCAAGTTATATAACATTATAACATACAACCAATTACAATCTTAAAACCGACTCATACTTGGTCATTATATTAGTGCTCTCAATAATTATTAGTGTTCTAATGATTCATATCCAATTTATAATTTTTTTTTATTTTATCATTTTCCTACTTACATGTATATGTGTATATATATATATATATATATTACTTATGGTGAGATGTAATGAATTTTGCTGGGACGCTGAGATTTACATATATATGAGTTGTAATTAATTGGTGCATGCTATGTTACGTACCAATATTTATTATAAAAATGTTAATTTGGTAGCTAACATTAATTGTTTCTTATTTCTTTAACTTTCCATATGAAGTCGTGTCTCCCACTCTTTCAACTCATGACATCCTTTATTATTAATACTGGTTGTTGCATTTTATTCTTCGTTTTCTAGAAACCATATATTGAAAGAAGAAGAAAACAATAAGATCCGACTTTATTATTTATTTCATATCTTATTATTGATAAATCATGGTCGACATGTTAAAAAACTCAGTAAAAGTTGTATTTTTTACTTTATTTTATGGGTGAAATTATAAAAACAATAGATTAGATGTTGTGATATGATTTGAGGCTTATTAATTTGAATACATATATAATTGTTAGTTGTAACTTATTAGATGTTTCTTTGCTTATAAACTTTGGTATATATGCTTACGCAAATAGTTCTTTCTATTGTATGAGCATCACCTTTAAAACATATTTCTCTTTCAAAGGACTTAAAAAGATTTACTTTTACCACTTTATTGCTTACGCAAAAATCGTATTAATGCATATATACATGCACACGCATGCACAACAGAGAACAGTTCTTGAGAAAACCCCAAGTCATGAAAAACCACTAGAACTCATCTTGACACTTGATCGTTTTTAATGAATAGTAGATATTGACTGTAGCATTTAGGTTATTAAATTTAAGATTGTCGTTTTTAAATGAGTCCTTAAGAGTAAAATAAGAAAAATAAAACAACCAATTTAGATTAACTAATATTTTTTATTAACGATATCCATAAACTTACTATTTTCTCCCCTCTCCTCTCTCACGATTTATGGCCTTACAAAACAAATAAAACACATGTTTATGTATGCTTCTTGTTTACTATATGTAAAAATCATAAAAACACACACATAAAAACTAAAGTTCTAGCTACTTATATGTAAGTTGATAACATACGCGTAACTTGAAGACAACACCTACAACACCCGCTACATATACATAGCTTATAATGGATGAAGAGGATGATAAACGATAGAGTTACATATAAGTATGTATATGTTACATCTTTCTGATTATATTCTATATACAAGATACACATATGTATCTCATGAGTTACAAATACGTTGGTCATCAAAGAACCAAATTACACATCATGAGTTTAAGTTGTAACAACACCAGTTTATCATATCTGAAGAGAAAAATTCCTCCTTTTTTTAACCCATAAAAATGAGTTCGCCTTAATTTCTTCCGGTACTTTGTAAATGGCTGTTCTACTTTGATGTTATATGGGATGTGTAAAAGATGTGCCGATAGAAGGTATATGTGAGTTATAATTAAATAGAATTAAAAGGAAACTAATGACGTGATACAACAAATATTAAATGGTATTTTATGATCAAATGAAGTTGGCAGTGAGCTTTCATTTAATTAAGTAATTAATCGTTAAACACTACGAATCAATGATGGACCTTGCCTCCTTTAACACGTAACATTTTTCTAACGGTTTTGCTATTGTACTTTTAATCGGAACGAAATCTAATTTAAATTATACTATTGCACATATATTGGTGAGACTATGTGAATCAAGATTTCTTGTTATAATGTGTAATAGAGTAATTTTGTAATTTTAAAATGTGAGTCAAAACTTATATCCATTAAGGTTATTATAACAGAAGACCATTATGATTAATTTTAATGATTAAGTTTATTTTAAAATTGTGAGTTTTTTTATTCTTTTCGAAATTATATGAACCAGATTTAAAGTTTTAGGTAAGAAGTTGCTGTAAGAAAAAGAGTTTTAGGTAATTGTTTTGTTATTCAAACTATCCATAAATTCAACTGAACTAATAATTTTAAATGACCCGTTAAAATTTAAAATTACATACTACTTTTAAGTTTTATTATATAATAGTTTTAGTTAACCCGTTTATTACGCGGATTGAATAAATAAAATAATAAATATAATAAAATTCTATTAATTTTAAAATAATATGTGAATTAAATTATGTATGAATAAAAACTATAAGTAATAAAACAATGATATCGACTTGTTAATTTTTAGTTTTTCCTAAAAAGTAAATTAAACATTTAAACATTTTGTTTCATAACAAAACATTTTTAAAAAAATGTCATTTTAAAATATTTCATGTTTTAAAAAAAAGTATGATGTTTTAGAGAAATTTTTTTAATACAAAATTGTTTCTCTAGAGATAAACATTAATAAAAAGATCTATTCATTAATCTCTATAAAAATAATCTTTAATCAAAAAAGAATTAATAATATTATTAGTAATTAATGGAATTATTTAATAGGAGAGAAAAATATTTTTTTTATAATATTGAATATGATGTTGCCATGTGGCACAGTGACGGAGGATAGTGAAGGCCGGGAGGGCCGCCTAGTTACCATTTTATAAGAATAATAATATTTTATCTTTTAGTTTTTTATTTATTTTGTGTTTTATGGTTTTTAGTTGTAAGAAAAATAACATATAGTAATAAAATGTTAAATACTCAAGCCCACTCATAAAATACTTGTGATCGGTTCGTAGAAAACTTAAATCAGGCTCACGTACATCTGAAATTTTGAGGAAAAACTTTTTTTATTTTACTTCAACACATTTTAAATAAAAAATTGTAATTACTAACAGTTTTAGAAATAGCAAATTTTATATTAAAAAATATATAATAACAAATTATATTTTTTAAAAGAAATTTTTAATTCTTTCATAGAAAGTATTTTTTTTATTTCATAAAATATTTTTTATTAAATCTTAGAATATAATATTTAATTTTTCTAGATACATTTTTATATGGTTTTGTAAAATATGTTTTCAAACCTTCTTTAAGAAGTAAGATACTATTTCTATAACTAACTATTTTTTCTGATGTAAACTACAACAAGCTTCGAGGTTATTTTTAAGTAGGCCGGAGACGTATGATAAGTAAGAAAAAAAAGGTATATATAACTTAACCTTTAAATATTAGTTAAAAAAAGAGTTGATTTTACAAAGATAAGAAAAAAATTACTTCGGCTAAATGATGGTGTTTGTGAAGTACGAGCATGTCCAGTTGTACTTGTTGATGTACTATTCTTAATTGCCACCTTGCCGTTAAGAAAGAAAATGTACTCCTCTTAATTCCGTACTTTATGAGTTAAATTTACGCTAAAACAATATTCAAAAATATAACTTCATTAAATTTCTGCAATATAATTAATATCTTACTCACATAGTTACCACAACACACATTTTTATTCACTTACGATACAAATATATTTCCATATCAACTCATAATCGTTGGGTTGATGATATTTATCATGACGTGACACGAAATTAATCAGGGTGGGTTGAGTTTGAGCTAAACGATTATGGATCACAATTCATAAATGGGTTAAATCAATTAGACCCGTTTAAATAATTAAATATATAAAATTAAGAATTTTAAATAAAAATTTATCAACGATTAATTAGGTATCGGTCCTTTTGTACCTTACTATTCGATTCAAAGGTTTTAAAATAACCTTCTACAAGATTTTATTCAAAAAAACATTTTGTTTATTATTTGTACCTTTTGATTATTTTCAACAATTGAATCGAGTTACGGATTGGGTTTAACGATATTACGATTGTATATTTCAAGTTCAAGAATATTATAGATTGTACGTTTTGGCCTTTTTGGGTTTAAGGATTATATGAGTTTAAAATTCTTTTTGTTAATCGTGTTAAACACGTCATGCCGTGACGTGTTATTTGTGTTACTTAATAGGTGATATTATCATGTTAAAAGATCGTGTTCGTGTATCACGTTTAATAACAAGTTCAATTCGTGTTTGTGTTTGGGTAATTGTCATGATTATTAAACAAGTCGTGTTTATGTTTGATACATGTGTTAATCGTGTTATGTCATGTCTGACCCGTTTAACATTGTTAGAGTCGTTTGCCATCCCTATTAATCATCAATATTTTGAGTGAAGTAAAGTTAAATTTTATTGTAATCTATGATACCAAAAAGCTTGTAGTTCAGTAGTAATAAAGCGTTAAAAATGTGATGTTCTTTTAAATGGTGAGTGTTCAAATATCATTAAAAAAACTGATGTAATAATATTGTTAAAAAAGTTATAATCTACGATGATAATATGAGTTAATTCTCATTAGCAATAAAAAAAGTTATCTCACTCTTAAATCTTAGTGATTATTATGGATCAATAGTTTAAAGTTTTGACCATTAAAATTTTAACTTTTCTTAACGTTTTAGTGGTATCTCTCTCTCTCTCACACACACATATATATATATTGGGTTGGCTCTAAAACGTAATTTTGTGACGCATTGTGTTTGGGACCGCACAAAAATAGGGGCCTTGTTTTTTTAAAGTAAAATTATAGTGAGTTTAATATTATATGGCTCAATGAAATTGTGACGCAGAATAACACTTGATAGCTGAGTTTCGATACAAATTTTAAAGATTTGATAGGTTATTAAACAAACACATTCACACAATTTACAAAGCAAACAGAGTTCCTTCTTCTCCCGTTAATCTGATCGACATCGACTAGCAATTTTTTTTGTTCAAATAAATCAACTATCAAAGTCTGAAGGCTAGTATATCATTTTTATATTTATTGTTTTTGTTCAAAAAAATTCAAGTATGTTGCTTTTGTTTAGATTGTGTTTTTCAAAACGATCTTAATTTGGCAGTTCAATTGAGCCTCAAAAACATTGAGCGACCCTATATATATGCACTGTAATAAGAATCATTAGATATTTTGGGGATTTAGATTTCCGGATATAAGTGAAACTAAGTTACAATCACGTGTAAAACACGGGCTGAATAAAATTATTGTTACATGGTTTTATAAAAAGTTATGGCTTAAATATTTTATATTGTACGGATTATAATCTATAGATATTAATAAAAGAAGGTTTCTTATGCCACTTGTCATCTTTTTAAACCATCATTTTGACATTTGTCATTTTTTTAAACATTCTAATTTTATTTTTTCTCCAAAAAGGTATTAAAGTAATTTAAACACTCAAACAATTTTTCTATCTTCATAAAAATTAATTTGGTCAATTAATTATTTTTCTCTCTCATCTACATTTTTTTAAAATCAAACCATGTTTTTAAAAATAAATTTTACTAAAACAATCAAAATTCATATCTTTTCTAAATTGAACCTTTTGAAATAAAATATTTTAAATCAATTTTTTAATAATTATAAAAATATGGAGTTTTCTAAAAGCAGTTTTATTAAAACAACCAGAATAATTAGAAACTTGAGTTTTTAATAAACAATATTTATATAAACAATAAATTATAATCTATAGATATTAATAAAAGAAGGTTTCTTATGCAACTTGTTATCTTTTTAAACCAATTTTTTGACATTTGTCATTCTTCTAAACATTCTAACTTTATTTTTCCTTCAAAATAGTATTAATGTAATTTAAACACTCAAACAATTTCTCTTTTTTTCATAAAAATTAATTTGATCAATTAATATATTTTTCTCTCTCATCTACATTGTTTTAAATCAAACTATGTTTTTAAAAATAAATTTTACTAAAACAATCAAAATTCATATTTTTTCTAAATTAAACCTTTTGAAACAAAATATTTTGAATCATTTTTTTAATAATTATAAAAATATGGAGTTTTCTAAAAGCAATTTTATTAAAACAACCAGAATAATTAAAAACTTGAGTTTTTAATAAACAATATTTTTATAAACAATAAATTTTTATAAGAAAATCTTAAAACAAATGTTTAAAAATAAAACTATTTAGATAAGAGAGTTAAAGATAGTATAATTGTTTTATCTCTTGAACAATACGTATATATAATTTTATACATATCTTATATTAAAATATCATACCGTAACTTTTCATGTTTATTACTAACTATAATCCGTTTAATAAATGAGTTTCTAGATTATCTATTTATCTATAACCTATCTATTTGTTTATTTATTTGAAATAACTATTCATATATAATTATAATCATATTTTATTTTCAATAATGGTTTTATAATTCATAAACTTTTATTATTAATTATTAATTATTTTATTTATTCAACCTGTGTAAGACACGAGGTACTACCCTAGTCTTATATAAACCCATGTATTACACATTTGAAAGTTTAAAGTTAACATATTAGAAAATTTTAATTATGGATAGTTTTAATTAATAAATAGCTATTATAAAATTTATAATTAAGAGAAGAGAGAAGCGGAAAAACCAGTCATTAGATGAATTAAAATGGTAACATGTGTGCAGATTCATTTTTATTTATTAATATAAAGATTAAGACTTAAATAAAAAAACTTAACTTAAATGGATGCAACTTATGAATCCATGTTTATAAATAGATAGATACCCACGAATAACCGTATTTGGTATAGTATCCAAGGCATCAATATTTGTTTATAGATTTACTTATTTAAGAGAAAATTAAGTGAGAGTTGATCTTGTGAGGCATGCATGTTTTTGAATGTGATAGTTAAGTTTGAACCGAAATGAATGAGATAGTAGAAAAAGACAGGCAGAATGGTAATATATGCAACTTTGGTATTATTTTGCTTCTCGTCTACTCAAACTGACTAGATCAACAGTAGCAGTTGTTATTCGATCTTGATGTTATATATCCTATCAAATTAAAAATAATAATAAGAATCAAAGGATGCTTTCAATTTACCTGACGATATCTTGATGTATAAAATAATATATTTTTTCTAAAGGTTGGAAGTTTAAATCTTATTTTAAACAATGATGTAGTATTGGTATTACATTAGATTAATGTTAAATAATAATAATAATAATAATATAATAATAATAATAGCAATAATAACAATAACAACAATAACAATAACAATACTAATAATAATAATAGTAATAATAGTAATAGTAATAATATTAATAATAGTAATAGTAATAATAATAATAATAGTAATAATAATAATAATAATAACAATAATAATAATAATAATAACAATAATAATAATAACAACAACAATAACAATAATAATAATTATTATAATTATAATAATAATGATACTAATAATAATCTTATTATCATTATTGTTAGGGTTATTGGATTTTAATAATCTCAACTTTAATTTATTGGTCGGGATTAATCCCAACTCAGGAAATATTCACAATCACTCCTAACTTCTAACTTTGAACTTATTTTCCTCCAATGATCCCTTACTAACCGAGAGTTAACCCTTGTTAGGATTTTTTTGATAAAATGGGACCAACTTTTAACCATTTTTCAACTCTAGTATCGTCTAGTCTCAATTAGGTCTGTTTTTCATTGTCTAGTATCTATCATCACCTGAAATCTACCTTCAATGAGTTCGGTAGTTCAAATTAGGAGGTAGGGATTAATGGTTTTTTCGGGTGCGGATGTTTCAAATTGACGGGCCTGATTATAGATTTCAACTTTCTGTTTAGTGTTTTGGTCAAAAAAACAGTTCACATCATCAAAAACTAGCGGGGTTAACATTAGGTTAGTAAGAGATCGTTGGAGGAAAATAAACTCAAAATTGGGAGTATATGGAAAACATTTACTGAATTGGGATTAATCTCGTCCAATAAATAAAAGTTGTGATTATTAAAATCCAATAACCCATATTATTAATAATAATAATTATAATAAATGTATTTATTTCAATTCATCCTGTAGCTGGCCTGTGTTAGAACAGTGTGGAAGAAATATATAATAGCCAAGTTTCAACCAACGTACACAAAAGTAAGATACAAATGGGTGGATGGAAGAATAAAGTCATCTGTCTAATTATGGATCTAATCTTCACCTAATTTAGTTACCTAAAAACTTATATCATCTTGTGAAATTTCATCATCACCGCATGTTTGTTCTAGGATTTCAGTGAATTCATAAAGGATATCTTATGGTTCTCATTAATTTTCTATTCTTTTCTAAACAAAATTGATAAAGTTTTGAGCAGTTACGTAAAACAATACGTTATATTCAGACTTTTTCAACAATACGGCTAACTTTAACGCCTACCTAGTACAAAATACATTTTCCCATATGAAGGTGTGTTTACCATCAAGTTCATTCTCATGCTTCTCACCATTTTGTTCCTTTTTAGTAATAAATATAACAAATGAGTGATTAAATTTTAATGATTTTGATCGTTGTTATTTTTTAATTGTCATATTCATAATGCCTTTCATTCAAGTTCATATTTCTTAATTCAATAAACTAACACCAAACATACTATAACACACAGTCACAAACGTGTTTATCGTTATTTTGTATTTTAATAATTAGTTGTTATTTTCGGGGTGAGTTGGTTTATACTCGTACCATGTTTTATAGGTTTGATTTTTTTTTATTTAAGCAAGAGTTTAATTTCAAAAAAACATGTGACGGTCGCTAATAAATATCATATTTTTATATTGATCCTCTAATCCTCACATTACAAAAGTAAAAACCACCAACTCTTGATATCGACTTTCACCATCTCCTAACATAACGCCAATTTCAAAAAGAAAAACTTCTCCTTACGTTTTTAAATACCTCAAACTCAACATCTTCTTGCTAAATATAATACAACAAATAACAAACTAAATTTTAATAATTTAATCAGTAACATATTTTAGTTTCACTTTTGTTACAAATTTCTACTCCAGTAGTATAATTATCGTAGATTTATAATAAAAGAATTGAAGTCGGTGCATATCAAATTAAAATAATGAAAACTATTTTGTACCGGTGAACAAACCTGCTACAATGAGTTGTAAGATGAAGAAGACGATCAAAGGCGGACAATGGAGACTATTGTTAATAGCGTCTCTAGAAAAATAAGTATTCGAACAAGACTCGAACCCTAACAAGAGGTTGTAATGTTGTATGATCAACACAGGCCTCAGCTCCACTGCCTTTCTTCAAGCCCACACGCAGAAGCCCAAAACGCTTTTAATCTAGCTAAGCCCACTAGGCTACTAGTCTATAGCCAACTTCTCCTCGGCCCAATTCTCACATATAAAAGAAGAAAAAAAGAACAACTAAAAACATACAAAACTAAAAGAATTAATGATTGCAATGATAATTAATGATTGCAATGATATAACAAACATTTCAACATTCACTATCTCCTTCAATCACTCTCTCCTACCTCTCTACATCTTTTAGACATATCCCTCACGGACGGCCAAAAGCGTTACACTCGGGATGTTTTTACTCGTGATAGGAGGCGATTCCACTTACATGCCCAATCGATATCGATATAAGAAAGTAGGGACGGATGGGCAATTTTGTGATATGAAATCCATGATTCAATGTACCTTTAATAGCGTAAGATCCATTTGTAAAGCATTAAAGTAGGTTGTTCTTAAGGCATGTATATCAACAGCATATGTACACAAATATGTTGAATGGCATAATATATTTCTTCAACAACATAACTAATTGTATTTTGAAGTCATAAGAACGTGAGTTATTTTTAAAAAAGCTTAATATAATTATCAACGAATTTTATGACATTCTAATTTCATCCTAATGATTTTTCGAATTTATTTAGTAAAATAAAGTTTTAAATATTTTTCAAAAACGTTTTTCAAGTCTTTCTAGAAAACATATTTCAAAATTATACTTAAAAAACGTTTATTTTAAAGAACGCTTTTGAAATGTTTAAAAAAATGTTCGATTTAATGCTTTTTTATCTTTTTTAAGAAAGGGTGAGTATGTTATTTTATAAAAGAGGGGAAAAAATAAAGAAGAGAAAGAATGGTTCTTAACCGTCAAATCTTAAATCCAAAATTAAAAAAGTTCGGTGTCATAACTTTAATGATAGACTAATTTATATAATACTAATTTGCAATTGGTTTGTGCATAATGTTGTTGTAAGTTGTGCTTATATGGTTTTATGTGCTTTATATTGTTGTACATTCTGTTTGGATAGTGTATACTATTATCTGGGTACGTATACCGTTGATTTATATTCAAGGGTTGAGATTTCTTGATTCTTAAAGTGCGGCCTTTTTACTTTGACTACATTATCCCCTTTCTTTGATGTTTTATTTCTGACATTCTTATTTTCCAATAACAGAGTACATATCAATATACAAATGGTACAACTCTCTTAAAACGTTTATTAAAAATAATGAAAGTTTATATGTACTTTTCACTCTGATGATGGTACCATGGGATGTGAATGGCTTAAGCTAAATGCAAAAATCTTTTTAAATATGTGCTTCCGAATCAAATTTCACAACCACATTTGCCGTATATGCATCATCAAAACAAGTAATTTTAAGCAAACATGTGTGGAATGTCTTATTGAGACTTAGCAAATAAGCCGTTAAAAACTTAAACGAAAAAAAATAAGTGTAATAACATTGAACAACATACACATGAGCAAACATGTGTGGAATGTTCTTATTGAGACTTAGCAAACAAGCCGTTAAAAACTTAAAACGAAAAAAAATAGGTGTAACAATATTGAACAATACACACATGTTTCAATGTATTAACTCTCAAATTTTATACCAAAATATAAAACAAAAAAATTGTAAAAGTTATATGTATAAGGAACCAAAATTGAAAGTGAAAAAAATTATAAAAAATATAAAAATATTAGGTTTAAAATAAAAAGAAAACAAAAAATGTGTACAACTTTTAAAATTCTAAATTACAACAATGCGTAGACGTTAAATTTTTAATGATTTAATGTAACCGCCGCAACGCGCGGTTATAAAACTAGTTATATTTAAGTATTAACTACGTTTCAAGTCATTCTTTTTTTAAACGCTTATAAATTTTAAGTTTCAGCCCAACTTATGAAAAAAATGTATACAAAATTATAATTATACCCGACCCGACCCGGGTACAACCCGATACTGGGTGTACCCGGTTCGTACCCGGAAAAAACCGGTGGGTTGTACCCGGTTTGGGGTTTTTGGAATTTATAAGAACCGTACCCGACCCGGAACCGGACCCGAACCGGTTGAACCCGGGTTGGACCTGGTTTCGACCGTTTTTTTTAAGTAGTCGTTTTTAACGGCTATATAGCCGTTGGGGACCAAATTTGACCTTTTTTTTGTTGTT
This sequence comes from Flaveria trinervia, assembly GCA_025506515.1. Lineage (NCBI taxonomy): Eukaryota > Viridiplantae > Streptophyta > Magnoliopsida > Asterales > Asteraceae > Flaveria > Flaveria trinervia. The sequence continues at coordinate 10,900,304 of CM046444.1, forward strand.
TTTGCCTCTAAAATAAATATAAATAGGTGTGTGTTGATATGATAAGGTACCCAAGCTTCAAACACAAAAAAACATACGCAAAAAACGCAAACAATACTCTCGTTTACTCTCGTTTATTCTCAAATCTCAATATGGCTCACTCTCAATCTTCCATTGGTCAAGGTTCATCGAACTCTCCAACCGTCGTTCGTGTTCTTCCACACAATCGTAACATGGATGTTTGGTGCAATTGGGATATGGTTGAGTTGAGTGACGGGTTTGTAAAGGCTCGTTGCAAGTTTTATGGAGCTTTACTTGCTAAAGATTCTAACACGACTTTAAACAAACACATTAGCAAGAAATTTTGTAAGTCGTTGAAAAATAATCCGGATTCGCAACAAACACAATTGAGTGGAGACGGTGGAATCTTTAATTACAACGTTAATGAGGTTCGAGATCGAATGGCAAAGTTCGTGATTCACGAAGCTTTGCCTTTCAATCACTTCGACAACCCTCGGTTAACCAACTTAATTCGAGAGACGCTTCAACCTCGTTACACTCACGTAAGTCGTACTACACTTAGACGTTATTGTTTAAAATTATGGAAGCAAGCAAAAAATGATTTAATTGCATTATTTGAAAATATAAATACCGGTGTAAACTTAACTAGTAACGTTTGGTCGGCGCCAAACGGTTTGCCCGAATCGTACCTTTGCGTCACTGCTCATTGGGTAGATCCCAGTTCATGTCAAATAATGAAACGTATGATTGCATTTGATCTATTTCCGTATCCACACACCGGAGAGTTTTTATTTTACTTTTTGGATAATGTAATAACTACTTTTAATTTACGAAATAAAATATTTTTAATGGCATTTGATAACGCTTCCAACAACACAACCACGGTTGAAAAATTAAAATTAAAATATCTTCGATTGCAAACGGTGATTTTTTTAATACTCGTTGTGTTGCACATATTATTAATTTAGTAGTACAAGATGGTCTATCCGTACCATTTGTTGATAGCTTTATAAAAGCTTTTCGATTTATGTTACACGACGTTTTTAAAAAAAGTAGAAAAAGATATCAAGATTATAAACAACTTTATAAAGATACAGAATCTAGATTTTTAGGGTCTAATTGGATGTACCTACTAGGTGGAATTCGACTTGTCATATGTTTGATTGTGCTTTAAAACAAAAAGGCACTTTAAAAGTTTTTCATAATAGTCTTTCGGATAATTGCGAAGCCGACCTGTTTCCGGATTTGAGTTGGAAAAATATTGAACATTTATCCGAATTTCTTGAGGTGTTTAAAAACTCAACTACAAAATTATCGGGAGTTTATTATCCCACTAGTTATTCGGTGCTTCAAGAATTATATTTCATGGCTTTGAATTTTAAAAATTTTCAAAATAAAAATAGTATGTTTAGAGAAATGATAGAATCAATGAAAGACAAGTTTAAAAAATATTTTCTTGAGTTACCACCCGTTTTTATTTGTGCCACTTCTTTAAATCCTTTTTTAAATGTTGCAGGGGTAGAATATTTAATAGACGAGATAAATGATAATTTGGATATACATGACGAAAACTCCAAATTTTCAAACGAGGTAAAAGAAGTTTTTAATAAAAGTTTGAAAATTATTTATACTTTTTATTTAAATAAATATGGGTCTAACGTAAATATAACTAAGCCAAGATAATCAACCTCAAGTGCTAGTACCTCGTTTAAAGACCCCGTTATGACTATATTGAATGTTGTTCGGGATGTGACGGCTAAACGTCAAAGGGGTAACGCCCCAACAAGCGAACTTGGTATATATAGTACGACGAATTTTATTTCAACTATGAGTACTCAAGATTATACTGCATTTGATATTTTGGCTTGGTGGAAAAGAAAAGAATCCCAATTTCCAATTCTTTCCGCTATAGCCCGTGAATTACTAAGCGTCCAAGCTTCTACGGTAGCTTCGGAGTCTGCGTTTTCTCTTAGTGGCAAGGTAATATCATTACGGAGAACAAGATTAACTCCGGAAGCGGTGGAGATGTGCATTTGTTTAAAAGACCACTTAGACGTGATGGATCGTATACAAGACAAAACAAATCTTGAAGACGAAATTGCAATCGAATCTAAAGTACACGATGAAGAGGTAGAAGAAGGAGTATCTTCTGGTATATCCGACGAAGAATTAGCATTTGATGAAGCATCTCAAAGAAAATAATCGATTAATTAAATAAAAATTATATATTATTTTTTATTGATTCGTTAATTTATTTTTAAGTTATTTTAATAAATAAATAATAAATTAAGGAGTTATAAATGTTTTTTTTAATGTTGTTATAATAATAATAATAATAATAATAATAATAATATAATAATAATAATATAATAATAATAATTGTAATAATAATAAATAAAAAATAAAAAAAACCGGTTGTACCCGGTCCGGACCCGACCCTAACCGGGTAGGCCGGGTAGGGTTTTAAGAGTGACCAACCCGACCCGTACCCGGGTTCATCAATACCCCGGTCCCAAACAAAACCAGCCGGCCCGTACCCGTTTTGAACCCGGTTCCGGGTCCGGCCCAATACCCGGTTCCGGATCCGGCCCAATACCCGGTTTGTGTACATCTACATGGACTCATGGAGTACGAAACATAATTTGACGGGCCTAGAAGGCTAGAGCTGTAACTGGGCTTGCAATCGATTTACCCAATTATATAAATTGGATCATATACACGATTGAGCTTTTAAGTTTTTGGATCCACTCGAGTTAAAACATAACTTTAGTTTAGTTTTTGGGTCTATCTGATGATTTTTTTTATTTAGGCAATTTAAATTTTAATAATCCAAACAATTACTTATTGTCCGATAATAATTCATACTACTAACTTGGCCGATAAAAATCTTAACTTTTACTTTTATAACCAACAACAGTACCAATGACATAATTTAAAAATTTTATGCTCGATTTGTATCTATTTTAGTCTTAATTTAGCTTGTATGTTTCTTCATTTCCTTCATAACTATTGTTGTAAACCGAATCGAATCCAATCACTGTTGTTGGTAATAAAATGAAAGTTAAGAGTGTTTCCGGTCAAACTAGTAGTATAGATTATCATTGACCAATAGATAATAGTTTGAATAATTAAAATCCAATTTACCTTTACTGCTAATAAGTAGGATGAAAAGTTGATCCCCGATAAAGGAACCAACATGCTTTTATGAATTCATAAAGTCATCAAGACAAAGTCTGAAACTCTTATTAATTTTAACAAGTATTGAAGAAGGGAAAGTACCATGTATTTTTAATAGATGTGGGTTAGGATTGGTTTAAAAAAATTAAATAAGGAGGTCAAGATGGGTTGAAATATATATAAAAAAACTAATATGGGTCAAGATGGGTATTTGTCCTATCTTAAATTTTGAATCTGCTCATCACCATCTCAAATGACAAAATCTAAAACCCCTAATCGCTACCCAAATCGAACCACGGCACCCACATCGAACGAACCTCGCATCTCAAATCGATCATCGCTTAAGCAAATCGACCACCGCACTCATATCGATCGCACCTTTGCTACCCAAATTGAGGACCTGACCCACATCGATCGAACTCCACAACCCAAATCGATAACCACTAATACAAATCGACCACCGTAACCCACGTGATCGAACTTTACAACTCAAATAGAAAACCTCTGAAACCAATCGACAACCATACCCACATTGATCAACCTCTGCTTACCCAAATCGACCGGTGTTACTGGAGCAAATCGACCACCACACCTACATCAATCGGTATCAATCTCTCTCGATGAATCTGTGGAGCAGATTGACCACCGCAACACTTCTGCAACACCGTTTCACTACGAAAGTTGCCGTAACCGTTAATTGTCGAATTATTGATGGTAACCAACCCAATCACCATTTATGTCTTGTGATTTCTTCAATGTTAGTTGATTTTTGATAAACGCGTTTAACTTTGGCAATCGCCATTTTTCTCGAGTTTTTCACAAAGTTGCTTGATTAGGTTTTGGTAATTTTAGATTTAATTTATAGAACTTTTTAAAATAACCCATCTTAACCCGAACCCACCCTGACCCAAATCCATTTTTATTCAAACCCATCCTGACCTTTTTTTTAAATAACCCATCCTGATCCAAACTCATCCTAACTCAAAACCCATCTTGACCTAACAATTAACCCATTTAACCCGTCCATTTTGCCACCTCTAAGTATCACATGACATCATAAAAAAAATGTTTGTATTATGTGTATATAAGGTATTCAAGTGGTACTGTATATTTTCCAATTTTTACACCATATATTTCTAAAGATGGCTTGGTAAGCCGAAAAGAAAAGGAGGTGAGGGGAATATGAAGTTGTTTTATGCTTTTAGATTGAGTTGAATCGAGGCTCTTTTTATGTGATTACCACTATATGTATTTCTTATTTTTAAACTAGCCTATCTAGGATGATGTTACTTGTTAAAGTCATGATATTTTATTTGTTATATTTCTAAGATGAGTTCATGTCTGATTTGATATGTTGCTTTTCTATGAAGTGGGTCGTATCAAATCCTAACAAATTAATGATAAAATTAGTAATTAAAATTAATGAACAAATGCTAAAAGACAATTATCTTTAAAAGAAGGTTTTTGCATGCCACTTGTTACAATTCTCGAGCTTTTAATTTTCATTTTCCCGCTTTTCTTTTATAATAAATATCATATTAACTACAAATATATTATTTAATTCTTTTCATATTACAAATATATTATATATATATTAAAAAATTGTTTCTACAAATGTAATTTGTAAGGAAATAATTTTTTATATAATAAAAAATTTGTGTTCTAAAAAATATTAAACTTTTAAAAACATAATATATTTTAATACATGTGGTTTTGAAAATAAAATTATTATGAAACAAAAATAATTATTTCAATGTTATAATAAATAAATTATTAAATATGGAACTTTTAAAAACGGTTTGTTTTGAAACAGTTTGTTTAAAACCCAACTTTTTTTGAAAAAAACAAAAATGTATAAAAAATTATAAAAAATGATATAATTTTTTTGTTACCTACGTAACGTCAATCATATCTTATATCAAAAGTTATTTTATAATTCATTAATTTTTACTAATAGCTATTTAATATTCTATTTATTTAACCCGTGTATTACACGGGATACTACCTAGGTTCAACCGGTGTACTAAAATTCTTATTTTAGAGCTGATAATAGGTAAGAATGCAAGATATAAACAAGAGACGATGGTTACTTGATTCCTCCAAAAAAGATGTATTATATTGATTTGGAGTTATATTTAAATCATGTACCATGCTATAGAAATAATAACCTCAAATAAGTGATCTGTCAACAAATTGTTTTTGATATTTAATAATGATTTGAGTACGGAGTAATGGCATATGTATTCTAGATTGATTCTTTATTTAAACAACTAGCAACATCATCACTGTTTATCATCAAAAAATAATGCAATTTTGATAAAATATTAATATAAATATAGTCAATAAAATAAGTTATCATTGCGTTACTTTGTACTTTAATAAATGGGAAAATAAGAGGTAATATCAACGAACCAACAAAAAAGTGTTTCTTTGGATCAACAATTGGTTGTCTGATAGGCAACTAACTAGGGATGAAGATGTTGGGTGGTGACGTGATCGAGAATCAATTGCGTGAAAAACTACTAAATAGGTAACAATAGTGTAACATAACAGGGGACTATAAGTCACATCATTGGTGTGTATTCAAACCAGATAAGACGTATCAAATATGTGTGTATAGTGTTATTTGCGACATAAGTTGAATCTCAATGCAATAATACAACAATTTATTCTATTGTCTTTATTTTCTCTAATTCGTTACATAGTGATAGTGATTTAGTTCTATGCATTGAATCTCTTGATCGTACAGGAAATATTAACTAAAGGTATTGAATGTACTAAAAGAGATGCTCATATAAGGATAATTTTGTTTATTAAATTATAATGAAATTCTAAACATGTTTATAAATATAACTAGAAATTATGGAAAATAGCGTAAATGGTCATGGCAGTTGCCGTGGCCCGTGGGTTTAAATTTATGAGTGGACGGAAGCATGGAATTTAAATACAAGTTATTTTTACTTAATTTAATATTATTTGACTAATCTTATGATAATGTCTATAACAATATAAATTTAGTTATGAACTTTTATTTGCTTTAAGTAAGTCAAATCTTCATCACATTCTCCAAATCTTCATGATAAGGAACTAAAAACCATACTTAGCCATATATTTAATTTCAAAAAAATTCAGAAAAAAAAAGAAAAGAAAAAGAAAAAAAAGAAAAAACAGTCATACGATTTTAACGTAAACAAAATAAATAAAAGAGAAATAAAAGTACACAAAATAAAAAAACTCACATTTTACAAGGGAAATCAATGTGTTTCACAAAAAAATCCATTTAACAAGTATAATCAACGTAACGTTTTTTTTCTTATTTTTTTTAATTGAGATGAATTAAGGTTTTTTTTTTCTTTTTGAATTTTTTGAAACTAAAATATGTGGTAGTATTGTAACTATTAAACATGTTAATATTACAAATCGAAAGGGTGAAGGGTGATGACGAATGTAGCTTGGGAAGGTTAAAGTGTACAAAAATATGGTTATGACGAACGATATTGGTCCTCCAAAAAATACATGAAAGGCAGTGACGATAACATGGGATATGAGGGAGGGGGATAAGCAACTGAAGGCGAAGGGAGGTGATGGATGAGGAGGATGGCGTACCATAAAAACCCTCACTTTTCTAATTAGTAGGGCTCGATATTATAACTTATAAAGATATTATATGCATAACTTTTTTAGTTTAGTGTTACAAGCAGTTCGTTATAACAAACTCATAAATGTCTAGAAGCCTACTACAACATAGTGTAAGTCTAGACATGAAAGACTTTAGTTCCAAAATTCGTGTTGCCACCCAACATCACGACCAACATGTCTAATCAATTCTACTAATCAATGACCACATATTAAATTTTCAATATAGTTCTAAATACAAAACTAAGAGATCTTCAATTAGGGGATGGGGTCTTAAAGAGCCCCCTTCTTTTAAAAAAACTCATAGGATTGTAACCTCACTAATGGATCTTTCCCTTTCTCTCCCATCTATGTCTATCTTACATGAAATGCTCCTTTCTTCGTAGTACCGTACGTAAAAGCATACGCTGTCTTCTCTCTTCTCTCCGTTCTCTTCCATAACGACCACCTCAATCTTCCAACTCAACCTCTCCCTTCCACGTAGACGCAACACCCACACAAAATACATTGTGGAAGTTTTCTAAGGATGATAAAAAGGGCACGATCATAGGAACAAATATAACTACTTATATTAGAACATTCTTTGAATCATATATTTAAGTTGTTTGTTCTTATGATTGTTTGTTATACTTCAACTAGGCAAAACATACATCTTATGTCCGTTTGGTTCACGGAATTCTATGGAATTGAAATTTTTTTCATCCAAAATCATATGGGTTGGTTAATAGATGGAATTAGAATTGGAAAATTTCTTCACATTAATTGCAATTCACATTTCTTTCATTTACCTATGAAATGTTTAACATTCCAATGGAATGTTCAAAATTAACATTTTAATTTTATTTAAAACTGACCAAACAAACACGTTATAAATTTTAAGAAGAATTCAATTTCATTTTCAATTATAATTCATTTACAAAACATTCTGCCAACACTAAAGTTGAATTAGTTTACTAGTTAAGATTGAAGCATTTGATATTTTTAATTGTATAATTTTAAATATGTTTTCCACGTGTAAAATAAGAAATACACGTACTTGACTTCTTTATTTAAACTAAACAAAAAACGGTATCCACATATTTTTATTCTCTAATATTACAATCTATTTTATATTAAAAAACTATGTCATAAATTACAAATTTATTCTCTTTAATTTGGCATGAGTCACGCCATTTTAATTTAAAAATGTTGTTATACATAAAAAATATTCAATATACTATTTTAAATAACGATTCATCTAAGCCTATTCCATAATGTGTCTAATTTGTTAGAATAATATTTCCCATTTTTCAACCTTCATTCATTTTTATAATAAAAATTAACACTCTTACAACCGTGCATTTAACGTTTCATATTTAACTTATTGTGTAATCAACGTTAACCACACATGTACTAATCACACACTATTCCCCTTTATGGTGCGTCTAACCCTATCTATGTATATGCTAAAACTGTGTGTAATTAAATTGACACAGATACCCGGATATGACAAATAAAAAACTACTATACACAAAACATAATGAACACCAAACAACTCTTAGTAACCCATAACTATTATTATTATTATTATTTAAAATATTTAAAACTTTACTTTCCACCCAAGAAAAAAAGTTTTAAAGTTTGATACGCATAAAAGCCATATGCGTGTAGAAATAATAATACTATACTCCAAGAAACAACGCAAAATAACAACAAATACAACACCAATAGCATCCCATTTCATTCCATTACATAGGGAATAACCCATAACGATTCCGATATTCAGTTTCTTACGAATCAAATTCCTCTATTGTTCTTGTTCATTTGACCAAATCTTACATATATCCCCATCAGATCCCTCTGTTTCTTCCAATTTCCACCCCCAATTCTTCAATCACAACACATTCCTCTGTTTCCTCCGCCACCGCCGTCCGCCGTCCACCGCCACCGTCGACCACCGTCAGGTACCTATTCTTCTAATGATGGTTTAATCCCAAATGGATATTCAATTGTGTTTCAATTGACATCTGTTACGTAAAGATCTAGGTTTTGAAGATCGCAAGAATGGAGGACAATGGGGGAGCTAAACTGAATGGCATTCGACAGATTGTGAAACTTAAAGAAATCATTCAAAGATGGCAACTTGTGACAATCGGGGCCAAAGGGAATGATGATTCTGATGAAACTCCTGTTAGCAATCGTTCTGCTGCAGGGATCAATCCTGCAATAAGCATGAGATTGAAGGGCTACAATGTGTACTCTGATTCAGATGTTGAAGATGGTTGTCAGAGCCCTGATCTACCTAATGATGTGCCCAAGGGTATTTAGCAGTTTATGTAGGTCCTGAGCTTCGAAGGTTCATTATTCCCACAAGCTATCTTAGTGACCCTTTGTTCAAGGTTCTGCTTGAAAAGGTTGAAGAGGAGTTCGGCTTTAGCCATAGCGGCGCGCTTACGATCCCTTGTGAGATTGAGACCTTTAAGTACCTTCTGAATTGTATGGAACATCATCAAAAGGTATGCTTGTTAACTGCAGTTGAATAGTTGAGTTCATTCAGTTATATGGTTATAGAACAATGTGATCAAGAAAGATAATCTTGATTTTGGTTACTTGTGGTTTTGCAGGTATGATTCAAGGCAGAAAGGTGAAAACATCAACTGTGCAGGTTATTTTTATGGTACGCGATTTGACATTCTTTTATGTGTGTTTTCGTTCTTCTCTCTTTAAAGTATTCAAGCTGAAGAGAATCGAAGAAATAGTTGTAGAAAAACTTGTTGTTTTCTAGGATCAGTTTAACTTTGTCGTGTTGGTTTGTTGTGTTATTGGATTCTTTTAGCATTTGAACTTTAGATGTATCCATCGCGCAATGCAAGTTCTATTTTACTCAAAATCGATCATCTTTCGGTTATGTGTGCTTGTAATATTGTCTTGTAACATGTTAAAGAACCATTAATGTTCATGTTACATGTACCTTTGTGGAACAAAATTATTTAGGCATAATTGTAAAGTCATTTAAATTGTTGTTTCCTAGGTTTCTTAGTTTCACCTTTTCATGTTTATTTGTTGTGTTCTTGGATTCTTTAGCATCTGACCTTTAGACATATTGTCGTGAAATGCAAGTTCCGTTTTACTCAAAATCAATCATCTTTCGGTCATGTGTTCTTGTAATCTTGTCTTCTAACAATGTCAAAGAACCATCAATGTTCATGTTACATGTACCTATGTGGGACAAAAGTATTTAGGATTAGTTGTAAAGTCATTTAACTTGTTGGGGGTGTGAATGCGCTTGTAAAGGGACATTGATAATGAGGATGCTTTGAGGTAAAGAGTAAGATAATAGGTGGTGTATGCTTTTAATTTAAATAAAGATAATATAATATAGGATTAGGGATCATGTGATTGATGGGTGCATGTGCTTAAAGATTTGTAGATCATGGAGAGATTTGTATTATATAAGTAACATGATGCTTACACCTCATAGGAGCTTTATATATTAGATAGATGAGAGATTGAAAATATTTGGGGAAGATTTTGGGTATATCAGGGGAATCATTGTTCTGCAAGCTTGAGTTCAATATGACATAAGTTATTGCTTCTGTCGACTAGAAAACTTTAAGTATTACTTTAGATATCAAGTCAAATGTTGATTTATGAGATGTAAATGTTAAAAATTGATCATTAGGCTCGTCTGAAGAAGTGGAGGCATCATACTTGAAAGTTTACATTGTTATCTGATAGTTGCAAACTAGGTGAGCCTAGATTGAGTTCTACACGGTTTATTTGGAACCAGTCATAGAACCAGTCCAATTATGTCTATTTGGACTGTTTTCATCTTGGACAGGATCGATCGGAACGGTGAACCGTGAACTGGACTAGTGGTCTGATTGGATTTTAAATTCTTTTACTTTATTTTTATTTACTTTATCACTTTAAATACTTTTTTATTCATTTATTATTCTAGGATTCATATATAATCATATTATATGTAATTAAATATGTTCCATTTATTGAAATTACAATTTACAAATTCGTATTATAACCGTTTTGACAATTGACCCTAATATTACCGATAAAGCCCAACTCGTTTCCCTCCTTTTTATCTTCTAAATCTAAATTGTACCCGGCCCACTGTTAAGAAATGAAATTTGGGCCTTTATCCCCAAAAAAGTCGGCCCATTTTCTAATTCATTTTATGATTTATCACATAATTCCAATTTCCAAAGAAAAACAAAGTCCAATTTGGTTACATCCTATAATATTGAGAAGTGTAATGCCCAAACTAGTGCTAAAATGAATACGAGGTTTTATTATGTTTGATCATGCTTGTTTTTTACACTGGTTTTGTCTGGTTTAAGTTTGAAAAGTTTACCGAGTTGAAATCCAGTGGCTATTAGAAATATAACGAGCATGACTCAGCTTCTTTTTGGCTATTAAACCTCTTAATAATATGTGTTTATATTCTTATTTAATATGTCGAGTTTCCTTCATCAAGAATAATGGTTGTAAATACTTGCGATTAAAATAAGCTTAGTCTAGTTACTAGCGTTTTGATGGATACTGTTGAGTTATCTGACATCTCGATCTGCCTTGAAAAGGATCAAAGTTGCATCTGTTTGCTTGTCAAGCTATCAAATCATATATGAGCTTAGTGCAACAGAATTGGAATCAACTAGAGCCTAACTTGGCTCGTGCGCCCCATCCTCTCACAATGGAGTAAATGATACTTGGAACACACAAGTGCATTTGGAGATTCTATATGAAATGTGTATGATAAAGAAAAAGAACAATATATGGTAAACTTGGTATTTAAAAGACACAAAAATATATGAACAGGTGGTTAACAGTTCATACTCAGTCGAGTCATAATTAGTAAAATGTTAAAGGTGGATCAAAACAAGTTGGGTTAATCTACATTCTTTCTTTGTTTATACAAGTCAATTTCTTAAAAAGTTAATACAACGAATATAAAACCACAACTATTGTTACAAACAATAATTATGTTTTTAAATTACACATGTTAGCAAGTTATGTATAAATACTTGAGTCTAATTCCAATGTTTTTAAAAAAATTTAAAACATTTAACTCTAATGAAGTCATTAGTTGCATCTATCCAAGTATTATCAAATGCAATGTAACTTAATCATAGATGTAGACACTAAGTGAGGATAATAACAATATATAGGAACATGACCCATCCACCGCATTCATTCCCCTTGACCACACTTGAAACATTCTTCTTGTATTGTGTGTTTGTGTTGGTAGACACATAGAGCCCACAGGAGAAGAGTGCTTACATCACATCACATATCACATGCATGTGTGTATGTTTGTTTGTTTTGTGATTTTGGAATTTAGCATCCTAATTAAAACATCATAACCATTGATTGCTACATAATCCAAATTGCTTGTGTTGATGATCCGTCAACTAAAATTAAACAAATCCTAATGTCTTTTATTAGTGCCATCATTATCAATATGCATAGTAAAATATCTATTTGTCCATTTAGCTTAGCGTTCTACTGTTAATATGTTTATGAACTTTGAGGAAATAACATTGAGAAGATTTTGTAAAAATATCAAAACTAATTCTTAAAAACATGATATTCAAAATTTATGTAGTGCGAGCCTTTAGACTATCCAAGCCTGGCCCAGGGTGGGCGATTGCTCACGGCCCGATCTCCGAGGCTAAAAATTTCTAAAAATATTATATTATATATGTATGTATATTAAAAAGAACTTATAAACTATTAACAAACCCAATAATAATTGAATTATTATAGTCTTTTAGACCTTAGTGCCCCTAACATTTTAATTAGTTTAGTTCGTTACCATTTATTCCATTCAAACCAATTCTAAAAGTTATAGGAGAGTATCATGATTTGCTTAAGTAAAACTTTATTTTATAGATCCCATTTTGTTGATCACAGAAATATAAATTCTCTACAGTTTGAACCTAAGCTCTTAAACAATCAACAACAAATATTACTGAGTTGTCTTGAACTTAAATCCAGGGTTAGTAGCATAACAAGCAAGTTTTCAAAAGTATCACAATTAGGTCACTCGTGTATATTTTACTTAAATCATCAAATCAAGCCATCGTCAGAGAATTTTTGTGTCAAGAAAGAAATGAAAGAGAAGATATAGAAGTTGGGATTTTCAGTATATGTAATTATATGAAATAATTTAAAAACGTGTAATTATATTTAAAAAAAATAAAATCCACCTTATCACTCCACATCAACAAAAAGAAAAAAAGAAAATAAATATTTTTAATTGAAATAAAAAAATGCTAAAACATGAAAGTTGAGTGACTTAATTAAAACATTTGTTAAACTTGAGTAATTTGATTGAAACATTTTTAAAACTTGATTATTATAACTCAAAAGAAGTATAAAAAAACCTCCGGGATCTTTTATATCGAAGAAAGAATAGTTTTATATTAATATCAAGATGACCTTGAGATTTCTGAATGAAATATAAAAAAATGAGAATATTAATATTTTAGTTGTAGTTTAGAAAATCTCATATAAATTAATTGATGCTGCGTTCGTTGCTTCTGTAATGGAGTTACTTGATTATTAGTTGTATTTCACCATGGTATCTAGCCTATATTTTATTTGTTTTGTTTTTATAATTTCTCTTACATGCATTGACTTAAGTGATTCTTGAATTATAAAAAAAAATGAATAGTTTTGTGAATTCATACAAATTTTTGGATTAATTTGTTTTTAAAATGATTATGTGATTCTGTATATATATATTCATAGATTGAAAAAAAATGGAAAAATTCTGTAGAAACTTAGCAATGGATTTACAAATGAATCTCCTATAGCCTTTCTTTTAGAAACATCTTAATTTGCCGCTAATCATCCCGCAAATTTTCTTAAGAAACTGAAATCACATACTTAATTAATTGTCATTAATATCTGTCGAAAAATCCATTGATATGTCTATCGCTAAATTTTCTTCGTTTATCCATCAGTATTATCATCCATTAGTAAAATTATCATCAACACAAGTTTTCTGACACCGACAGATCCAACATTCACATTCACAAACCGACCCCCTGGTAAAACTAATATGTTTTGTAGTCTTTAGAAACACAAACCACAATTAATAAAAGAAATTACAGATAAAAACGCGTTTGTTCATTATATTATCTAAATATGATTTCTTCCATGCTGGGTTTCTCATTTCTCTAAATAAATTGATTAATAATTAAAAGGAAAAAAGTAAGATAAGAGAAAAAAGGGGTCTGCTTCTGCTGTTTGGTACATATACGTTGATTATATTGAATTAAACAAAAAGCATCCAACCAATCCAATCATTTGCCCACCTTCACATTTAAATTAATTTAATAATTAACTTTCTTTTTATTTATATCAATTTTCAAATTTTCTTTTAATATCTACCTTGTACCAACTCAACTTTTGGTCACTATTGTCACATTCAATCCAACGGTATGTGATTATAATGACAACAACGCACAACAAATCAACATCTTTCTAATCGACCGTTGTCACAAATTAATGTATCTCTAAGTAATTTCCTAATCATCATTAGTTTTTTTATAAAGCCACGACCTTTTATGGCATGTTGAATAAAATATTTTATTTTTTTGAACAAGTAATATAAAATCGCAAAATATCAAAGAATCGATAGGCAACGCCTTTGTTGAAACAGTTCCATTGACTAGACTTGTGACATTTTCGAATTAATCAGATGCTTCCGACAAATCATTTGCTTCTAAAAATATTGTTTTGTAAATGTCGTCGTTTCAACTTGTTATAAAGTTATATTCGTTTCAAGTTTAAACATTTTCTCACATATTTCCAAACTATTTTAATGTACATTGCTTTGAAAGTTGTTAGTTGTTAGAATTTGGTTGGAAAAATTTTCATAAGACGATTTTTCTAACGAAAACAGTTTTGTCAAAAATAAATCAGTAAAACAATTTGTCGAAGTCTGCCGTTAAAAAATAGCCAACACTAATAGATAATTTACACCACCGATAAAAGATTTGAGAAAATAAATATTTGATGTCCTATATATTATTTTATTTCACAAGTATGACAAAATCTCAATTTTGTAATCAACACCAATACACATTGCAAATTATGAACTACCACTAATGGATCAATAAAAAAAATATAAAAAAAAGTTATTGGATTGCTTACCATCCAAGAACAATATCAGTGGTAGAACATGAATAAATCCAACACCAAAATACAATAACAAACAAAAAACCCAAAAAAATCCATCAACAAGCATAAAAATCCACAAGCTCATGTAAAGCATCAGGTTGAGGGTCTGCATTATCAATCATCCACAACAAGTGTTCAAACAACACAACCTCACATTCAATCGTCACAACCGAGTCACCAACGACACCAGACCGGTCCACGAGCTCCTGGACAGCGGATGTCGGGCCACATCGGTGCTTATAAGGTAGCGACGCCTCGACTTGCCCACATAGACAGCATTAGAGTGGCTAATATTGCTGTTGTATTCATCTTCTTCTGAAGTGGGTGCAGTTGAAGGGTCTTTGTTGTGACCAACAGGCTTGTTGTTGCTAAATGAGTGCCACTTTTTCAGCACTGATTTGATCTTTGTTAGTTTTCCTCCTTTTGTCATTGGTTTTGAGGGTGTGAAAGAAGAGGTTTTTTTGGGTTTGGAAATTGGAGATGATGAGGAAATATAGAATGTGGAGTGGAGGTTGGTTTATTATAAAACTGTTTGAGGCTGGAAGTGATGGGGGATATATAATTGGTAGGAGAATTAGCTTAGAAAGGATGTTAAAGTAGTATGATTAGTAGGAAGTTAAAAACTAATGATGTCACTTATGACTTTTCATTTAATTTGACTCTAGTTTCATCAATTTTTTAATCCAAATATGATTCTTATTAAAAGTTTTAGTATAAATTGGAGTATTTGGTTCACTTTATTTGACTAGATTATTGATATAGTATATATAGAAAAATCATATGTTTTATTTTTTAATTTTAATTTGTTTGCAATGGTGGTTTAATTTATCATTTTAATATACGAATGGGATGTAAACCATTACAGTTATGCCTAAAACCAAATTTTATAATTAAGAAGCGTTGTTGATACTTCTGAATGATTAAGTGCTAAACTAATAAGATGTTTGAATCATTAATGTTAAACCATAAGAAGTAGTATATCATTTAACTATTCAAATACAAATGTCCGATCAATTCAAATAAAAGGTCTTAACCATTCAACATTAGACCTCTTAACCATTCAGCACTAGTAAAACGCTTAACTATTCAGAGGCAAATGTTTAAACATTCAGACATTTGCTCGCGAAACAAACAAGTTGAACCATTAAATGCTGAATCATTTAAACATCTAAACTATTAAAAGATTGATTAAAAGACTGTAAAACAACCCTTAAATACAGATGACTAACATTATTCCGAATGTATATGTGTCACAGATGAATCCTATGCTTTGTATTATGATGGAAAAGTATATTTATTTTTGACTTAGGTGCATTCTTTTTAAAACAATTGATGCGCAAACATGATACATATTAAACTAAAAGTTCATATTAAATTATTTGCTTTACCTTTTGTATTGTACATTATTTTAAAATTGACTCTGTACGTATTTAAAATTGAAAATTTTTTTTCAGATGTAACGCGTTATATTTTTTGTTTATATATTTAGTGCCAGTGCAATTTTTAAAAATATGTGTGTATGTTATTTTTCACCATCCTATATATGTATATATGCGTATGTGTAAATGTATATTTTGGTGGTGTTTGGACAAATAGGTGTTTAGTGCCATTCTTGATTGTCTAATAAATTATTCTGAAGGCCTCTTGTGATTGAGACCTTCCAAACAAGACATTATAATAAGCCATAATTTATCGATCTCTTTTGACCTTTTTTTTCAAAATTAGAAGTTATGAAATGGGATATTGTGTATTCTAATAGGATGTCTTACTAACTCTCACAAAGGATAACATTTAGTATCTGGTTTACTTTTCTTAAAAACAATTTCAAATCTTTTGTCGGTTTAGATTAGCTAATTATCTTGTTTACTTTTCATATATAATTAGAATTTGATTAAAATAATATTTGACGACCTACATCAAACTAAATGAAAATGATTAAAATAATGATTAAAATACTGTTAGACTTATTATTAAGAGGATTAAAATACTTAAGCCTTTAATGTTGTAGAATTTACATCTCGATGACTTATATTAGATATATATTATTAAAAATATTATACTTTATTGACAAGTGAGTCTGTGAATGTAACTAAACTCTATTTTTTATAACAGTGAATTCGTACTTTTAGACTATTTTAGCGGATTTTGAACCCAATATTGATATTCAGAAATTGAATGCATGTACGATATCAAATGTTTTAGGATGGTAGGATACCCATGTCACACCCACCACAATATAATATATCACACACCCCCACTAATAATAAGAAAAATAACAAGAATAAATTTCATCATCCGAAATCGTGATATCTGAATTCTCCGCAACATGTTCCACGAGATCGAATCTAAATCTAAAGTGTGTTCTCATTGCACAACTCGAAATTATATATTCGTCTCGAATGTGCATGGGAGAAATAGCATTGCCTCCATTCTTTATATCATATTGTGCAGTATAGTGCACGCGTACATTTGACTTCTCATCCGCCTCGACACCTTCATCACTTTCGCCGGTCGAGCAAGTATTTGCGAACTTGCTTTAAAACACCAAAAGCTCGATCGACGTCTTTTCTTGCGGACTCTTGCACCTTTTTAAATTTATTTTCTTTGTATTCAACTGGATAAAAATATGACTTTATAAAAGTTGACCAGAAATGATATATATTGTCCACTAGATAGTAACCACGTTTATATCGATGTCCGTTAACATCAAACGGGCATATCAGGGTGGTTCCATTCAGTTCTCGTGTGAAGATTGAAGATTGAAGATTAATAGAACATTAATGTCATTGTTAGAACCGGCTACACCAAATAAGCATGCTAAATCCACAAATCTTGTGACGCCACAACTTCGAGAATCATCGTTGGACCATTGTGTTCACCCCGATGATATTGTCCTCGCAGACATAGGTTTCTCCATTCCCAATGAGTGCAATTAATACTACTGAGCATGCCTGGAAGGCCATATCTTTGCTAATGTGCAGCGTACAATAATGGGATGTCATGACTAGCAGAACTTTGTAATATTAATCACCGTATAAATCAATAATAGCATTGCAGAAATATTCTAAACATTCACGAGAAATCCTAGCAGAAATAGCTAAGTATTCATCGTATGTGTCGGGTGGATAATTGTTGCGAGTTGACATATTGCCAAAGTGCGCTTTTGAATTGTCGTGAAACTTTCTTTCCATCGCCTATCGAACACTTCTTTAAACCATGGAAAGTTGTTCCGTATATCTTTAATAATGCGTAGAAATACATCTCGAGGTACCCGAAACCTATTTCTATACATCTCAACTGTGCATTTTGGGTTCTCCACAAAATAATCGTTCATAAGAACGTTATTAGCCCCAACACATCACGTTACAAGATATTTTTCCTTAATTTTTAGTCTCGTTGACGTATTCGGCACAAAAACTAAAACATGTCAACCCGTTAGAATTGGAACCATCTGAAAAGGATGAGGAGGAAACAAAATAAGTATTACGGGACATTTTTTAAAAATTGTTAGTGAGTAGAGTAAATTAAGGAGATTTTTTTGAATTGATGTGCATATTTTGTGAGTTTTAATTGTATTTATAGTGAATAAATTTTTTGGGTAACTAGCCGTTGGCCAAGGGGGTGTAAGGGTTCAAAAAATTACCGTTGGAGGTGTGGTGTGGATCGTTGATGGAACGCCGCAAGGCGTGCTAGAATCACCAAGTGAGCAACCGGCGGCAGGGGCCGGCGACGGCAGTGTTACCGCGCTGCGCCGGCTCCTGCTGCAAGCACACGGCACAAACACCCCCACCATCCTTAGAAACATCTCTTATGTATAACTTTGACAATATAAACTTAATATTATATGTATTAATTGTTGATGAATTTTGACATGTATCAGTGTTTTATGAGATACTATTCTGATGATAAAATAAAATGTTTACACTCTATTTAAAATATTAAAAGTTTATATCATGTAGGATGAAGTTATAAGTGATTATTATAGTTCTTGGAAACTTGAAATTAATTAAATAGTGAGTTTTAAAAACAAACAATGATTTTAATCGAAACCGACTTAAATTAGTACTTTTGTTAAGTGATCGACCAAATTGGTAACAAGAATACCTTTGAATGATCGTTCATCATTCATGCTTTTATTTTCAAATGTATAAATTGAAATGGAAATTAATCAAAGTGATGGAGATATTAAAAACAAGTAGGTGGGGTGAAAATTGAGGAATTCAAGCTTAAATGCACACTAAGGTGTGTAAATATGATGAAAAAAATACAACAGGAAACCATAAAGATGGATAATTAAGGATTAAGAGGTTGATTGCCAACTTCTGAACGATTAAGTGTTAAATCAATAAAAGGTTTGAATCATTAAGTGTTGAATCATTAAGAGGTCTGAACCATTAAGAGCTAGTATATAATTTAACTATTCAAAGACAAATGTCTGATCAATTTAGATAATATGTCTTAGCCATTCAGTGACCTGGCAATATGGACTCAAATGAGTACATTTGGGTTGATTTGGGTAGTAATAATAAAGTAATGGGTTAAATTGGATTAAGTTATATTTTTAAGAGGGTCAAGTTGGGTAACTATAAAACTAGGAAAAATGATCAACGGGTCAAGATAGATTATAAAAATAAATAAAGAACGGGTCAGGATGGGTTGATTAGATTTTCTCATAACCATGTTTATCCACCTCATATTTTCTCCAAAATGAACATATAGTCTCACATCTAAGTGTTAGCAATAAAGATATTGGATTTATGAATGGGTCAAGATCGGTTATGGGTTATATGAGATGAACGGGTTGGCAACCGGGCGTAGTAAACTGGAGTTCCATGATGGGAATAAAAGACCACAATATAACTGCACAACACACGTCTACCATCACCATGCAATTTATCTTTTTTTATTTTTATGTTATAACCATTTTCTTAAAGTTTAATTTTAATTGTGTCTGTCTAGTTGTACTTTAAGGTAGGGTTGTTCACGAGCCGAGCCGAGCCGAGCGGACCTTTGCTCGTGCTTGGCTCGTTTTCAAACTGAACCGAGCCGATTGACTCGTTTACAAACCGAGGGGAAAGTCGAAAGAGCAGTTTTTTAGCGTTAAATTTTCGAGCGAGCGTTGAGCAAGCGCAAACGAACGACGAACAATTTATACAACTCAACAATTTTGTGTGTCATACGATTTATACTGCAACGAATAAGGTTTAATGGCTTAAAAATCAATCACATATTATTTTCATGGATGACAATGCGTTGTGGCTAACGATGAAGTTAAGGCTGTATCCGATAAGGCGAAGAACATATTGTAGATAACGACGACGGTGTGAGTTCGATTTTATGGAATAGCTTCAATGGAAGTGGCACGAATTACATCCGTTGATTTTATCCGTACTCGATTAACCCGCCCGACTTGATCTCACATGTACCTGAAGAAACCCAATACGAACAAACCGAAAACCGTTTATTATTCGGGTCGGGTTTCGGACGAACTTTATAACCGCAAAACCCGACTAACCCGAACTCGATTAACCCACCCGACTTGATCTCACATGTACCTGAAGAGACCCAATACGAACAAACCGAAAACCGTTTATTATTCGGGTCGGGTTTCGGACGGACTTTATAACCGCAAAACCCGACTAACCCGAACTGATTAACCCAGAATTCGAATAACCCGATCTGATCTCACCAGTACTTTTCTATAGTTTGTGTTGGAAAATAGAGAATTTTGTAATTTTTGGATTTGACCCGTCCTGACCCGAACCCATCCTGACCCGTTTCTGACCTGAACCCATTCTGATCCGAACCCGTCCTGACCCGACACCTAACCTGACCTGACCCCCCATATTGTCAGGCCTACCATTCAGCATTAGACCTCTTAACTATTCAGCATCAGTATAATGTTTAACCATTCAGACATGTGCTCACGAAACATTACGAGGCTGATTAAGAGGCTGCCAAACAGCCCCTAAATCAAAATGTGTATCCTACATCATCTTTTTATCACAAAAAACATATGTATATATAAATTATATAAAAAATTTAAAAAATTCGAGCCCTTAAGAAGATCGGACCCTAAGCGGTCACCCATCACATCCCTACAGAGCCGCCCATGCGCCTTGTGGGATGTTGATCCATCGAAAGAACATAAAGGTCAATGACTTTCCTCACTTCCTTAACTGAAAACATTATATCACCCTGAAAAAACCACTCCCATTTAAACTCTTAAGAAACAAGATGCAACAGGGGCGGCCCAATGGGTCAAGCCCTAAAGAAAATGTTTTAGGCCCCTATTTTCAAAAGGCCCCAAAATTTTACTTGAGTTATATATATCATCATTGGGTTATAAAATTTGGTTATGTGGGCTAAGAAACCCAAGAAAACTTTTAGACATTAATTATGGTAACTGGAAGATTCGAAGATTTATTGAACAATGAAATGTCAATGTGTTTCCTTCTTTTGATTTCGTTAAATGAGTAATGTGGCGTCATTTTTGGTTATGTACTTCTTGAGTTCTCCATTCATTATCCATTCAACCATTCGTCTGCTTGTTGAATCTAGATTCATCGTCTAGATCTACTAAAGTTATATATTCAATGATTTGTCATCTGCAAATTTGTTTCTTGATTCACTCGACTGATTAATGAGTTGATTTTGTTGCCATGCGAGGTTGTGTTTCTACTGCAGTCATGTGTGTGAGACTTTGATTCATCTGTTGTAGCGTTGCTTCTCGTCGATTCGCTGCAATGCTGCTTCTCTATTGCTTCTCATCGATCTGTTGCACCAATTACTGTTGTTTGATTATCAATTCATCATCTGCTCTTTTGTAAGTAAGTTGGTTAATTTTGTTTTGAATGTTGTTTTTGAGTTAAAATTGTTGCTATTTTAGTTTGAATTGGAGTAGTTGTTGACTATTATATTGATTGTACAATAGTTTGTCAATATTGCTTAGTTTAGTTTGAAGTAGATTAATTGCTGAACATTGATTTGTTAACTTGGTATGAATTAAATTAGTTGTTATATGTTGTTTTAGTGTCCATAGCTTCTATTTTGTTAGTTAGCTTGTTTTGAATGTTGTCTTAAGTAAATAGTTGCTAACTTTATTTAAAACATATTTTTGCTTAATAGTTGCCTTTTGTTTTGTTATTTAACTTGTTTTGATTAGATTCTTGAAACTATTTGATTGTCACTTTTGATATTGTCGGTATTATGCGCGGATAAAAGATGAAAATTTTTAATAATGATATTTCGAAGATCTCAAAATTTTATTTTGTTTTAGGCCCCTATGGCCGTTGAGCCCGTCCTGGATTCAACAACTCACGTCATTTAGTTGATTTTCTTTTGACACCTCTAAGAATAAGACGGCACTCTTTCTTAATTATCCCCATTAATTCACCTTCAACCCATTGCTCTACTATCTTTATCCCTTTCGAGAGCATAAAGTCTACCAAATAGCAGTCAATGTTGGTTATTTATTTTTATATGATTATATGTTTTATCTTATAGGTGATTGTTGTGAGTTGTTGTGAGTGATTGTTAGTAGAGAATAGATAAAATATTATTGTTAATTCTTATATTTGGAAAAATACCCTTGTAATTTTTTTAGTATTTTTTAAAGTAGTTGTGAGTGAAATGGAAAAAATAATCATAAAAGTATTACAAATATTATTTAATTAAAATTTAAAATAATAATTTTTTTTATGTAATTATAATCGTGCTTGGCAATTATGAAACAGCAAATAACTTGAGATTCTTTTTTAAGTTTTTAGTTTTTTTATCAAGAGGACAAACAAGAGAGAATGAAATCAGTTATTTAAACTAGTGATGAAGCGAGAAATATATTTAACATGATCACTAATATCTAATTATCAGATGCGTCACCAGAAATTAATAAGCAAAGCTTTGATATGACCTATAAAAGCTTCTCCCGCTAGCGAGAAGTTATCCTTCCTTTGGTAAATAGCATCGGTTATCCGTGCCAAGTTCATTGCACATACCTTTAAGGGCATTGGAACATCTTTACACTGAGGCTTTCTTGGGTTAAATCTTTCCATGTGTCTTCGATTCGATTTTTGAATATGTTGTGGACATACTCTTTTGTCACATCATATTGCCTCATGTAACAATCAACAGTATACGAGACATTCTTTCTTCTTTCTCTTCCTACATTTCAAAATGAATTGAACCAACAAGTATACAGTTTAGTTGTAAAAAACAACATTAATAAATAGAATGTGCGCTTAGTATGTAGCTTGTGAGCCGATAAATCAATGTACCTTTCTCGAGCACATATCATCCATGAGTCTACCAATTACACCTGAAGCTTTGACAAGAGGAGGGTTCATGAGAAACCACTTTAACGTTTCATCCGTCACCAAGTCACCCATGCCGATGAGACATGTTACTGTAAGCATGAAACACCCGCTTCTCACTATAGAAAGCGACATATGCTCCTCAGTTGTTGGAACATACTCCTCATTTGCCCATTTCACTTCCATCATAAAGCTTTTAATAAACTCTTTCATCTGTATGTACATGACAACATCAACGCGCGAATAACCTATTAGCCAAAAGATTTTTTAGTTCTAAAATGGTCAAATAAATAAATTTAAACTAACAGAAATTTGGCATAGTTAACGCGATAGGCCTCGGCCCCCATGATTGGTTTCATTTCTTTATAAACGTCTAAGAGTTCTTGGTATATTTGTTTCATGTATTTCAGAAGCATATCTATACATGTTATTGACCACCTGTCAAGTGATTTTCATTCCTTGATTAAACCAACTTAATTAACTTTTACACATAGTACGAACGCACACGCAGGTACCTTTGGATTGCTTCTGTAAATATGTTAAGTTCTTCGAAAGTACCATAAACATCATAAGTATCATCAAGAATTGTTGCCATCGAGCATCTTTGGCTAGAAAAATTCTAGATTGTGGATATTTTGGCTCAAAGTACATACTAAGAGCCCAAAAGTAGCATTCAACTAATCTATCTTTTGTATAAGACATCAAAACGTTTTCACCACCTACGATAAATAAGCACACATGCTAATGAATTGGATCAGTAGAACTTATATTGTGTTAGTCAGTTACTCAAACATTATTAGGATCTATATAGTCGATCTAGTTTTATCTTCATGTAGCACCTTATATATCAACGAGTATACCTGGAAAGTTGGCTAAGCTCCTCCATGTGCAACGACTGAAGCAAGTTAAACTCTAATTTGGCTAGTTCAAGTAAAGACCTGTTACAAAAATCTTGTTGCTCGTAAAAAGGAATGTAATGCACAGCCTCTAGTCTTGGCAACCTTTTTCGTATAGGTTGCTTTAGTGCCTCTTGTATATGCGTAGACAACATAGGGTTGCTCTTGGTGAGATCCTTTGCTATTTTGTTTAGATGGGTTTTTGTAAAAACAAGAGCATCTTCTAGTACAACTTCAACTTGCACTCTCAAGTATGTCGCTTCATACAACTCAAGCAAGCCTTCAACGTCACTCGTTAATGATTCTTTAAAAGTCATGTTTTCATCTTTATATTTATTACAAACATTTGTTTCAATTCATATCAATTAGCTTCATTTAGTTTTTTACTGTAAATATAACCGAATTTGTGCTGACTCACCACATGACACATAGAAGCCTTGTCGTAGGATTCGAAACCAAATAGAAGGGCTTCCATCCTTCCACTCATCCCCAAACGCATTGCAACGCTTGCTCAATCTCTTCTTCAAAAAGATACGCTATGCTACATTATTCAAAGATGAGCCTAAATCTTTTCTCAGATCTTCCTTCAAATCTTTGACTCTTTGTTCCACCTCAACTTGCTCGGCTGTTTGCTACATTATTCACCATATAAATTATTCTTAAATAACTAAGCAAACCTTGTTTTTATATTATTATATATTTCTAATCTATATAAACGTTTTTTTTTGTCACATGTCCTTTTAACTAATCTTTTTGTCACATGCCCTTCTTATACACATCATCATATAATATTCTCTTCACAAGGGTATTATCGTAATTTAAATACTTAAATTAATTTATCTCTCTTATTAAAAATCAATTTTATTAATTACTAAATTTCTCTCTTATATTTAATTTTCTTTAAATCAAGCTATCTTTTTAAAAATAGATTTTATTAAGGAAAATTAAAAATTACATATTTTTACTAAAATATAAATAATAAAAATTAAAAATTTTATATAATATGAAATTTTCTAAAACACTAAATCTTTTGAAACAAAATATTTTAAAACAGTTATTTTATTAAAAAAATAAAAGGTGAATTTTTTAAAAACAATATTATTAAAACAACCATAATAATTACAAACCAAAGTTTTTTAATAAACAAGAAATTTATACATAAGATTACTCATCTCTCTATATTATTAATAATAATATTAAATACTAATAAGATTACTCACTATTTTTAAATTAAAAATATATATAATTTAATACATTAAAACTTATTTTTTATGTAAACACACTTTTTATAATTAAAGTTTCATAAAATACAGAATAACATATAAACTTTTTTTATAAGAAATCATTTTTTTTTAAAACAAAATACTTAAAAACCATAGTTTTTTTATAAAACAAAAGTTTAATAAAAATAAAGTATTGTTTATTTACTTAAACTAACTACTTATACGTAACTATAATTATAATTTATCTTCAAGCATGGTTTTATAATTCATAAATTAAAGATTTTTAAATAATAGGGTTATGGTCGTGACGTTGAGCAAAAAGCCGATGATTTCGATAAGGCCCTTATCTTTATTACTAATTATTAGTATTTTATTTATTTCACCCGTGTAATACACGATATATCATACTAGTAATTTATAATACCTTGTCATATATGAGAAACTGATTCCCCCCAAACACTAGGAGGAAAACTGAAATTGGGACGAATTATTTGTTCTTGTTTGATAGACATGATTAATGAAAAGTTTCCATTTGATATTGGCCTGGACTAGAGTTGAACATCATTTATAGAGTTGGACTATTGTTATACATTTAATTTATTAGAAATACGTTAAATGTTTGAAATTATTATTACTACGAAAATGTGGAGTTGATGAATAATATGTAGCTCTAGTGAGATGCTATCTCGTGGCAATCTTTCTTTTTTCCTCTTATAAAGTTTATGTTCACTAAATGACGCTTAGAGTTTACTTTTGTCTTACTTAAAATAAATTTCTATATTTTCTTCTCATACTATTTTATTTGAGTTTTCTAAAGGCTTTTTTTTATTTTTAATTATTACATATGTTTTTTTCTCATACTATTTTAATCATGTTTATAAAAGAGATGGGCATATTTATTTATAAATAGTATTTGATGGTAAAACATAGTTAATTTTACACATATATGTTAGTTTTTAACTTATGTGTTAATATTTACTTACACGTAACGAAAATTAGCCACGTGTGCGTAATTTAACATTCAATTGATTGTCAAATTTGGGGGGAAAACCTTTCTCACAAATGTCAAGTGTGGGACTAAAACGTATTACCAACATATATTTATTTTCCTCCTATACTCAACACCAATCATGTTTATAAAAGAATGGAAACCTTTTTACCAAGACCAGTATGTCAGCAAAGATGTCGAGCTTCGTAAAAAAAGTAAAAATGTAAGTCTAACATCGGTTAAGAAAGAACATCAAAATCTTTTTTACAAGATGCTGGAAACCTCCTTTATCAAGAAGCAAAAAAATAATAGTGAGTTTCTTGATACACAATCCATCGAAAACAAAGGAAGATATCATGACATGATTTTAGGGAAAATTACTATATTGGTCATTTTATCAATATGATTTTGAGTAATATTCATTGATTTTAAAATTTGCAAAAATAGTCAATATATCGCCACATGGCGATACCAATGCATGTGGTATCGCCCACGTGGTAATTGAAAAATTATTATTTTTTGTCTGGAGATACGGTAGCGATACGAAACCATTTGCGTATCGTTAGATGAAAAAAATTTAAATTTCATTTGGTCGGAGATACTCTGGAGATACGAAACCAGGTGTGTATCGCCGGCGGTTTTTTATTTAAAAAATTATTTTTCTCAATTTATAAAAATAATATATATTATTATTTGTTGAATTTCTTAATATATAATAAAAATATAACGGTCTTATCATGTAAAATCACAATTTGATAATTAGTCATAAGATTTATAAAAATTGTACAACATTATCATTTAATATAATAATTAGATAAGTACATGTAGATATACTATAACAAAATCATATAGATTTTTTAAAACAAAAGATGACGAAGATTTTTTTTTAATTCCTGATATGTAATTGGCTAGTAAATATATGCACTTTTATTGTAATATATGCATTTTTATTATAAGAAGAAAAGTTGTAATGATTTTTAAAACAAGATCATATAGAAAAGTTTTTACACTTGTATTAGTATATGTATTATTATTCAACATGTTGTAATGATTTTATTGTAATATTATGTATGATGTTTTTTCTTCATATTATTGTTTTGGTAATCTAATATTCTATGGAGTATTATTTAATGAATTTCCCACAAATAGACAAAAGAAAATAAAAAAATAGGTGTTATTTTTATAATTAAGTGAAATAATAACTGAAATTAATTACAATGCGATATGCCGGCGATACGTATCGCCAGCCTTATTTTAAAATTTAAATTTATTGTTTTGGCAATATTCGGGCGATACCTAACCATGATGAATCGCTAGTAGGCGATATTAAAAAAAATTAATTTTTGGGCGATACGCCGGCGATACTTCTTGTACGTATCGCCGGTTGGCTCTTTTTGGCGATATATCATGTTTTTGTATCGCTGGTTGGAGATATTGTGACGCTTGGCAACTCGTGATTGGTCTGCTATTTTGATAATTCTATCAATCAAAGGCTATTACTCAAAATCAGATTGGTCAAATGGCCAATCTAGTAATTTTCCCTATGATTTATGTGAGCCGTTAAAATTAATCTTTCTATAAATGGATGCTCAGTCTACTAACGGTAAGTAGAAGCTATATATAGCTAACTTTATAATAATTATACTGTGACACTGTTATGAAAATAAAAAACTCTAATATAAAATTTCATTAATACTGTCGTAATTCAATTTTGATTTGTTTTTATTTTGTAGTATAAAAGTGTTTAAAAAAAGAAAATATAAGAGGTTGGCATATTGTGAACTAGGTTAGTATCTCGTGTATTACACGGGTTGAATAAATACAAGACTAAATAGTTATATAATAAAAATTAATGAAATTTAATTTTTAATAATTTATTTATTATAACTTTGAAATTTAATTACTTTTGTTTTATAAGAATTTTATTTTTTAGAAGCCACAGGTTGTAATATATATTGTGTTTTTAAAAGTTTGGTATTTTTTCTAAAAAAATTCTTGTTTTATAAAAAAATGATTTCTTAACAAATTGCATTGGTAAACAGATTTATTTTTAAAAAATATATATTTGTAATATAAAAATATTAAATAATATCATTTGTAGTTAAAGTGATATTTATTAGGAGAGGGAAGTGAGAAAATAAAATTTAGAAGCTCTAAAATTATGACAAGTGGCCTATAAAAACTTTTTTTTATTAGTATTGATAAAATAAATGAGAAAATAATAAAAAGATTAATAGATTTAAACTAGTGGTAGATCTAAAACACAATCGAGACTTAAATTAAATCAGTTTTAAATAACTAAACATATCTCGTATTTTATAAAAACAGTATAACTTAAAGCTAAAGTAATGGGCAGCAAAAATTTTAGAAGGTGTCATTAAAAATAAAACTAAACCGATTTGAATCGATCGTAAATCATACACAAGTTTTATAATAAATAATATTTATTCGGTAGCAAATTGGTCTAAAATTTTAATAATCTGATGAACCAATAAAAAGTTCAAGGTTTTTAATAATAAAATGTTACACAACTTATGTAATATTTAATGATCTGGTTACAGTAAATATAGTGGACCTTAAGAAAAAAATTAATCCACATTTTGGCATTTTTCTCTTTCAAGAATTCCGTCATCTCTAGGGGCATTGTGGAGTCTTATAAGACTTACGATGGGCTCAAGGTCACTCTCAAGAAGTGTATGAATCAATTGGGATAATTTAAAGTTCGAATCAGACACTTAAAAGATTTTTTATACGCATGTGAAAGCGTATTATAAAGGTTTACCATGATAACACACCATATTCGTAATTCATGTCATGAAGTTTTAAAAAAGCAAAGGTAAAGTCAGGTTATTATCAAACATCATAGATGATACCTAATTAGTTATATACATACATGTGGGTTTATTTAAAATACTTAGGGGCTGTTTGACAGATTTTTAATCAGCGTCTTAATAGTTCAGATGTCTGAATAGTTCAGCATTTAATGGTTTAGATTGTTTGTTTTACGAGCAAATGTCTGAATGGTTCAGAAATTTGGCTCTTAATAGTTAAGCATTATACTAATGCTGAATGGTTAAAAGGTCTAATGCTGAATGGTTAAGATCTCTTATTTGAATTTGTTAGATATTTGCATTTGAATAGTTAAACGACATGCTAGCTCTTAGTGGTTCAGACCTCTTAATGGTTTAGCATTTAATAATTCAAACTTTTTATTGGTTCAACATTTAATCATTCAAAAGTTGTCAAACAGCTCTTTAGTTTGGTCCATCTACGCATACCGAGGCCTCAACAATCCCATTAATCTTAACCAATGTTAATACTTCGAAACCAATGCCAGAACTTGAACATATATATAGGGGAAATAAAGACGGGACGAACTCAATATATATACAAAAAATTAAACGCCAAACAAACAATATATTAAAAACACCCTCGGCATTTACTCGGCATTAGCCGACAATGACTCCCTTTTAACAAATATAAATATCATATTTTTAGCCCAACTAATTCATCATCATAAGCACTGATTTTCCTGTTACGACTACAATGAAGATTCATATAGAAGAGTGAAGGTGCTTACAGTCGATCTCTATTACATGTTAATAAAGGATAGTTCAAGGATTACTTTGTAAATATGTAGTTTAGGGTCAGCTTGTAGCTTGTAAGAGATTAATTAACTATTGTTAGTACTTGATACCAGCCGAGGTCTTGAGGTATGAGAACTATATGATGAAATTGAGTTAATTGCTTCTTATTCTCTCTGTATTTCTTTTTCACAAAACATACCATAACAATCCAGATGAAGTTTGATAGTCGTGTGTAAAGAGGGCGACTAAAATGCAGGGAAAGAGACGAACGATGATGACAAGGTCAGGAGACAGACATCAACAATGGTGACAAGGCACAAAGAAACGAACCACCATGGCAACAACACCAATACTCAAACAATGCTCGGAGATTGACTGTAATAGTGAACAAAACACTGTTTATAGGGCTGGTAATATAGGGCGTATTGACCTATTTAAGTCGAATCTAACAGGATCAAGTAACCCGTTGTCTTTTGAAATTTATATGTACTCGTGGAGTCATGTGGTAATACTTTTGGTCCGCATAAAAAACTAGTCATGTGTAGATGCCATTTTGTGTCAACTGTAGAATCCACATTTCATATTGCTCTTCAACTCTTTTGAGTGGCAAAAAAGACGAATTTCAGAGATGAAAAGCTATTACATTCCAAAACTATGATTAATATTTGAAACAGAAAATAAGACTTGCTTTCAGTCCTTAACATCATTAACACCTTCTGTAGAAATCTGGAATCTTGCTTCCGCTTCAGCTAAACACGGGGAACTAATTACTTTACAAATCCGTTCTTCTCCCCTTCCTTTCCTTAAAGCTAACCTGTTGTCGACGTGCAGGTAACCCACTTTAATTAACACATTTATGACTAAAAAAGATGATCATTTGTAGGATATAAACATACCTGGTTGTAGAAGCATGAGCCATGATGTTACCGCCAATAGGTTTGATTTGAGGCCCAGCAAACATCGCAGAACCATCTACTTGAGCCACCACTTGATTAGTGATCACCACAGCTACACCAAACTAATCAAGAAAACTAATCAATACCAATCGAATTACCAAAGATCATCTAATCACTTTAACTTGAGCAAGAGATTCATGAAAGCGTATTACCTCGTCTGCTAACTTCTGAAGGCTCCTCAAGAACTTCGCAAGATGCATTTGGCGGGCTGATAGTTCCCCTCTACCAGAGAAATCAGTTCTGTAGAGGGCAGTTGCACTGTCCACTATCATAAGTGCAAACCTTCATATCAGCACAATAATTAGCTACTATAGTTTATAATATTCTTTTCTAATAGAATCATTAATATACGGTATCCACATACTAGTATATATACTAAAATGTGTGTGTGTGCGTATGCATATATGCAAATGGCAGCCCTTCTACATGGATAACTTTGGACGAGCTGCTTTTCCTCTCAGAAGTCCTAACCACTCGATATTAGGATGTTTTGAATTGCAGACTCATACTGATAATTTAATTATTGCAACTTAAATTTATAATAATCAGACTCTGCTATTTATTATTTGATTGTTTAGGGGTCAACTAATTAGTTTAGATAAACAGAATCACATTAGTTACAAGTATTCTGAGTATCTAACTAATTAGTTTAGATAAACAGAATCACATTAGTTACAAGTATTCTGAGTATCTAAGGTAAATAACTATATACTTACTCATTCTTTTGACCTAATTTGAGGGACTTCTACTATCATTTCTAAATATGTTTATCGTCCTTGAAACAATAATAACTTGTAACATTTAAACAATTGATTGTTAGCATTTTAAAACAATAAAAGCACATCCAAACACTATTTTCTATCATTTGGTTATTACAACTAGTTTCTAATTTTGATTATTCAACATCACATAATCACATACAAGACACATATCACAAACCTTATATGTCAAATATAAATGCAGACTAAATTATGCAAGAGCATAAAGAAGCGCCTCAAAAAAGTAAATAAAAGAAGAAAACCTGGTTTCAACCATCATGGAAGCCGCTTCAAGCAACAGCCTTGATTGATGATCTGTGTTATAAGCTCTTGCATATGCTACATTCTCCAATACATCATTGCCATTCAACCCAAATCTGCAACATGATAAATGCATGATAAGAAAAAATGTACAACTAAAGATTTAAAACACACACTGATCATGAATACATTGTCCATTGTCCACCACCTGTCTGCTATCTGTAAGAGTCTTTGTGGCCTGAATGTCCCCTCAGCATCAATGTACATTGCCTTCCCTTCGCCACCACCTTGATCCAATGGAAGCTAAATAAAAGCCTAAAAGTTAACATATTTGTAATCATTTGTAAAACACACAATCATTCAATAAATCAAAAGACGTGTTCTTACTTGGCAGGTTACACATAGAGTGTGACAAAGCTGAGTCTTCCCAGAACGGAACTCACCATATATCTCAGTAATAGATCCAGTCTCAATTCCTCCTATTAAAAAGCAGATAATGCAATTTTACAATTAATTAAACGTCTTACTAAAAAGCTACAACACTAAAAGGTATGCACCATCTAATATCTTGTCAAGTTCTCTAGACCCAGAAGATATCTGAATTATTTCTTGTCTCTGCGCATGGAGTTGGCCTGCACTGGTGAAACCCAAAGGCACCAGTTTTGAAGCTACCGAAATGCAAAACGAACCAGCATTAACTTTAAAGATTTCAGTAAAAGTACACCACAAGAACCAAATCAACATTTTGACATACCTGCTTCAACAATTTTATCAACTTTAGCTTCACTGATTCCTTTAATTTGCAGAAGCTCTTTACGAGGAGAGTATGCTACAGATTCAACTGTACATAAACCAGCGTCTTTCAGTTTCTTTATGTCAAGTGCAGCAATTCCAGAAGCCTTTATGATTCAGTTAAATTCAAAGTTAGCCTCTGAAATTACAAACCCAGAATTTTATCGTGGGTTTTGATCTTTATCAGACACCCATAAATGTGAATTGAACAATTTAGTAAAATCTTGAAAAACACATCAAAAAGCACAAATTATAATTGAAACCCTACTATCAGAATAATCAGAAAACGAAGAAAACCCTGAACCCATATAAAATATAACACAATTCTTCTGCAAGATAAACCAGTTATCGGGGTAAATTCGAAAACCCATTTCCCAATTTCAATAAAGAAACCCTAATTTCGCGTAGAATATTTTGGGCGAAAACAAGAAAACGAACACCATTAGCCAAATTGAAAGAAACCCATAACAAGAACCCTCGTTTGATCAAAAATAAGAAAAGAAAGTGAAGATTCAAGTGAAAACATAACGCATACCTGAAGTTGTTCGACGGGAAAAGGGCCATGCTGAATATCGTCTAACTGTTCATCCTGCTGTGGTTGTTGTTCTTGAACCGTCTTCTGGTTCCTCTGCCTCTGCTCCATTGTTGAGATTGATTTGAGATCAGAAGAAGATATTGAGATTCAGAGATTGAAGAAACGGTGACGAAGCTAAAGGGGAAGCAAGAGAAGCATTTGAAAGGCGCCAATAAAAAGCGTACGCAGAAAGAATCAAGAATTCGAATTTACTTTTAAATTTAAAGATTAACTAAAACTTACTCTTGAGTTGGTTTTTTTTATTTAATTTTAATTATACGTAGTTAGATTTGATTTTAGTTTGGGCATCTAACTTTTAGAAATTATAAATTTATAAGATTATCCAAACTTTACATAAAAGTAACACTAATGGTTCATAGGTTGGATGGATATTAAATATTTACGTTCGGTTTGTGCTTGATTTTGTTTAAAATAGTGATTATGAATTAAATGAAATAGCATACAAGTTAAATCGATACTAATAAATTAAAACTGAGTGTGAATGTATGATATTTATTCTATCAGGATTACCATTGGTAACAAAAGTAAAAGTTGGGATTATCATCGATCAAATTAATAGTATGGGTTGTTATCAGTCAATAAGCAATAATTTTCATTATTTAAATATAATTTTCCAAAAATAAATATATATATATATATCCTACCCCTTTCAAGTAAAATGAATATATTGTTGAATTAGTATTGGGTCCCATTTATCCCAACCCAAAAATAAAAATATATATCCTACCCCTTAAAGGGTGGTGTTGTCATTAAAAAAGATAATAAAATAATTAACGTCCATTCAATCCAAACACCATTAGTGTTATGTTTGTGTAAAGTTTTTGATCAACTTTGTAATTTTTAAGAGTTATGGACCAAAATCGAAATAAGACTTAACCACATGAACCATCCGTGTAATTAGGTATTTCTTTATAACTTAATCCTGGCATCTTGAAAACAACATATTTTTGCGACCATCTGAATTTAGTTCGACCATCCGAATTTCGTTAAGCCAAATATCAGAAACATATTTGTTCTAAACCTTAGAATAATATTGATGAGTAATTAATTTAAATGACTCGATGACATTAGGATATCAAGTTGTTTGATCTTTAAGGGGTCGAGGATTTATATCTTGCAAAATGGTTGTATAATCAGTAGTAGTTGATTGTAAACTAGTTTAAAGAATATATTAAGTTAAGCTAGAATTATATATGTCCATCATATTATAAATTTTATTTAAATTATTTTATTTGATATTTAATTGTATACATATAGTTTTATATATCAATCAAATTATAACAAGCAAAATATTATACAAACACGCGTCTTGCGACGAGCTAAACATTGAAATTCAACACTTTCGATACATTACATTATAAAACACCAAAACGTTTACGTAAACTCGTGTGTTGCTAAGTTGCTAAGATGACGTTGCTAGTATTCAAAACCTTAAATAGAAAATTTTAACTCATGAAAAACATCTAAACATTCATATAATTTTGTAACAAAAGCTTGCCTACCTATAAAATATTAATCTTTTTAATGGATTGATGTTTTTTGTTAAAATAAATAAAAAGTTATAAAATAAAATAGAACTAGTTTTAAGCCCCTTGCGTTGCAGCAGGAACGTAAAACCGTGTCAAGTAACAGTAATCACCTATTACCGTCAATAACCACTAACATCCAAAAAGCTCGTAGTAGAAAATAAAATAAAAACGAACGGAAAGTATGTGTAAAAAATGTTAAACCGCGTAGACGGAACGTAAAACATATAAAAATATATCTAGGTCGATCTAGTACCTGCGCGTTGCGACAGGATCGTTAAACGGGGAAAACATAACTTAGCGCAACGTGCGAATGTGTGTACTACCTATTAAACTTATTATACAACCCGCTAAGCATGGCAAAGTTGGTAATTAGTAATTGTAAATTAGTAATTGTAAATAGTATTAAGCCTCCCCTGTTGCAGCGGAGATGTAAAATCGTGCCAAGTAGCACCAATGACACATCATCGCTAGTAACCGACTATAAGGCCCCCCTGTTGGTGCTAAAGTGGTGGTGCGTCATTGATGCTACTTGACACGATTTTACGTCCCCGCTGCAACAGGGGGGCTTAATACTATTTACAATTACTAATTACCAACTTTGCCATGCTTAGCAGGTTGTATAATAAGCTTAATAGGTAGTACAAAAAAATTATAAAAAACAAAATACAACAAAATTAAAAAAATCATTTCTCTTAAAACAATATATATTTAAAATTTATAATTTTTTTATAAAAACAAAAGTTTAAGAAAAATTCATTATTTTTTATTTACTTAAAGTAGTTATTTATACGTAATTATAACCATATTTATCTTTAAGCGTGATTTATATTGCATAAGTTTTTATTAATAATTATTTAATATTTTATTTATTCGATCGTGTATTACAGGGTACTAACCTAGTATATTAAATACTAGGTTAGTACCCATGTAATACACGAATTGAATAAATAAAATATTATATAATTATTAATAAAACTTATGTATTATAAAATCATGTTTGAAGATAAAATATGATGTTAATTACATATAAATAGCTATTTTAATTATAATATTTTAAAGTAAAATATAATTAAAATTATATATATATATATATTTGTTTAAAAATAAAATAATTATACTATTTTTAACTTTCTTATGTAAAAGGTTTCATTTTAAACATTCATTTTTAGATTTTTCATAAAAAAATATCTTTAGTGTTTCAGATTTTTTTAAAATATTTCACGTATTTTTAACTTTTTTAAAACAAAATGATTTAAAATATTTTGTTTAAAAATATTTAATGTTTTATAATATTTTATATTATATAAAAGTTTAGTTTCTTGTTATTTAGATATTGATTAAAATTGATTTCTTCTATTTAAAAAAAAGATAGTTTGATTTTTATAAAAATTAGATAAGAGAGAAAAACATAACAATTAATAAAATTTATTTTTAATAAGAGAGATAAATTTATATGAGAATTTAAATTATTATAATACTCTTTTGGAGTGAAAAAATTATTTATGAATATCTACAAAATTGACAAGTGGCAAAAACATAAATTAAGATAATGACAAGTGGTAAAAGATTCTTTGTTTTATTAGAATTATAGGTGTGATTAATATTACATAGGAGTGATAAAATAATGATATTATATTGTATACTTTTATTAATTTATTTGCTTTTTTTAGTTGGTTTTTAAATAATTTGTTTCAAAACAAACCATTTTTAAAAAAAGTGTCATTTTTAATAATTTATTTATTATAACTTTGAAATTTAATTACTTTTGTTTCATAAGATTTTTTTTAAAGTCATAGGTTTTAAAATATATTGTGTTTTTTTGAAGTTTTATTTTTTTTTGAAAAACATTCTTATTTATAAAAATTATTATTTACTTACAAATTGTATATGTAGAAAGATCACTTTAAAAAAAGTATATATGTAATATAAAAAGAATCGAATAATATCACTTGTATTTAATGAGATATTTATTAGAAGAAAAAAACAGGAAAATAAAATTTAGTAGCTTTAGAATTATAAAAAATGACACACAAAAACATTTTTTATTAGTTTTTATAGATTATAGATTATAGATTATAGATCCGAAAAAAAAACCAACCACACAAAGGACAGACGGGATCACACCCACGTCCGCTACTTTTAAGGGGTGGAGACCAACTCCACCATCAAACTTTTTGTTAATATGTTTGAAAGTATATAATTTAAATTCAATATCAAATGCTAGAAATGAAAAAAAAGTAAAATAAACATGCAGATTTGCTTGTAGTTTGTGCCTCATCGATAGTACCTATGTGATGATTGGTTGGCAAAATGCCACCGATTTACTAAACTAATTAATTATAATTACAATTACAATATACATGTAGTAATTGTCATGTTTCAGTGAAAGATTTATAATGTTTGGTATTGCTTTTTTATATTGTGCAAACAAAGTCTAATTAGGCTAAAAATCAATAGTTCCTATTTTGCGACTGACACCCAATCGAATCACATTCTGAGGCTCAAATTGTTGCCAAAATTGCATACCTTATATGTTATTTAAGAGTTTCAGCTTCATCAGTTCAATAATTGGTTAATGTTGCACACTCGCAATCAATGTTGTGTATTTTAAAAAGCAACAAAAATTACGTTCTATGGTTCGTTTGAAGGATAAAAACATGGAGGTTTTTAACAAGGTGAAGGCATCTTTATTAAATATTATTGATGATATCAATTCACGACTATTTCAATGGATAGATTGTAGAGCCGGAATCATTACTTTGATTTTATCTAATGTTGTATTAAGACTTCTTGTTTCTATTACGTAAGTGATAAGTTTTATTTTCGAGATGAACTGGTGAAGGCTTCTTGCTAGCAAACTTCATTGTTCATAAAAAAAATCATGCACATTTGAAACATGAATTTTCAATACACAATACATGATGCTTTTAATCGTGTAATTTATTCATGAATATGTATGTAATATTTTGTAAGTTTTATAGTAAAAGGGGAGTAACCAAATGTAAATCTCTATATATCATGAAACCTTTGAGAATTTTTTTTGTACACATTCTTACACATGGGTAATATGTATACATGCATATAAATTAGAACAATATCACACACATGTATAACAAATATTATTGGAGTTCTCATAAAAAAAATAATTTTTTTTATAAAAATTATTTTCTATGCATGTGTAAGTAAATTTTCACACGTGTATAACATTTTTTTAGCATCCTAGAAAAATTATTTTTAAAATAACCTTAGCCTAAAGTAATACACATAACTATCTATAAAAATGAATCTAGCGATTAAAATTATGAAACCATATTTAGCTATAGTGATAAAAGAGTAACTCTACCAACCAAAAAACACATCTATACGGTGCATGTTGGTTAAGGTAATTTTTTGATTTTTTAGAGGGATAAAAATATTAAAATACCTTTTTAGAAAAATTAAAAAATTAAAATTCTAACTTTTTAATTTTTTTAAAAAAATATTTTGATCTTTTTACTCCTTTAAAAAATAAAAAAAAAAGTAGTTTTATCCAAACATCCGGTAAACTACTTTTAAACATGGTTCATATATACCACACCACCACCACCATTGTCATCTTCTTCACTAACTAGCTGTAAAACCCTAGACGAACAGGAACACCGGTATCCTTCAACCACCGCTCCCCCTGTATAAACTCCGCCGCCGTGAACTTCACCGCCTCCTCCTTCTTAACCTCCGGATGATAACCACCCCACTTCACCCTATCCTTCACCCGAGATCCACCACCGATGTTATCATACTCCGCGTAATAAACCGTCGCAACTGCAAAATCCCCCTCCGACAACCACCCATCTGAATGAATCACGTCACCGATCTCCGATTCCATCACGATCGCTCTCGAATACTCCTTCAACGGTCGCCCAAGGTAACTCATGACCTTCGATTTCTCCGCCTCCAACGACGGATCGGCGATAATCCTACACTTGTGCAACACGATCCCCGTCGTTTCGTGTTTGTCGATTCTACCTTGAGCTATCACTGTGTTGCGTTGATTCGCCATTGGTTTTCTGATCATAACTTCACATGTTTGGAACACTGCAGCTGCGTCCCCAAATATGAAGTCGATCGTCCCTAATATGTAGCATCCACGATAAAATTGACGGTGAGTTTGAACGTATAAGGTCTGTTCGTATCCCTCCATTCTACAATTGAGGAATATTGATCGATCTGATTGAACTCTTAGAGCCACCGCTTGATGCTTTTCGGGACCTGCGGTGTTTCGAAAACCGATTGATTGAGCCATGAATCCTTCACCTATAGCCGCTGCAAACATTCATATCTGTGATTAGTGACCAAAATATCATCTCTAATTGGTAAATTAAGGTGATGATTGATACCGAATGTTGCTGTTAGAAACGTTGGTACTCCGTCTGCAAAGTTTTTGTTGCTTGTGATGATTGTTTTCTGTGATCCGTCACCGTACATTGTGATGTTAACCATGTCTTTAGTGACAATCACATTCTCTTCATATACTCCAGCCTTTATGTAAATAACATATCGTCCTTGATAGTTAGCAGGTAATGCATCAAGTGCCTTTGAAATGGTGGTGAAATCGCCTGAATCGTCTTTAGCGACAGTCGCGTTTGGGGACAGGCTTGGGGCGTCGGCTTTTAGTAGCCTTCGCGTGTCGCGAGCCATCCATGTGGGGAGTTTGAGCCTGCGTGTTAGCAGGCGGCGGTGGGTGTCGGGTGCAGGTGTTGGTGCTTCTTTATGAAGTGAAGAAACTATGGCTAAAGAGTTGCTAGTGAGCTCTTTGCTGATTTTTAAAGTTTGCTCAATGCTGGTCCTGGTTGCGTCTTCAGTAATCGCGTCGATGCACGTTTGTTGATACGTCATCGCCGCGCTTAACCAGTTGCCTAAATCGGGTAATCTGGCAGCGTTTCTTGAATGGTTGAAGTCACTCTGCGCGTCCTCGAAAACCTGCTTGCAGACATCGAATGTGGCTTTTTGGTTATCGGGTGCAGTGTCGACTTTCATGAATGTGGATGTTTGGTTAATGGCGTTGTCGAGTTCATCCGAGGCTGCAGATACAGCTGCTTTCATGAGATCATCAGGACCAGGAAGTCCTGATAATGTCAAGCTTAACGATTTTTCAAGGCGGCTCTGGCACGTTTCTTTGTAATCAGTTGATTCGCATATCGTTTGAACGGCCTTTTGGGTTTGCAAAACCTTTTCGTCTTTGTTTCCTTTGTCGTTAGGAGCATCGGACGATGAGTTGTCGTTCTTGTCGTTGTTGTTGTTGTTTTCTGTTTTGTCAGTGTCGATGGTATCTGTATTATCCGCACCATCATCCGCCTCGTCTTGTTGGGAGTTATTGAGAAATATTAAGAATGCTGCAACAGCTCCTGAAAGAAGCAAAATTGTTACAACGACCGCTATGATGATTCTTTGTTTCAACCTTTGTTTTCTTTCAAGCCTTCTCCGTTCTGAAATCTGGTCGAAATCTTGAAATGCCATGATTTAACGTTGTGAATCTAAAACTTGTGTCTTCGTTTGATCTCTGCCTTGGTTGTATCCAAGGCAGAGGCCATAAGATGTCAAAATCTTTTGAAAAAAACAAAAACCCGAAGCAGTTTTAGATTATTTTCTTCTTAATTTGTTAAAAAAATGATCAATTTTGGTTGTCTGTTTGATGATAGGAAAATCTTGTAACGAGTTTTATGGAGCTGTGGAAAGGAGGATTTTGAGGACCGTTATTTTCTCACCGAGTGCTTATATGACATGATCAAAATCATGTTTGATGGTGATACTCTAAAATCAATGGAATTGTAAACATATTAAAAAAAACCGCTTATTTTTTCTACGCATTAAATATAAACGCAAATAACATAAATTGTATAATTATATATTAGAACACGATTGAAATTACTTGTGAATAATAATTATAAGTAATAAAATATATTTTTTGTTTTTTCAGAAAAAAATTCCAACATTTTGTTCCAAAACAAATCATTTTAAAAAAGTGTCATTTCTAAAAAAACTCCTTATAACTCTAAATTTTAATTATTTTGGCTTTAAAAGTTTTATTATTTAAAAAACTAATTATTAAATATTTTATATTTTTAAAAAGGTTTGATGTTTTAAAAAACTTTTTATTTTGTCAAACGTTACCTTAGAAATCATATTTATAAAAATAACTCTTTCTTAAATTATTAAGAAATATATATTTAATCTAAAAACGAATTATATAATATAATTATAGTTAAGATAATTATTTATACTTATTTATTTATCTCATGTAATATATGTGGTAATAACCTAGTAAAAGCATCAAACGTATGAGTATGAAACTGTGAATTACAGCAAGTATTTATGAAATTAGTGGAACGGTAAATAATTATGTGCAATAGAAATGACGATTAAAAGGGCAAATAGAAGAAAATGTTCAAATTAAAGAAAATGTCCTTTTTAAATGTTTTCACTGAACTACACGAATTTAAAGACGTTAAGACGTGCTTGATACAAAATAAATCCAATTTATGGGCAATGGAATTGAATATTAACAGCTCTATCAACTCATAGATAGGTTTTTGGTTTTATAAATACTTAAAGCATTTATATCTTATTTCTTATTTTTATCCTTAAAAATAGATAAAAATCATTATTTTTTTCTTTTGTTTCAATTAAATAATATTTTTTATACTTTATTATTATTATTATTTTTCTTTCATCCACTCACAACCACTTTAAATATATTAAAAATTTTAAGGGTTAAACAACGTTTTTTCAAATTTACAGATAAACAATAACATTTTTGCTATTTTCTACTATCGAATGCTTAAAACCATTTCATATAATATTGATTTGGGTACTTTTATTATGTCCACTTACGAGCATCACAAGTTTATTATGTCCAACTCACTGTAGATCCTTATATTGTACCTGTACCATTATCCCACAAAAATCTTCTGATCTCCTCCTTTTCTAATTTTTTTTAAAATAAGGTTTTTTTAGGGTTGATGTTGACAAGAGGGTTAAATCTTGTCGGGAGTTGACATAATGGGTTCCCGCCCTTGGCAGGGGCGGGTTCTGCCACTCGAATTCCGTGTCATTTTGTTTTTGTGTGTGCAGTTGTGTGCTGATAGGAGAGACCACGCCCTTGGGAAGAGCGGGCTCCATTAAATACGATCCGTCCGATCTACCAACACACTTAAGATCTACGACTTAGAAAACGCAGAAGAACACGCCCTTGGGAAGGGCGGCTTCTGACTTTTTGACCGGTCCAAAATTTTACCTACCTTCATCTATTTATTTAGCTTTCTTATTCCATTTCTCACAATTCGTTTCAAAATCCAAATTCTCACTATTTAAACCTAATCTTTCTAGAATTTTATATTTCATTTCAAAAATAAAAAATGAGCTAAAGAATTACACCCGGTCCATTAAATAACGATTTGTTATTTTTAAGTGGTTAACATAAAGCTAATTATTATTTTCGAGATCCAGAAAGCGATGAAGGAATTTTACGTGCTAGACGAGGTGATAAAGCTTTTTGGATTACATTGATAAAGTGCCTATCCTTGAAAATGTTATGAGATATATAAGGTTGGCTGGTTTTGCGGGTGTGATCGAGTGTGGTTATCGAAAACTTGATCGTGCTCTTAATTCAGCTTTAGTGGAGAGATGGAGGCCAGAGACACACACATTTCATTTACCGGTTGGAGAGACCACAATAACCCTTCAAGATGTTCAAGTTTTATGAGGTTTGCCGGTTGAAGGTGATGTTGTTTCTGGCATTGATTATGCTATAAGTGCATCCGAAATTATAATAAGGTTTGAGTATTTAACCGGTTGTACACTCGCAACAAGCGCTGTAAGTGGTTATAAGTTAAACCTAAGGTTTATTTTAAATGAAATAATAAAACCATTTTCTGATAATGCCACTGATTTTCAGTGTATTCAACGAGCTAGATTAATTTTATTTTTTATGATTGGTGCCACTTTATTTCCTGATACTTCTAGCAACTGGGTGCACATAAATTATTTAAGTCATATTGAAAACTTAAATAATTGTGGTAGACTTAGTTGGGGAAGTGCAGTTTTAACATTTTTGTATAGACAGTTATGTAAGGCAACGAATGTCACAAATCGAGAAATTGGTGGACCTTTATTCTTGTTGCAATTATGGTCTTGGGAAAGATTACCTTCTATGTGTCCCAAGAATACGAGATATTGATTTCACGTTACCATATGGTGCACGGTATGTTAAAAAAACTTATGTATTAACTATTTATCTGTAATCTTATATTTTTT
Source organism: Flaveria trinervia (assembly GCA_025506515.1). Lineage (NCBI taxonomy): Eukaryota > Viridiplantae > Streptophyta > Magnoliopsida > Asterales > Asteraceae > Flaveria > Flaveria trinervia. Next base: position 10,943,490 of record CM046444.1, read on the forward strand.
AGTTAACCTGGTATATTTAAAAACTTGATTACATATGGAATGGTAAACTTAGTTATGTAAACACCACTCCGCACTGTTTGAGTGCGTATCGATCTCAGCTGCATTCATTAAGCGAGGCCACAGTATTAATATTAATCTGATATTATTTTGTATATATTAACATTTTGTAAACATATTAATTCATATTTTTATATCAGTTTAATTGGAGGTCTTATGATAATATTATCCACCTTCTACCTGATATCTGCACAAGTGGACATCAAAGCTGGAGAAATGACACATACCTTATATGTTGGGAAGTTGTTGAGCCTCACATTCCAAGTAGGGTTTTAAGACAATTGGAATGTTTCAACCAATCCCTACAAGTGTGTTACTAACCCGGGAGCAACATACAAATCTACATTCGACTGCTCGTAAAGGTGGTAGAAATAAAAACTAGTTACAACATCATAATATCTTTGTTCAAGCATGGGTGTCTCGGCTTAATTCAGTTGCTAATGAAGCGTATACTGATTCGTCAATTGCTTCCGAAGCATACATGAGGTGGTATCTAGAGCATACTGTTGTGTATACAACAAACCCGACTCATCAAGACACGAACCCTCATGGCTTCCAAAATGATGGACAAAGATTGAAAATGATGGTATTATTATTAATAATTTAATTATTATTATTGTTACTGTTATTATTATTTTTTTTAAGTTAATCTTTCATAATGTTATTTATAGATGGATGGGTTGAGTCAGTTTTATCAAAGACCAGGGGATGAAACGGGGAGGAATATGGCGAGCCGTTATATGGATTTGGCACATACAAACCATATAAGTTATCTACCAACGCATGTGACACAAAATGTTGATGATACTCAACTTCCTCTTGTCCCACAACGTTTACCCAGAAGGGGTAGAGGACGAGGGCGGGTTGGTAGACAGGTTGGTGATGATAATATTGTTGTGCAACAGAATATGACAGGACAAAGGGATTTCACGGAACAACAGCTTGACTCCCCCTTTTTTAGCCAAATGGGCAACCAAGATTTTTTTTATGGTGGTACTCAAGTACTCAGTTTCCACATTTTAGTCAAATGGGGACCCAGAATTTCGAAGAAGGGGGGTCGTCAAATCCTTATCAAAGCCCTGATAATAGTTATCAACAATCATTTCACCATTCTTTCCCGTTACCTTATTACCCTTAATTTCAAGATACGACTCAATCAGTTGACCGGTTTTTTAATACATCTCCTTGCATGTTCAACTTAAATGATGAAGCAACAAACGATAATGATGACACTCGTTAGATATTATTTCTTTTATATTTTTAGTGATGTAATTTACCTTTTCAATTATGTAATTTTTTATACTTTTATCTATTAATATATAATGCAATTTTATTATAAAATACGAACTTAAGCTACAATATTATTAGAATAAGTATCCAAAACGTACAAGTAGTACAATAAAAGTAACAAGTAAAGCGGTAATACAACAAAAAATGTCACTTGCGGGTCTTGCGTTTGACTGTCTTTTCTGTGAACCATTCAGGGTGACTATATGTATAACGATACTGATAAAACTCTTTTGCTATATAGCGCCGATATCTTGCACAAGTGTCTTTAAAATCTCCCTCCATAGTTAAAGTTTTTCCTTCAACTAGCTTTTGCATTAACATACAAATAAAAACCCCTGAATCACCACCAAGGTCACCCCCATCTTTAGGCAAGTACTCCTCAGTAGTTGTGAAAGACATCTGATCCCTTTTATCAAGATGAATAAATGGTCCAGTATAATTTTTTTTCCAGTAACCAATCTGTTACATCAGACAGTAAAAATTACATGGAATAAAATCTAAAATAGGAAGAACTAACTCATGATATAGTTCACGATATAAGTTATTTGACCAATACTGAAGGATCTCCATTGTATGCAAGTTGATTCGGATAAGTAACCAATCTTCTACTGCTTTTATAAGAACTGAAATATAAACATATTGCACCTCCCAAAATGGAGGGTACAACTCATCAGTTCCGTTGGCATATTTGACAGGCTTGACATCTTCCCACACACATAATTCATCCCGAAACTGAGTGGTAAAATTGTCCAATTCAACCCTGATGGTCCGAATTTCGCAAGCTTTTCACGTGTCATCCGCATCATCCGTTTTACCCAACCTTCTATATGTTGTGATATAAAATATTATCATCTAATAAATATATATAAAACTAATTTATTTAACTGAAAAATATATAATATTTTACCGATAGAGAAAGACGAACGTCGCGTTCGTACCCTAATAAAGCACCCCAAACATCCTTCCCAAGCCATTACCATCAAATAGAATTGAAACATGTCACACCCCAACCTTGACGGCGGAAACATCGAGGAGTGAGAGTTAAGATCGTTCACAGCCACATAATGCTATTAATAACCCAAATATAAATTAATCATAAAATTCAATTGTATCATTACAAGCTTAAGTCTCAAAGAAATAAAACCATAACATAAAAGATAACAAGTCATTTTAATTCATTTATTTATCTAGGTCCATTCCTAGATGTGTAAGCTTTAAAGTGTAGAAATCAAACTTGGGCATTTCCTGAAACATGTTAAAAATAAAGGGTCAACAATAAAGTTGGTGAGCATTCCATAGTTTTAAATACATAGATTATATAAAAGATGGCAATCCATGTCATAAGTTAGTGAATAAAGTGATTAGGGATGTTATGAACAATGCAACAACCAAGCCTCGACAAAGTTTTACAAGTCTCAAATGTTTACAAGATTATACGATCAGCTAAGTGTACTTGGGTCAACCAAAGTAGGCTTGTTGCCCATAGATCTATGACTTCGCTGGGCTAGCAATAGTTAATGATTGTACATATAACGCCATAACATGGTAACCACAAAAGTTCAACTAACCACAACCTTGCATGATGAATTGCCATAAAGATTACAAGTCTCAAATAAGTTTATAAGTGCAATGATAATAAGTTAACATGTTTCACCCCAAAGTGTGAAAATAAGCAAAAGGGGTATAGAAATACTCACTTGATCAAATGTATATAAATGACGATTAATAAAAATATAATAATAAGCGTCGATTCAACGTAGCCCTTCACAATGTACCTAAAATATATATATTTACAAGGTTTAAGTTTGATAATAAAATTAACGTTTTAACGCGGGCTAGGGTTTCGATAGGAATTGGTGTTGTTAAGTAATTAAATTCATTCATATCCCTTTAAAAATATATATATATATATATATATATATATTATACAGAAAATAAAGTATGAAAAGGAAAACTTATAATAATTTGAAAGTTCATAAAGTTTGAATAATTTTTTTATAACAAAAGAATTAAAAACTATTTAACCATATTAAATTAAAAGAGGGATTTGAATCAATAATTTTTAGTGATTCAAGTCACTTTTTAAAGTCTAATTTAATCAAATTAAACTAAATATACCCTTTGTTTTATAAAAATATAAAAGTATTATAAGAACATAAATTTTCAGAAATGATTAAGTGACTTCAAAATAATTTAAGTTTACAAAATTGATTTTTAATAATTTTCAAAAATTTTCTATATTTTTTAAAGGCTGAAAAAGCCTAAAAAATATGTTGAGGGTGCCCGGTTCAAACCCGGGACCTCTAGTTTGACAACCGAGTAGGGAACCAGTGAACCAAGGCTACAACCGCGGTTTAACTTGGTTTTAAATTCTTTTAAACACAATGTAATAGATTTCCCCCCATTCCCTTAGAACCCTAAATCGATTGGACCTCAAATTGAATGCCAAATCGATTGTGTTAATGGATACAAACATGGGGCTTTGATTCCTCTTGTAAATACGAACAAAATGATGTGTCTAATTACCCGTTTTGATAAGGGATTGAAGATGAACAATGTGAGGAACGAGTCGTGACCGAGCCTTGTTTCAATATGTGAGCAAACGACTATGAAAACCAAATTAAACTTGTGCGAAGCTTCGGATAGTGATCTTGATGCAAAGCCCTCTATCAATTGATGGTTAGAAGGCTCGGAATGTGATCAACGAGTGGATGACAGTTCGCGATGAAGGTGCTAAACGAATTCTATGTTTGTGTTTGATTCAGGTGAAATTGCAAGTAATGGTAGATTAGGAATAGTTAGCCGATGGTTTATGTTCAATTAATTGAGTAATTACCACGATTTGCACGTTGAACGGTTATGAAGTAAATTGGGGTTCGGTTTCAAGTGGGTTTTTTATAATACAAGCGTTTTCAGATTGATTAATGAATGGTTACAAGTTCGATTCGTGTGCTAGGTTTGATTTGGGGCGATTTGATGATAAATTTGAGGCGTTTTAGTGTAATTTGGAGGTGGCCGGAAGGCTCGCCGGCGGTGACCGGGATAGTCCCGCCGGAAACGGAGAGAAAAAGGGGGGGGGGGAATTTGGGTTTTGGTTTTTGACACATTTAGTCCCTGTGGTTTTATAGTTAACATTTTATGTTTAAAAACATTCTTTTAAAGTTTCAAAAGTGACAATAAGCCCCCTAACCTTCTTTTAACCCCATTTTAAGTTTAACATGTTCTACAATTATTAATTTTACTATGATTATGATTATTTTTATTATTACTATTATAGTCATTATTATTATTATTATCATTAGTAGACATATTATTATTAATATTTTTATTATCATTATTACTAATGTTATCATTATTAGCTTTTACTATTATTTTTAGGATTATTATATTATATCATTTACTATCTTCTTGTTAAAGTTATTATTAAAAATCTTTATTATGTTTGTTACTTATTCATTAACATTAACAACCTTCAAGTTAAGTAAATTAAAGACAAATTAAAGCAATATGCATAAGAATCCCATAAGTTTCATATTAGGCAAACATGGTCCTTAAACAAATTTAACAAGGTTAACTTTAAATTTAACCTAAAAATACAAGATGTTACAAAACACAATATGGCACATCCCCATTGTTATAGAAGTCAATAGCATCTTTTGATCAGCTTTTAGATTCTTCTCAATCTGCAACTAAAACTGGTATATGCATCGGTTGTTTTCTGACGAAGACGATTCATGTTGCTTCTTAGGCCGCCTCAATCTTTGTAGAATTGAACTCGTTGATCGGATTTCATGAACTGGTTCTTTACCGGGGTGGTGTGCCATTTTTATGGTTTATGTAGTGATTTTTTGGAAGTGTGGTGGTGTTTGAAATGTGGTGATTTATGATGTAACATCCTGTATTTTCTTTTTACCGTATTTATTTATGTTGTGTGTGGCCTTTTGGTAAAAATTTCATTAATAATAAAAAGATTAATAGTGATGACAATATTTATAATAATAATAATAATAATAATAATAATAATAACAATTAATAATAATAGTAACCATAAAAGTAATAATAATTTTGAAAGTAACCATAATATTAATAATAATAATGACAATAAATGATAATAGTAATAACTATAGTCATAATAATAATGATTTTAATAATAATAATAATAATAATAATAATAATAATATTAATATTAATATTAATAATAATAACAAATAATAATAATAGTAACCATAAAAGTAATAATAATTTTGAAAGTAACCATAATAATTATAATAATAATAATGACAATAAATGATAATAATAATAACTATAGTCATAATAATAATGATTTTAATAATAATATAATAATAATAATAATATAATAATATAAAACTTGAATAATTAAGGTTTAAAAAGTTGAGGGGGTCTTAATGCAAATTATGAAACATTAAATTAAGTTTTTAAGCTTAATGTTATGAAACTCAAAGTGGAGGGGCCAGTTGTGTAAATTGCCCAAACTCCAACTGCTTCCCCCGTTTTTCCGGCAACGACGCCGGCGAGCTCCGACGAGGTGCAAATCGGCATTGTAAAAGCATTTTTGACCCAATTAAACCGCCCAACCCCTCTCGGCCTTGCGATTCGAACTCAAACCCTAACCCAATTCGAATTCCCGCTCGTGCTATACTTCCAAACCAAACCGAGGATTAACCGAGTAAAAACCCGAATCAAATCTCGTCTGGTACGCGGCCTAATCAATCCGCAAATCAATCAACATTGCAAGATAACAACCCGAATCTCTTAATTTTGGTAATCATCGAACGCGGTTTCAAACCGAGAGTGTTAAGCCCGTAATCATAGATTCAGAGCTATAAATTGAGAGCTTCGGATTCATTTTGAAGTTCCTAAACTCTCTAAACCCCCAATTTCACCATAAAAGCTCCCAATCGAAAAGCCCCAATTCAAGAACATTCGAGCCTAAGTCGAGCTCGAAATCTTTCAAAACCTCAGCAACTCGGGTAATTAAAACATGTTTTATGCTCGATTCGGTCCAAGGATCAAAAGCCCCATGATGATTCGAGTGATTAACATCGAATCGAGGGTCGATTTTGGATCAGAAGAACCTAGGGTTCATCGGATTTGGGGGGAACGAGGAAGCTTTGTTTAAAATTAAAAGAAACCGAAGTGAACCAAGGCCACGGCCCTGGTTCACTGGTTCCCGCATCCCATCTCCTAGGGGAGACCCGGGTTCGACCCCGGGCAAACCCCTTTCCCCTTTTTATTTTTTTGTTTTATTTTATTTATTATTAATTATTTCTTTTGCTTAAATTTTAATTCTGAAAAATTTCTAAGAAATTTATTTATAAATTCAGAATTTATTTATTTATTTATATTATTTTAATTTAATCAAAGGTTTATAAATATGTTTGAATTTAAAATACATTGTGGTATCATTCCTTATTTTTGAATTATTTAAAATAATGTTGTTATGTGAAAAGATAATACTTGTGTAATAATATTGTAAAATATATATATACATATATATATTATATATATGTATATATATATGCATGTATATATATTGCCAAACAATTAGAATGATTAATTACTTATACATATATACTTATAATTATATAAACATATCAAAGTATGTATAATATATATATATATATATATATATAATATATATATATATATATATATATATATATATATATATTTCTTCACTTATTATAATCAATATATACAACCTTTATAAATAGGTTTAGCGTGCGATTAGTTTTCTTTATTAACCCTTCTCTTACGCGCAATAATTCTATTTATCCTTTCGTTCCATTAACCTGATCATTAATAATATAAAATAAATGTGAATAGTTGTCAACCTCTATTCAATTTATAATGAGAACCTTAAAACATAATAATTAATCATCAAACCAATTATAACGCGTTACCTTATTCTTATTTAGGTGCCTTGTGACGTTTGTGTTGGAAATCTTATTCGTGGTTATTTCATCTTCAAGTCTTCTTATTATCATGTGAGTTCTTATGCCCCATTTTACATTTATTGTACACCTTTCGGGGTGAAACATGTTGGTTATACAAACATACTCATACACGTTTTGGTACTTATTATGCACGTGCAATTCTTTACATAGTCGTGGTTATTTGTATATGCTAAGTTGTATATGAGATGTGACATACGTGTGCAATCATTAACTATAACTAGCCTGGCGAAGTCTTAGATCTTGGGCCTAACAAGCCTATTTGGTGCTAAAGCCGAGGGATTGCCGGCTCCTAGGAGCCGTATGCTTGTGCACTAGGGAACAAAATACACTTAGCTAATCATGCTTATTCATATTATTCAGTCAAGTTTGATTGTAACTATGCATGTTCTATATACTTACTATCTTGTGACCATTGACTAGAATTGCCACCTTTCTTCTCATGATATATACTTATTGTATTTTAAAACCATGAGAACTCACCAACTTGCCAGTTGACTTATTTTCAACATGTTTCAGGTAATGTGCAAGTTTAATGATGACTGAAGAAACGCTTAAGTTTAGGATATGGACCTAGACTTAAATGAACATTTGAATTCCTTTTTGTTTATTTATTTTCTTGTAAGACGTGGATGTATGTGATGTTTGAAAACAATTGATTAATGGCATTTATACTTTAACATAGCGTTATGTGGCTGTGAACAATCTTAACCCTCACACTTCGACGTTTCCGCCGTCATGGTTGGGGTGTGACATATGATGATACGGTTGGTGGTATTTATAGGAGGTTTTTTGGAATAAAATTAATATTTATATTTTATAATATAAAAATAATATTATAATATTAAACAATAATAATTAGTACACATCAAATAAAATTATGATACAACAATCTCCTCATGAATATGAGTTTGGACAAGTGTTCATGTTATGACCTGTTTGTCTACATATTGAACATCTACGTATGACAGGTGCATCTGGATGATGAACATCCATCTCGTTGTGTATCCTTCTCGTGCGTCTCCTACCTCGTGACGTGGTGATTTTTGAGGGATCACCTCTTATCTTCCAACCCGAGTTCTTCCAATAATCAATGTGACTTAGCGGGTGAAAATGTCCGTTATACTGTTCTTGATAAACAACAGTACTATAGACCTGATGAACAATGTTATGAGGTGATTCACCTCTATGGCGGCAAACTGCAATTGCATGTGAGCATGGAAATCTTTGCATCTGCCATTTACCACACGTGCAAGTTCTGTTTTTGTATTCCACGGTATAATCATTTCCACTAGCTTCATTTGTTTGTATCTTTGACAGAACTCTATACCTCGCTTCTCTATAATCAAACTCTGTCATAATATGCTCTTGCGAGTTAATATCACGTGTGTTAAATAAACGCCATATGCGAGGGGGTAATGTGGTGTTACAGTTGGTTGCGATGTCAGTGTGCTTTCTGAACTGTTCGACTGTTTTCTCGAACATACAATTAATAATAGCTTTTATTGGCAAAGCCTGACACCTCGCAATGTATTGTTGAAGCTTTCTGAAATGTTCGTCGTCAGGTTACCCCACCGATGATGATTTTTATCATGTAGAAGCGTCCATTTACTCTTTTTAATAGTTTTTAAATATTTCCACGCTTCTAGATTGATGCTTGTCATTTGACTTACACAGTAGTTATACTTCTTTTGTTGGGTGGTGCTTCCGATAGACCAACATAGCCTTTTTAAGCTAGAAACCTTGAACTTTTGGATGAGGTTACTTCAAACATGTCGGAGACAAAATCGATGCACAACATTATTTTTCCACTCTTCAAGAGTATTCATTGCACGAATAATTCCTTTATGCCTATGAGAAATAACACATAACTTTTTTCCCGAACCAATATAATTATGGTGAATTGCAATGTGTGACCAGAATTGGTGGAAAAACCAACTCCAACTTTCTACCGTCTCTTCGTCTACAATTGCATAAGCTATCGGCATTACATAGTTGTTTGTATTTTTTGCAACTGCAATTAACATTTTACCACGGTAAGAACCTTTCAAGAAAATACCGTCAACAGATATCACAGGCTGACAATAGCTGAACGCTTTAATTATTGGACCGAATGCCCAAAACACATATTTAAATGTGCAATAAGTAGATGTACCGGTCGAATGATGTAACCATTCCACGATAACATGGTTCTTCTCTTGTAATGCGTTGATGTACGTAGGTAATTCCTCAAAATTACTGTCCCAACTATCATAAATATTCTCAATAGCAGCTTTTCTAGCTCGCCAGGCTTTATTATATGAAACATCAACATCCAACGTGTCTTTCAAATGCGCTTGAATTTGCTTGATGGGAAAAGCAATATCTTGACGAATAAAATGGATGATACGGGTAACAATATATCTGCATTTCAAACTTCTATTGTTGTTACCAACAACAGTACCAAAGCAGTTGTTGGAATTCATCCATCTTGAAATCTCCACATGTGATGATCATAGTTCTTGGAAGCATAAATATACCATGAACATGGAGGACCACTATGAAGATTATTGTTGTAATTAGGGCTCGTGCTATAGCACTTTGCTCTCCATCTTATACGTTTACTTTCAACTACAGCAGACTCTCTGTTACGTGCAAAATTCCATAACCGCACTACATGCATCACTTCATCTTTCGATTTAAAATACATTCCAACACGAATTTCTTTTGACTCTTCATTCCATATATCCATATGGTCTTCATCGTCAAAATCAGCAGCTTCATAATCTCTTAACTCCTTAGGATCTTCAGAATAGTTCACCTCCCCGTAAGATCCTGGAGTAACACCAGAATTATAATTGTTTGAAACTCCATAAGTGTTGTTGTCATCATCACTGGATTCTTCTTGTGATGGAATAAGTTCAGTATCTTCACTGCTGTCTAAACGACCATCATCCGACTTTTCAAAACCTCCATTATCATCGTCGACTTGATGATGAGAATTGGTTGACGGACCGGCTTGATAATCATGCGATCTTACATTGCCTTGATGATAAGAATTGCTTGATGGATCTGGTGCTTGAGATACAGAGAAACCGCGTACGAGATCCATATAATTGGATTGTTGTACAGACAATTTTGGCTCAATGACAACATAAACATTTGCTCAAAAATTTTCAACATTTTCTCCCAAATAATACAAAACATCTAGACTTGAGTCATTGAAAATTTCAGAACTTTGAGAGAAACCAGCATAAGAGTAATATAATTTTAATTTCAAATTATAATACTCTTTTTGAACCTGAAGATGATTATAAATCAAATCTACAAACTCTTCGTATGAAACTCTATTACGAAGAATAATAGTTGAACTTCTAGTAGAAACATCACATATGATATTTCCATTTTCAAATGAAATATCACCACCCCAATATATTGTAGAAAATAAGGCCGAGACATTATAATTATTAGTTTTTTTGGAAGTGTTAATTGATTTGAGTGAATTCGTTTGTGTATAAATACATGAAAGTAGGTAAAATGTGTGGTCCCCCAGTTATTTGAGAACCCGCCCTTGCCAAGGGCGAGTTCTCAGAAAATAGTCATGTCACCATCAGTAGAGAGGTCACCATCAGCACGGTCAAAGTGGAAGAAGAACCCGCTCCTGGCAGGGGCGGGAACCCCTTATGTCAACTCCCGACAAGATTTAACCCTCTTGTCAACATCAACCCTAAAAAAACCCTATTTTAAACCTATAGTGATTACAATGTCCCAAACTACATTTAAACCTATAATGCTCGATTTCAATTTACTTTCATTCATTGAAGCCGTTTTATGCATTGCAAAATTTCACGCATTACATTTCATGCATCGGTGATTCGGCGTAATTATCACTTTTTCAAACGATACAACCGGCACACACGAACATTGGTGATAATTAATATATGTGTACTAATAAATACTTTAAAGTGTTTCAAAGTATTTTAGATTCTATTGTTTCAAAGTATTTTAGACTACAAATTAAATACATTAGAAAAACTTAAAATAAACCTTAACGCGTAAACTAATATTTACCCGGATAAAACGCGTATAACGCACTACTACTTACACGAGTTATTATTTACATATTATCAATATTATAATATGTGACCTTAGATTATTTATTATAATAATTTTTATATATTAAAAAAAATTAGTAACAAGTAAAAATATGAAAGTATATATAAAATGACCATAATATAAGAAATACCACTTAAATACATACAAAAAAGAAAATTTTGAAAACCAAACACCCCCCTCCTCCCCCTCCCCCTCACCCTCACCCTTCTTTTCTTCTTCCTTCCTTGTCAAATCCTCCAAGACAAGTTGCTTTTTGGGAGGCTCTAAACTTGCCATTTTAGTGATAAGGAAAAACATATGAACAAAAGTGACTTGACTCCCATCCATGTTTGAAAATCTCTTCCATTTATGTTGACTAATATACACAAGGTAGTGATTTCCAAGAACATGTAAGGGTTACTAATACAAGTAATCTCCACAATCCACCAACACCACCCAACACACTCTTCTCCTTCTTTCTCCCTTTAAATTTTTGGCCAAGTATCACCATTCCCACTTCACCATCTTTCAAAACTCATCTTCTACAAATCTAAGTGTTTGAAGTGCTCTTGGGTGAAGATCAAACAATTCTTGAAGCTTCCAAGCATCCTACAACATCTTCTCTACTTTTCCTTGGTTGGTTCTTAGTTCAAAGGATCAAGTCTTCTTTTTCATTGCATTTCAAGACTACCATCTCTTTCTCCTTGCTTGTTTAAGGTTAACACCTTGTTTCTAATCTTCTATACATCACCATGATGTGTTCATGTTCACTAACTCATCCAAAAGTGCTCTAGCAAAGTTTAAAAAGTAACAAAACATGTAAGACAATTTGTGGCAGATTCATGTTCTGTGTTTTCGACACCATAACTCGACCTAAACATGGTCAAATGAACAATTTATTGAGCCTAACATTAACTTTAAGATGTCTAGTTTTTAACTCATCCAACCTTGAAATTTTTAGATGAGTATAACCTATCCAAAACGTACAAACATGATTAAAGTGTTGAACCTGAATTTTTGGCAGAATAGATAAGGCAAAAAGATTGAGGCATAAGTTATGCTTAGTAATCAAATGGAGATTTTCCTTCTGTGGTAACTTAGCTTAAGGTGTTAGGTTTAAAAGCAATATAGGTTCAATTTGTGAGGTTTAAAAGCACTATAGGTTCTATTTGTGAATATAGGGTTTGACCCCTCAAAAAGGTGAGATCCATGGACATGTACGAAAAAATGATGCACTGACATCTGTTGCTTCATGACCCATTTCGAGGCACTTAAACGTAGTTACATACTACAAGATATACTTTTTTGGAAACCTAAGACATATATCTAGATGTGGTAAAAATATCAGATTTTATAAAAAAATTTTGTACCATGAAAAGAGGATGTCAACCAGACCTAAAAATTCTCTTGTTTCTGTCTAATGTCCATATTTATACAAAGTACACTTTTGGAGGTATTTGATGAAAAGAAACTCATACACATGAAAAGTATAATGCTATTATACTTAATATAAAACCCATCCAATACATTATGTGTTTTTACAAAGATAACTATGAAGACAAGAATATAAATAAAACATTAACGGCTCAACGTGTATAACTAGTCAAGTGACATTTTCAAAACTAACGTTGTGGACGAGTTATGCATGACCATATAGGGTCAGTAATCATGACCTCGTGTATATATTGTGATTTTGTTTAGGAGATTCCTAGACCAATCATACGTACAGACTATTGCTAGAATTCACGCGTGCATTACAGGTGAGTTTCACGACCCCATTTTACTTATTTTCCTTTTGGGGGAGATTACGTGCAAATTACTATTTTCCTGGACACATTTACTTGTTAATGATTTCACATGTTATATAAGTTGTTTACTTACCATATAAAGTCCCCTGTTATCAGACCGTTAGTTTATTTCCCAAAACGAGGTAATCATGGATAGTACTATTGGGTTTGACTACCCCCACCCGGGTTAATTACCCTAACCTTGACTGGAGGTCTAAACGGGTGCATTATTATCCTGTTCACACTCATGCTTACGGTAGGCATGGGTAGGGGCAATTTGTTACAGTTACAGTCTAGCTTCGGTTGCGGTGCTTATATAATATTGTAGTATTGTATGATCAACAATCAAATCATGGAAAGACTTGTGGTCTATTACACTGTTTACTATTACTTTAAAACCTATGAACTCACCAACTTAATGTTGACATATTTTCATGCATGTTTTTCTCAGGTATTTAACATTTGCGTCAAGTTAAGCTAGCTTGGTCCACGTCGCATTTTGGGCCATTCATGCTGTTTGGGACATTATCGTTGTATTTGTCATGTTTTGAAAACAATTACATTAGCTCTACTGCTTCCGCAATTCAACTCTGAAACAATTATGTATTTTTGAAACTTATTTGCATCGTATGTTTACTAAACCATGTAGTGGTCGATCAATGACTATGTTCTCCATGACGCTCACGCCCCGCGGGAAACCACCGTGGTTGGGGGTGTGACGGATTGATATCAGAGCCATTGGTTATAGGGAATTAAATTGCATTTAGTGGACCTAGACTATAACTGTAGTTCATTACATATCTTTATCACTTCATATATTAACTTAACTTACAACAATTGTACTTGTATATTGTCTTGTCATAGAGATGTCATAGAGATGAAAGAAAGAGAAAACATAATAAAAAGTAAAGATAAATTAAAGAATATGATGTGAGAAATTTATATACATATATATATGTATATATATATATACACATATATACATACATACATCATACATACATACATACATACATACATACATACATACATACATACATACATACATACATACATACATACATACATACATACATACATACATACATACATACATACATACATACATGCATGCATACATCATACATACATACATACATACATACATACATACTACATACATACATACATACATACATACATACATACATACATACATACATACATACATACATATATACATGGATGATAATTTTTAGTTAATTTAGGAAAAAGTTCAAAGAATGGTAATAAGTTTTGGTAGTGCTTCCATTAAATCACTCATATTCTTATTTGTTTCAATCATGTTACTATTATTTTTATTTGTCCAATTAGGTCACCATAATTTTAAAAATGTTACAACTAGATCACTTATATATTTTTTATTTTTCTAAACCATTCGATTTTTTAATAATATTTTTTAACAATTTCAAATTTTTGTAACATATTTTGTAATTTATAAATAACCTAACATAACAAACGTGAAACATTAATGACCTGATCAAGTAAAAAAATACAAATAACCTAACTAAGACAATCTAAAATTATTTAATATTTTATAAAATTATCCCGTTAAATTATAACAATACAATTAAAAAAAACTCTCTGAAACATTCTAATGGGCTGTTTAATTATACTGACTCGGTAAGATTTGACTGAGTCAAAAGTTTACATAGTTAAAAGTTTTGACTGAGTCAAAAGTTTACCTAGTTAGAAGTTCTGACTAAGTCTGCATCTCATTAAAATTTGACTGTTTAATTCAGTATTTTACTGAATCTGCTGAATGATAAAAATAACCACTGTGTATACCATCCCCGACACTAACTTATGATACGTTTATCTACCAGTTGAATGTGAATTGACAAATATGCCCTTAATAATAATAATAATATAATAACATATAAAACCAACCCACCCATTCCCATCCCTATCGTCTTCCACCCAACCAACCCATCCCCTTCCCCATCGTCTTCTATGGGAACGGCGGTGCGGCGAAAAGAGGGCATGAGCGGCGGAGGGAGGGAGGGCAGGAGCGATTGGGTCGACTGTATGGTCAACGAGGTTGATTTTACGGTCTCGGTCAGACCGACCGGCTCAGCAGCCAACACTGAAAAATCAAACGTCTTGACCGGCTAAACCAACTGACGGAGTCGGCTAGTCATTGATAATCAGAAAAAATCAAACATAATCTAAAAGGTTCCTGATTTGTGTATCTTTTCCCATCAAATCAAAATAAAATAATAATATTTTCATGATTTCAAGCCCGCAACGGTGGACCATTTATACTCATTCAAGGGCACTCATCAGTCATCACTTTCGCTTTTGTTTCTTCTTCCTCAAATTACTCCTTCATTTCACCGACTCTTGGCTAAACTCTTGTCTGAAAATGGCCACCGGAATTCGCTTCTTCGATCTCAAAAACAACACTCGGATTCCATCCGTTGGTCTGGGGACGTGGCAATCGGACCCCGGTGTTGTCGGCGACGCTGTTTACGCCGCCGTGAAGGTTCGCCGTCTTTCTATACTCCTTTTGTTGTCGATGTTCATCGGAATTTGATTTTAGTTTATCCAATGTCGCCTAAGAAGGTGAATAGGTGATTTGAAGTGTGATACTGTTTGCATGTGTGTATTGTGGATTGATCTGTGTTGTTTTTGTGTGATTTTGAATGATTATTTTAAGCTGATTATGTTCGTTGAGATTTGAGATGAATTTGGGAAACGGAAGTGAGAATGTTGCAATTTGGGGTTTGGGGTCAAATGAATTAGTTTGGTGTTTGTTACAGATTTGTGTTAGTGTGTCGGGGGAAATATGAAAAGAACTGAAATTGCTTTTTGGGGTGTTATAGATATACCCATACTGAAATTTGGAAAGAGCCGTATTGGTCTGGAAAATACCAAATTAGTCAATTCATGATTTTTTTACGGTCCGTATCGTCTATTACGGATCGTAATTTCTTATTTTTTACTGCTCGTATTGTCCATTACGGCCCGTAATGACAGGGCCGTAGTGAGCTTATGACCGTAACTAAAATTCTGAACTTTTTTATATTTTAAACATTTTTCATTTATGATTTATTAGTTATAATATTTTTTGGGTTTATTTTTTACTTTTATAAAATACTTATTTATAAATAATGTTTTAGTTGGAGCATTCACATTTCGTTCTCTAATGAGTCTAGTATTTAATTATATAAAATATTTGTAAGTGAATTATAAAAAAAACATTAGTAAATATTATCAGAATATCATTATCTTTTTTTTCTTTCTCTCCTCTCTAGTGTGTAGAGAGAGAGAAAAAAAATATACCAATAACCAATATATGTATTTATAATATATATTCATATAAAAAATAATAAAATATCTCAATAACCAATATGGACATGTTATATTTTAAATTTAATTAGGCTATAAAAAATAAAGGTTGGGTTATACAAACACACGTTTATGTTATTGAGACATTCTATTGTCTCTGTCTCTTTTCATGTATCTATACGTATGTATAAAAAATATAGAGATGATAAAATAAATTCTTGTATCAGTAACATACCCTTATAATAATTTTATGTTTATTTTTTTTACTTTTATATATACCTTTAAGTAAATTCAAATTATTTATCTTTATTTTTTTTTGCTTTTATAAAAAAGTTATTTACAAAATTATAAATTATTTTTATTAAACTAAAAGTACTATAACGTAATTAATTTTAAGATATTAAAAACCTTTATTGAAAAAGATAAAAATTTAAAGCAAAAAATTAAAAAAATAGAAATTTGTACTTACGGTCATAAGGTTTGTTACGGCTCCGTAAATTAAGTCATTAGGCCGTAACGATCAATACGGGCCGTAACATTTTATAAATTCACTTTGGTATTTTACAAACCAATACGTAAGAGTCTTTACGAGACGTAAAAAAAATTCAAAGGGTGTCCACATAACACCTGACAAGGTTGGTGTTCGTATATTAGAGCCCTTCTTTTTAGAATTGTTATGATTTCTTTTGCAACTGTTTACATATGTATAGAAAAACTATTTTAATAAACCTATGTGAAAATAAGAATTGTTGTATACATGTCTAAACATGTGTAAAAGAAGAGTTTCTATGTTTCTCATGATATTGGATGTTAATCATTTAATTTTTGAAGAACCGTGAAACTTTTTTTAACATATGTTTTCACTATGATATAACCCCGTGAAATTACGTATAGATAAGTATTTTAATAGTTATAAAACATGTTTATTATTTTTAAAACTTTTGTATTAAAAAATCATTGCTTTGAAAATTTTTTGTTTTTTTGTTAATATCTCGTTATTTAAAAACTTTGGGTTTGTTATGTAAAAATTGTTTTTATATAAAACTTTTGTTTTTTAGAATATTTCATAATTTAAAAAAGTTTCATTCTTTTTAAAAAAATCATAGTTTTAGACAATTTTGATTAAAAAAGTATCTTTTTATCAAAATACTTAATTTTATTTAATGAAAAATATCATTTAAAATCTATTGATACAAATAAGATTTGGGTTTAGAATATAGAGAGACCAATGATCATTAACCCAAGTAGATAAGGTGATGTACCCATGACATCTAAATATGGTAAGGTAATGAGTTCAAGTCTCACTCTGAGCAAAAAAATTTAAAGTTGAGGCATGAGTTTTCCTAGTAATGGGTTTCCTCGTGAGGGGTTGGGGGCGTGGTTTCGGTTGGGAAACGGATAGATGGTTCCCATTAAGATACATCTATCCTCCGAAGCAAGATCGTACATTTGTCGTAAAAAATAGAATATAGAGAGAGAAAGAATTTTGGAAATCAGTTATTTGACTTGTAAATATAGATGAAATACCTTAGGTAGGTTATTAAATGGGAGAGCGGCCGTGAGAATGTCATATGTCAAAAGGTGTAAAAGATTATAAGGATAGATTATTGTAAACACGTGTGAAAAAATATAACTGTTTTACACATATGTAAAAAAAAGTTTTTCATAAAACTGTCTTACATGTATGTAAAAAAAAGTTTCTCACGGGTCCTACAAAAATAAGAGTTTTGAAGATAACACTTTCCTATGTGTTTATTGGTATTTATATTTTAAATTCATTAAGTTAATTGTGTATTAATCATGTGGTTTATTGGTATAACACAAAGAGAGTATGTGTATGATTATCTGTTAATCATGTGGTTTTCTTTTGCAGGCTGGTTACCGCCACATTGATTGTGCTCAAATATATGGCAACGAAAAGGAGGTATGTTTGTAGTGTTATACAATATGCCATAGAGTTAAATAGCATATTGATGTAAACTTTCAAATTGTGTTTTATTTGATGCATATGGTGACTAGCTACCAAATAACCAGTAAAAACTAGTATGTGGGATAAACATGCATAATTATATACTTACAAAATTTGTTCTATTGTGGTAGATAAACTTTTTGATACGAATTCTACTATACATGAAGGGCCAAAAGAGTTGTTGGTGTATTCTCGTAGGACTAAGAGTGAAAAGAATGTGGGGGGCTGACAGGTTGTTACATAATTAAGTATTATATATATAGAATAAGGAATGTCAGAGGGGGGGGGGGGGGAGAGAATAGTATGGTGAGAGGCTCATGCACTTTGCATTGAGAGAGAGCTGTGCTCTGGTCATCCTTTTGTAATTTGCTTGTTTTGCAATCTATTAGTATTTCTTTCAACCTAATTCTTCTTTATTACATCATCAATTTCTTCTTCATCATTCATCTAACAATCCATAACCCATCATTGGTCCGACCTGCCGCTGACCTGCCGTGATCATGGTAAATCAATCTTCTCGGTTGGATACTCATGAGCAACATATTCAACAACTCCAGTTGGATATTGCGGATATTAAGTTATCCTTCTCGGCGTTCGACAAGGAACGTGCAGAATCGGCGGAATTCCGGAAGGTTATGCTTGACTGGATGAAATTTCAGGGGAAACGATCCACCGAACCTCTGTTGGATTCCGGCGTCTCGGGGGAATCTTCTTCCGATCGTAAGTCAGGTTTGGTTTCTTCCGATCTTCCGTGGGCGGTTAAAAAGGTTAAGTTACCTGAATTTTCGGGGTTTGATCCTCAAGATGGATTCGCAAGGCCACTCTCTTTTTTGATATGAACAATACCTCCGATGAGGTTCGTTTACAGTTAGCTCAATTGAGCATGGTGGGTGTTGCCCAACATTGGTTTACAATAATCACGCAGGTTCGTCCTTCGTTAACGTGGATCGAATTTCAATCGGAGTTATTGCAACGCTTTAGCGGTCTGGAAATTCAGAACCCTTACGAACAATTGGCTACGATTCAACAGGGGGACTCTATTTACGATTACATTGATGATTTCGAGTATCTCTTATCGTTGGTTCCCCAGTTACCGGAATCACAAGCCTTAGGGTATTTCGTTGCAGGATTGAAGGCCGATGTCAAGCAATGGGTGCGCCTTCATCGCCCTCAAACTCGCCTGGATGCAATGTATTTGGCTAAGGACGTGGATTCGATGTTGCGCCCTACTTCCGGCGGTGTATCTACGTCTCGTTTCCGATACTTAACCCCGTTGGGCCTCACTCTTCTGGGTTAACGGATGGGTTGTCCCCGGTGGGCCGGTCCGATTCCAAATTTTTTGTTGGGCCCAAATCAACAGATCGCTCCTTCGTTCCGCCGCATGATGTCTCTTGGTTTCGTTCCACTTTTCGTTCATCGCAGACATCCGGGGATGGGGGATAGGTCTCAAACCGAGATCGTGGGGTTCGTACCCTTTCCCGCGCCGAGTGGGAGGAGAGACGAAAGAAGGGGTTATTTTTCGTTGCGGACAACAATTTGGTCCGGCTCACAAATGTCCGGAGGGTAAGCTGCGGGTCTTGCTCTTAGGAGAAGATGAGTACAAGTCGCCACTGGGGGAGCAACTAGTGTTGGAATCGTTGGACACCCCAGACTCGGTTTGCAACTCTCCGGTGGGTTCCGGTACTTGCAACTCCTTGGAATTTTCGGGCGATCTGGCTGTTACGGGTATCACTTCCACAATGAAACTAGGCGGTACCTTACATGAAATTCCTATTTTCATGTTGGTTGACAGCGGGGCTTCTCATAACTTTATTTCACGACGATTGGTGGTCGCATTGGGGTTGCCTGTCACAGTTTTTCCAGGAATCTCTATTAAATTAGGGGATGGTCATTGTGTGTTGGTCACAGAGAAATGTTTGGCTATTCCGGTGACGGTGGGTCCTTGTTCCTTTTCAGTGGATGCATTGGTGTTTGATACTGGATCTTTTGATTTCATATTGGGTTTAGCTTGGTTACAATCTTTAGGGGACGTGGTTCATAATTGGCAAAACTCTTGGATGCGCTTCGTTTATAAGGGAGCTACAGTTCAATTACAAGGTCATCAAGTGCGGCACTCTACTGCTACGGCTTTGCACCCTTGGTTATCTCTGGAGGATGATTCCACCCCTCGATCTCACTCTTCGACACAGGCGGCGGTGGCAGTTCCCTCTCTTCTTTCAGGGGACCTCCTTTCTACTCAGCAGTCTTCGTTGAGTTCACTGTTGCATCGGTACGCATCGGTATTTTGCACCCCTTCGACTCTTCCACCGCCACGAGCTTATGATCATGGTATTACTCTTTCGACATTGGATCCAATCTGTGTTCGCCCATATCGTTACCCCCATCTTCAGAAAACTGAGATTGAGAGACAGGTGACTGAATTGTTAAAGACGGGACTAATTCGTCCTAGTAAGAGTGCGTATTCCAGTTCGGTTAATTTGGTGCGTAAGAAGGATGCGTCTTGGCGGATGTGTGTGGATTACCGCGCTCTAAACAACGCTACGGTACCGGACAAGTATCCTATTCCGGTGGTTGAGGAACTAATTGATGAATTGCATGGCTCAGTTTATTTTTCTAAAATTGATCTCAAGTCAGGATATAACCAGATTCGAATGCGACCTGACAGCGTGGATAAAACGGCTTTCCGAACACACGAGAGTCACTACGAATATCTTGTTATGCCATTCGGGCTTATGAATGCCCCGGCTACCTTTCAAGCAACAATGAATGATATCTTTAGGCCCTTGCTACGTCGTAAAGTGGTAATTTTCTTTGATGACATATTAGTATACAACCCCTCATGGGAGACTCATTTAGTTGATTTGGAGGAAGTTTTTCTTATTTTGAAGAACCATCAATTTTGTGCCAATCCTAGTAAATGTAGTTTTGGTAAACAATCTATGGAATATTTGGGACATGTGCTTGATGGTCACGGTGTTTCAATGGATCCCATGAAAGTGGCGGCGGTGGTGGAGTGGCCTACCCCTCATTCCGTACGCCCTCTTTGTGGATTCCTCGGACTCACAGGTTATTACCGTAAATTTGTACGCAACTATGGTAGTATTGCGCGTCCGCTAACGGAATTAACAAAGAAAGATGCGTTCCACTGGTCGCCGATCGCGCAACAGGCCTTTGATTCTCTGAAGCAAGCGTTGGTCACTGCTCCTGTTTTAGTTTTACCGAATTTTTCCGTACCCTTTGTTGTGGAATGTGACGCTTCGGGCTGCGGCATCGGGGCGGTTTTGATGCAAAACCGACAACCAATCGCATACTTTAGTAAAGCTCTCAGCGATAGAAATTTGGTTAAATCGGCCTATGAACGTGAGCTCATGGCTTTGGTTTTGGCGGTTCAACATTGGCGGCCATATCTGTTGGGTTCGAAATTCATCGTGTATACGGATCAAAAGAGCCTTAAGTACTTGCTTCAACAACGTGTCTCCACAGCTGACCAACAAAATTGGATTATTAAGCTTTTGGGGTTTGATTTCGAAATTGAATACAAACCTGGGCGGGAAAATCGCGCGGCTGATGCTTTGTCCCGTCGTGTTGATTCAGGACTATTCTGTTCGATTACCTCATCGCCAGTATGGTCTCACGGTGCCCACCTTCTCAATGAGGCTAAGAACGATCCTGCGATTATGGCGTTAATGAAAAAGTGTGTGCTTTCTCCGGCTAAGTACCCAGGTTATACAGTTCAGAATGACACTTTATTTTCTAAGGGACGGCTAGTAATTTCTAGGACTTCACAGTTCATTCAGCCCCTTCTTCATGAATTTCATCTGATCGCTACGGGGGGTCATTCCGGATTTTATCGTACCTATCGTCGCCTTGCTGCAAACATCTATTGGCTTGGAATGACTAAAACAATCAAGAAATTTATTCGCGAGTGCGATGTTTGCCAACGTTGCAAAACCAATTCTATGTTACCAGCCGGATTGTTACAGCCGTTACCGGTCCCTCAATTGATTTGGGACGACTTGTCTATGGATTTTATAACGGGCTTACCACCTTCGAAAGGATTTCTGTGATTTTGGTGGTAGTGGATCGGTTATCGAAATATGCTCACTTTATCTTATTAAAACATCCTTATACGGCCAAATCTGTCGCCGAGAGCTTTGTTCGCGAGATTATCCGTCATCATGGTATTCCAAAGACTATTGTTAGTGATCGCGATCCACTTTTCTTAAGTAAATTTTGGCAGGAAATTTTCAAATCTATGGGCACGAAACTGCATATGAGCTCTGCATACCATCCGAATCGGATGGCCAAACAGAGGTTATAAACCGCTGTTTGGAAACTTACCTTCGATGTTTTGCTGTGGATCAGCCGAAGTCTTGGGCTCATTGGATTCCGTGGGCCGAGTTTTGGTATAACTCCACCTTCATGCTTCAACGGGTACCACTCCCTTTGAAACGGTGTATGGCAGGCGACCACCTATGGTTTTTCAATTTCTACCGGGAGAAGTTCGTGTTGAATCTGTGGCACAGTCCCTTCAGGACCGTGATGAAGCTTTGAAGCAACTTAAAGTCCACTTAGCTAAAGCTCAGACTTCAATGAAGTCCCAGGCTGATCGATCGAGACGAGATGTTCACTACTCCATTGGTGATTGGGTTTATGTTCAGCTCAAGCCGTATCGCCAACGTTCCGTGGATAGAAGAATTCATCAGAAGCTCGCAGCTAAATATTTTGGACCTTTTCGGGTCACTGATAAATTGGGACCGGTTGCATACAAACTCCAACTGCCGGCCACCTCCAAAATTCATCCAGTCTTCCATGTGTCCCTTTTGAAGAAGGCTACTCCTCATACGGAACCAGTTTTGCCACCTGAATTGGATATCGGAGTCACCGCACCCTTAATTCCGAGGTCCATTCTAACTACTCGTGTCTCTCCGGATGGTGATGGATCCAGGGAACAGTATTTAGTACATTGGTCGGATCACTCTATGGAGGATGCTACTTGGGAGGATAAGGAATGGTTCACTACACAATTTCCGGAATTCAGTCTTGGGGACAAGACTGTTGTCAAAGGGGGAAGTATTGATACAAATTGTACTATACATGAAGGGCCAAAAGAGTTGTTGGTGTATTCTCGTAGGACTAAGAGTGAAAAGAATGTGGGGGGCTGACAGGTTGTTACATAATTAAGTATTATATATATAGAATAAGGAATGTCAGAGGGGGGGGGGGGGGAGAGAATAGTATGGTGAGAGGCTCATGCACTTTGTATTGAGAGAGAGCTGTGATCTGGTCATCCTTTTGTAATTTGCTTGTTTTGCAATCTATTAGTATTTCTTTCAACCTAATTCTTCTTTATACATCATCAATTTCTTCTTCATCATTCATCTAACAATCCATAACCCATCACTTTCAAAATTTCTTTCACTATGGTGTGTACACAGTCAAATAATTATGTTTCATCGTGGTACACATGATGACTGGCGACATGGGCCTTGTTTCGCAAAGGGTTCTCCACTTGGATCAACCATTGATAATGAGAGTTTTAAATTGACACTAGTTAATGGGCAATGCTTGTGACTAAGATGGTGCATGCACTTGGTCTAGTGGTTTTGTCACTACGTTGATCGTATGAAATGAAGATCGTTTGTTTATTGAGCTTTGGTTCACTACTTCACCGTCTCAATCAATGAATTATGTTGTTTCACATATATTTTATAGCAAATTATGCAACATACTAGGAATGCATTGAAACCAAAAGAGCTCATCATTTTTTGAATTAGCAATCTGAATTAGCAATCTGAATAAGCATCCATTTTATAGCAAACTTTTGACTGGTCCAAAAAGTTACTTGCGATATCCATGATTCAAAACATAACTCCTACTTTTTGGTTTTGAAGATCGGTGTAGCATTGAAGAAGCTTTTCGAAGATGGTGTAGTGCAGCGAGAAGACTTGTGGATCACCTCCAAACTATGGTTCGTTGTAATCCTTTATCATTTACCTTCACATTAAGTACTTGTATCAAGATTCCACCTTTTTTTTAATTAACACACGAATCCTACACTTTACAGGTGCAATAATCATGCACCAGAAGATGTACCTGTAGCATTGGAAAATACTTTGAAAGACTTGCAGCTTGATTATATCAATTTGTACCTTGTAAGTTTTCGCAATTTCCAACTATTATACCCTCGTTTCTACTTTGGCTCAAATCTTTATATATCTATCATTCAATCTGTTCAAGATTCACTGGCCAGCAAGAACAAAGAAGGGGACACCTGGATTCAAACCTGAAAACCTGATTCCGACTGATATACCTGCAACATGGAAAGCAATGGAGTCATGCTATGATAACGGCATGACTCGAGGTTTAGGTGTTAGCAACTTTTCCTCAAAGAAACTGGCTGACTTATTAGCAGTGGCACGCGTTCCACCAGTTGTGAACCAGGTGGAGTGCCATCCGTCATGGCAGCAAACTAAACTGCGCGAATTTTGTAAAGCTAACGGTGTCCACCTTTCTGTAAGTCATCAAAATCAACTGATTTGATGCTCATTAGTTTCATAATCAAACTATTAACTTCTGCCCTTCATTTGAGTATGCAGGGATATTCACCACTTGGTTCACCGGGGACAAAATGGCTCAAGAGCAATGTTCTGCAGCATCCGATTCTGACATCGGTTGCAGAGAAAGTTGGCAAAACTCCTGCACAGGTGGCGCTCCGATGGGGTTTGCAGATGGGTCATAGTGTGCTCCCAAAAAGTACAAATGAAGCTCGAATCAAAGAGAATTTTGATGTGTTTGATTGGTCCATTCCTGATGACTTGTTCGCAGAGTTTTCGAAAATCGAACAGGCAAGCTTTCTATTTCGTTGTCATCATCATCATAATAATAATTATAATCAAACTGAAAGATAGTTAATTTTTCTTGACATTTGAATGATGAGTTTCTTGCAGGCAAGACTTGTTAGGGGAGAATTTCTGGTGAATGAAACTTATGGTGAGTACAGAAGCGTTGAGGAACTATGGGATGGTGAAATTTAAGAGATTGAGTTTGGTATTCCTCATCAATCATGGATGATTTCACTCTCTAGTATTGATTTTTATTTGAATGTTTGGTTTATTTTGATCCATTTCAAGTTAACTTTTATTGCAAAATAAGTTACATGCTACATTTTTTTAATGGAGGATGATATTATTATTGTAACGAATCTAGCAAGTCGTTAGGGACGCTAAGTGCTTGAACTAACGACCTATAACGTATATGCAACTTTTGGATTGACATATATCCAATATCCATGATCACAGTTTCATCATGTGTGAATGTAAGGTTTATCGTCATCTTATTATTTTTAAACCTTGTTGTATGAGTGTAATATATTATATGGGAGTCTTATCCCGTATAAGAAGCAAGCTTTATATCAACCCCAGTTGTATGAGTGGAAAAAATGTAATATTTTTTCACTATGTTAATACATCAATGAACCTCGCGAACAGAACAATTAAAAGAGACTATGTATTAAAAAAAAAGCGACATGTGTAATGTATGTATTTAAAAACCACAACCGTTGATCTCCTTTCGCTTTGAAATGAATGGCTCACAATCTGAAATTTACTATTTATTTGGGTTATCTTAAGAGTTAAGAGTAATGAGAACCAGAAATCAAAACACGTTGCAATGAAAACTAAACATCAAAATATTTTTGTCACTCTACGTGAAAATTAAGTATGATCCCTAATCAAGTTAAAGTTAATTGGTAAGAAGTGTGCCCGCGCAATGTGACGTGGTAACGTTTTACATCCAACACGAGTTTTTAATTTTTGTTAATCTTAAAGTAACTTTACAAAAATTTATTATATGTTTTCTAAGATAAAATATAAAACACCAAATAAATGTATCCTGCATGATGACTTGTATATTTATGCATTAGGTTATTATACATTACAAAATACATATCGATTCAAAAAAAAAATTTACACCAAATGTTAAAAAAATACACATTTACGATTGTAATATCAAAAAGTTTTAAATATGATAGATTGATATAACATAAATCTTAAAATAAATTAAGTTTTTTTGTTTATGGGTAGATAATGTAAAACTTTATGTAATATATAGTAATTATAAAATTATTATGTAACTAATTGTAAGTAGTAATATATAAATAATGTTACAAATACTATTTTACTCTTAAAAATGAATGTACCTTATGCATTGAGTGATGTAAGCGTTTTTAATTTAATGGTATTTTAAAATACACTTCTCATATGCTTTATCTATAGCATAGGTTATATATAAGTGTGTTTAAAAATACAGGTAATTGTAATTATTAGCACCGAAAAAACATAGTTACAAATATTTAAACAAAATTAACATATTACTAATTATCAATTTAGTTTTTACATTACGATTGTACTTAGACTTCTTGATTTTGAAGTGTTGAGTGAATCACTCTAAGTAATTTGAAGAAGCTTGGGCATTAAAACAAATCATTTTCATTGCATTCTAATTTTAAACATTATCAACTTATAATTTTCATTGCATACTTTACACATAAAATATGCACTACATGGTTTTTACAGAATGAACTTTAATGGTATTATTTTTTAATATAATATTTCATATATTATTAACACTCATGTTGTAGCGCATGTGTTTACGTCAATATTTTAATAATTGGCTTACGTTTCTGCCGCAATAGATATATCAATTACCAACTTTGACATATATTTGGGGTTTTAGTATGTGTTTTAGTGGGTTGTATCTATTTTATAATTTGTTTTTAATTTCTATTTTTTTTTTATTTTTAATTTAATATTTTTACATATTTTATATTTTAGTTATAATATATTTTTACTTTCAATTTTGTTCCATGCTTTTCATATTTTATAAAATTTTCGATTTACGTTTCGATCTAAATTTTCCGAGTTAACACACCGCAATATGCGTGTGTGATTCAACGTTTTTACACTTATTTTTTCATGTTTAATGCCCCTGTTGCAACCCGCTTGGTACATCGTTTTTATGATTGCTCTTCGTTTGGTTTTGTTTTTTCCGTTGTTTATTTCTTTTTTAGGACGAGTTTTTTGGTGTTGGTGGTTAGTGATGGTGGTGTGTTATTGGTGCTACTTAACATGATTTCACGTCCCCCGTTACAACATAAGAAGCTTAATACCAGTTTTTATCAAATTCAAGGATATCATGTAATTAATGTTTTTTAAATATTTTTACATGACACCTCTTAACCAAATATTTATTGACTAATATAATCCAAGGTGATACAAAAAGTTTAAGAATCACATTCTGTTCTATTACATATTATCAATTTAATATTTATTATTATAATCATAATAACAATTAGCTGTGAAAAAAAATACTATCCGTGGGTTTGTATTACTTATTTAAAATTTTATAAGATCACTTATTTTTATTTCTTTCTAAAGCCAATAAACATTTTTGAGTTTTAAACTTAAATAAATAATATAAAAAATTTATATGAAACCTTCTCTTAATTTATTTTTATCCACCATTTATATAAGCTTTTTTAACAGAATTACATAAAAAAAAAGAAATTCTACCACTAGAATATTGTTAACAAAAGTATTCGTCTACCACCACTTATTAATGGATTCAGAATCATTGAATTAAAATGGATTTACAAACAACACGTCTGATTTTATTTAACTTTCTATTTTTTTATTTTTTATTTCTTATTTTTTATTATAATAAAACAACATAATTTTATTTTGTTAAAATTTAATAAGCAAATCCCAATTCCCAAACACCCTTTTTGACTCCTTGAGCAAGGAAACACCCACAACGAGTGTTACATTTCAAAACCAAACCCTAGGCCTCCGATCGATCTTCTATTCATCGTCTTCGTATCATCGTCATTCAACCATGGGTTCAGGTGATTTTCACTTCCTTTAAGGTTTTCAATTGCACTCATACACCACCAATCTACAGAAACGCACACACACACCATTAGTGCGTTCGTGCGTTTTACAATTATTCAGTGGATTTGCATTGTTGCAAGCTTGTGATTACGCTTTTTGTTTCCGTTATCTCGTTTAGATGCAGACATGGAGGATTACGGGTTCGAGTACTCCGAGGAGGAACCTGAAGAGCAAGATGTTGACATTGAGAATCAGTATTACAATTCTAAAGGTACTGAATCGACTCTTTAGGTGTTTTAATTGTTCCCTTATAGAACTGATTGCTGATTGTATGCTTACCAGTTGTGGGTACAGAAAAGCGTAAGCAACTAGGGTGCCATTTTATGGATGTAACTTTGATGTTGGAGTTATGTGTGTTTTTCTACTTTGGAGTTCATATGCTCTTTAATCTGTCTAGTATCCGCAATCGGATATGGATGCATCTTTGTGCACTTACATATAAGTAAATATTGCAAAGTTGTTGGCCTCAGTTATGTGATTTTCAAGGGATTCACTTCTTTATGGTTTCTGTTGGATTTTACGGCATTATCATTTCTTTTGGTTCATTTTAGTCTACCTTTACTTAATCGGGATGACAGCTTATTGTTGTGTATTACATGTAGGAATGTTTACAGTCAGGTTGTCGTGACTATTGTATAAGTTTAATTTTGATTCATATGTCATTTATTTCTATAAAGCTCGGTTCTTTGTTTAACGGTCGTTATTAAACCAGAAACGACACACACTTGATAACATGATATATGCTGAAACCTTTAAGGCTTCTCTTGATTTTGTATTTTTGTATAGAAGTTAATGTGACATTTAAGCAGATAGATATAACCAATATAGAAACATGATTATAGTTTTGACAAAGTAGATTAATACGAACTATATGCTATTCAAGTAAATCAGTTACTTTAATGTTTCGTTGATGAGTCTGATTGTAATGTTACTTCTCTCCGATCAATGGGTAACATGCATATTAGTAAGTCATTCATAAGTGTAATATCTAACATTTAAGCAAAGTACTTATCATATTATACAAGATGTAAAACAAATTTTGATTTCATCTTGTATGGTTAAGAAAATAAATGTTTTGCAAACTTTAATTTATGAATGCTGCTTAATCTATACAATCAAGATGATTTTTTCTAAAGACATCAATTTATTACAAGTCAATGATTTTGTTTCATTTTTCATCATGCCGCTCATCTTTCTCTAAGAAAGAAGCATTTATTTTGCAACCTTTTTTGTGATGATGTGATATCAAGATGGGTTGTTGCTCCTAACATATGTGATGCCAAATTTGGCAGATGCAATGATGATTTGGGATCTTTAGGTAAATGCGTAATTGTGTATAAAGAAAACCGAGTCACAATTAGAATGACGTGCAACAATGGTCTGTGAAGGCTCTATTTCTATCATAGTTGTCAATAGCGAATAATGGTAAATAGCGACAAGCCACCTATATGCTACGTAGCGAATAGTGGTAAATAGCGACAAGCCACCTATATGCTATGTAGCGAATAGCGGTAAATAGCGACCGATATATCGTGTTTAGCAATTAAGTAGAATATATGTAAGATTGTTTTACATTCAATAGATAAGCATGTTTAGTAATAAAGTAGTGGGAAATCTAAGCAAAGACCCCCAAAATAGCTAAAATACTTGATTGCTAATCATCTAAACCTCATATTACCAAATAAAATTTTTTTAAAAAATTAAAAAAAAAAAAAATATTGCTATGTAGTCGCTATTTACAAATAGCGAGGGAATGGCACCACACTACATAGCGCGCTATAGCTGCCATTGACAACATGGATTTCTATTCTCTAAGGATTGGGTTACAAACTCAATTCAAGTTTATGATGAAGAAAAAGATTGCGTATCATTGGATGAACACAAAGCGACCAAAAGAGATTGATGTTTTATTGACTTGTATTAGAAAAGGATCATCAAACTTCGAATTTTGAGAGTCAGTACAGGGATAAAAAAACAAGCAATAAGATGTGAAAAGCATATGAATTATAAATACAAATTAAGTCCTTTAGTTCAGAATTTTGGGTGCGCTATAAGTTGTATTTGATGCGCCATATGATTAACTCATTTTTTTTGACTTTGAAAAAGATTATTTGGTGATCCATAAAAGAAGTGATGTACTCTGGTCAGGCTATCAAAGACGATACCATGAGATATACTATTATAGCATCTGAAATTTGTGAAAGGGTTTTCTATTTCATGTTTATGGATGGCATTTTGCCAGCCAATGTGTTACACATGCACAAATTATTGTAGTGGTGTAAATGATATGCTTGATTATATCTTTTTGACCTAGTTTGGGTTAATTTTTTTAGGTATATTAAGTTAGGCACATTTGGCGTATATCTAACTATCTAAGACAAGTGCTGGATAGAATCCGGCTAATATTTTGGTTGATTTCATATGCTCTTCAATTGTTTGGTATCCAACTGCATCTATCAAATGAATCTCTAGATATGGATTCATTTTTGTGCACTTAGATATAACTAAATATTGCAAAGTTGTTGGCCGCAGCTCGCATGTGAGAAATGATTGCATTTGTATTATGTGATTTTCAAGTGATTCACTTCTTTATGGTTTCCATTGGATTTTACGGCATTATCATTTCTTTTTGTTCATTTTAGTCTACCTTTACTAAGTTGGGATGGAAGCTTATTGTTATATTATTACATTTAGAAATGTTTACGGCCAAGTTATTGTTGCTATTGTATAAGTTTAATTTTGATTCCTATGTCACTTATGCCTATAAAACTCAAATCTTTGTTTAACGGTCCTTATTAAACCAGAAATGGCACACACTTGATAAGATGTTATATGCTGAAACCTTCAAGGCTTCTCTTGATTTTGTATAGAAGTTAGTGCAACATTTATGGAGATAGATTATCTAGTGATCAAGAAAGAAGTTATGTACTCTTGTCAAGCTATCTAGACGATACCTTGAGTTATACTGTTATAGCATGTGGAATTTGTGAAATGGTCTGCTATTTCATGTTTATAGATAACATTTTGCCATATCAATCATTATATCATACAGGCCAATGTGTTTCACATTTACAATTTTATTGTACTGGTGTAACCATTGGCATATATCTGAGACAGGCTGTATATGTAAAACAACTAGCACAAAGTGTGGATTTAGAATCTGGCTAATATTTTGGTTGATTTTATGATTTGGTGTTTTATAGCTTTCATCTTATGTAGTATAACTTCTCTAGTTTAATGTTATACAAAGGTTGAGTTGTATGTCATTCTTTGTTGTTGACAGGCTTGGTTGAGACTGATCCAGAGGCTGCACTCAGTGGTTTTGCTGAAGTAGTTCAGATGGAACCAGAGAAAGCAGAATGGTGAGTCTTTTTAAATTAGACTGCTAGCATATATATGGCTATACTGATTACTGGATATAATAAGTAGCAGAAAGTAAACCATGTATGGGAATTTTTTTTAAGACAGTAAAACAGTTCTTGATGTCTCATGTCTGTTAAAAGCTGTTGGCGGATCTATTCATATCATAATAAGCACTGCAACTTGAATATCCCTTACAGTTTGCAATGAATGTATCTGGCTGAAATATGTTGCAAAATCAAATATAAGTGTTGAATTTTGCATGATTCCAGTGATTTTAGACAATGATGTTGTGTGAAGATTTAACCTTTTGTAAACTAGAAAAGGAGTTAAATATGACACTGTTGGCTGAAACAATCTCTACTGTGTTTCATTAGCCTGTTTGTCTTTTTTCTTCCCCGTTACTTGCTGATAAACCTGCTTGTTTCTGTATGATTATGGCATTTTCTTCAAGCAGATTTTGTTTGCAAATATTAATGTGATTTATCTGTTCCA
Source organism: Flaveria trinervia (assembly GCA_025506515.1). NCBI lineage: Eukaryota > Viridiplantae > Streptophyta > Magnoliopsida > Asterales > Asteraceae > Flaveria > Flaveria trinervia. The sequence continues at coordinate 10,975,777 of CM046444.1, forward strand.
AGTGAAGGGGAATTTAAATTCAGGGCACTTAACACAGTCTGGGCTGAAACAATCTCTAACTTTTTTTTTCATTAGCTTGTTTTTCTTGCTAGCTGATAAACCTGCTTGTTTGTATATGAATGTGGCATTTTCTTCAAGCAGAATTTATTTGCAAATACTAATATGATTTATCTGTTCGTTTTAAAAGGGGATTCAAAGCACTTAAACAGACTGTAAAGCTTTATTACCGTTTAGGGAGGTACAAAGAGATGACAGATGCTTATAGAGAAATGTTAACGTACATTAAGTCTGCAGTGACTCGAAATTATAGTGAAAAATGTATAAACAATATCATGGATTTTGTATCCGGCTCTGCTAGTCAGAACTTTGGTCTTCTACAAGAGTTCTATCAAACCACATTAAAAGCACTCGAAGAAGCAAAGAATGAGGTAACAGTTTTTTATTATTTCTAAAGTGGGCTAAGTTAATCTTTTCTGAGTCTTATTAACGTATGCCATTTCATATGTTAATACATTTATGTAGAGATTATGGTTCAAGACAAATCTTAAGCTTTGCAAGATCTGGTTTGACATGGGTGAATATGGTAGAATGAATAAGGTATGCAGCTGGATGTAAAAGACACTGTTTGGTACTTAAGTTCTGTTGCGGTTTAATCTGTCAAAACATAAATTTTTTATATAACAGATTTTGAAGGAGCTTCACAAATCTTGTCAACGGGCAGATGGTACTGATGATCAAAAGAAAGGAACTCAGTTATTGGAAGTGTATGCAATTGAGATTCAAATGTACACAGAGACTAAAAATAACAAGAAACTTAAGGTCAGATGCTCTTAATACTAGGTTTATGTTATATTCATCACATGTTTTAAGTTTTAAATCATTATGATTATTGCTCATAACTTGTTTTTCTTATGTGTTATTTACAGCAACTTTACCAAAAAGCACTTACTATAAAATCAGCAATTCCTCATCCTAGGATCATGGGTATCATACATGAGTGTGGTGGCAAGATGCACATGGCAGAACGCCAATGGGCAGAAGCAGCTACTGACTTTTTTGAAGCTTTTAAAAACTATGATGAAGCTGGAAACCAAAGAAGAATTCAGTGTCTTAAGTATACTACAAATTTTAAGCTCAATTTTGTTTTTGTAAATGCTATAAACATAATTTGATTGACCTATATTTGTATGTTACACAGATACTTGGTACTGGCTAACATGCTTATGCAATCCGAGGTCAATCCATTTGATGGTCAAGAAGCAAAGCCGTATGTGCCAAACTTAAACATCTTTCTTCACCTGTACCATTTATGATAATAATTTCGTATTACTCTTTCTGATTGCCAATTTAATGGTCCAGATACAAAAATGACCCAGAGATCTTGGCAATGACAAACTTGATTGCAGCATATCAACGTAATGAAATATTGGAATTTGAAAAGATACTCAAGGTACAATTGTTAGGCACCCATAAGTTATGCACAAATTAGTTCTCTGTGTATATGCTATGTCATACGAGTTCAATTTATTAAAATGATTTGTGACAGAGTAACAGAAGAACCATCATGGATGACCCCTTTATCAGAAATTATATTGAAGATCTTCTGAAAAACATCAGAACCCAAGTGTTACTCAAGCTCATCAAACCCTACACAAGAATCAGAATTCCCTTCATATCAAAGGTAATTTTTTTTTCTATATATACATATACACACATAAATATGTAAATACATGTACTTACAATTTTACGGTGTGGCGTTTCTCAGGAGCTTAATGTGCCAGAGGCTGATGTGGAGCAGTTGTTAGTTTCACTGATATTGGATAATCGGGTTCAAGGTCATATTGATCAAGTTAACAGGCTGCTGGAGTGCGGGGACAGGTTAAATCTATCATACATATTAAACTCTTTTCATGCATTATAATGTGATTCTCATAATTTTGGAATTTGGGTGGTGGCAGGTCAAAGGGAATGAAGAAATACACTGCTGTGGAGAAATGGAACACACAACTTAGGTCACTTTATCAAAGTGTTAGCAACAGAGTTGGTTGAGAAGTTTAAGCATATAACTTTTGATGAGAGATTGTTATTTTACTTTTGACATTTTTTGTTTATCTTGTTCAATTGGTAAAGCTGGCATCTGAACAGAAATGAAGAGGATACTGTGTTTAAAAGTGGGTCATTGGTTGCATTTTTGTTTGTTCTTGCTATGTTGATTATTTGCAACAGAAACACGAAGAGGCTTAAGAATCATAACACAGTTGTTAAGTTATAGTAACAGAGGTCGATTAATACTTAACTAATTTTAAGTAAAAAGCAATTATAACTTATAAACACATGTTTGAAACATATAAACACTTGTATTATTGCTTTAAGGTGATTTATATAGCCATTAGCCATATAACGGTCTCTATTTTTCCTGCCCTTAGTGTTGCTAATGGACAGCGTATGTCGTTGAAGGTTTGACTTTGCTTGGAGAGAGGGTGCAGATTGTTGACGCATATTATTAAGTATTTATCCTAAAAAATCATAAAACCCAAATGAAATTATATGTATTATTGAATATTGATGTAATATAATAGTGACACAGTGAGTATAAAGTTGCATAAATTTCATAATAAGCCAAACTGACTTCACAGTTATTAGAGACTACAGAAACTCCACACGCCTACTGCTTGATCATTATCATCGCACATGAAGAGAAATCGAAAAGTCAAAATGCGCCGGAGCTAAAGGCTTGTTGGTCTTCAGTGGTGAGAACGAGATGACAACGGGGATAAAAGACAAAAGGAACCGGCTTAACGTTATCAGAGTGAAAACCTAAGAAACTTTTGTGGCCAATATATAAATTCAATAAATTTTAGTGTAGCAACCTTGTTGCTCTTTAATTTAATGTATATAATACATATAATATATATATATAGGGATACATTTAAATGAAAACTAATTATTTGTATAAAACCAAAAGAACTATTATAGACCATTGATTTACTAAATCAAATGCTATAATTAATAGTGGGAAAAATGTAATTTGCTTCATATTCAAATACTAATGAACATTTATAAAAAGGGTAATATTGGTATTTTAATGGTAGAGTCACGTTCACTCAATGCAACCGTCACTTCAAAACAATATAATTTGTTTTGTGGTAGTTTCTTTTGTTTGAACATTAACATCATCACTTCAATCGTAAACGATGGCTGTCTGAATTTTTTTTAGTTTTATTATATTTTCTTTTGTCAACTTTATAAACCAGTTTTTTTAATATCTTGATAGTATCCTTCACCACCATCTCATCTTAAATTATCACTTTATACTTTACATAATATATATAAATATTAACTTTTTTATTTAATTGAATAATTAATTATCATAATTTGTTATCTTTTAAAAGTGATACATGTTATATTTTGTATATCCTCTATAATTTTTACATTACTTAAATTAACCAATGAAAGTTGAAAATCATTGTCAAATTTGTAGCTTCACTGCATATTATTAGAACTCAGATATATGAGAATTTGCATATATAATTTTTGCATAAGTGCATTTGTGTATAAGTGCATGTATGCATAATTGCAAATATGAATTGGACATATAATGCATATATGCATTATTAAAAATATAAATAACTGCACTTTCTTGTTATTATATATTTACATTACTTCAAGTATTGATTACCATGTAAAGCTTTACCACATCTGCAAATCAATGCATATAAGGTCATATGCATATGCATTCAAGAAGTAATGCATGGATGCATTAGGACTTAAGAACACATAGAACTTACATTTCACAGCTAAAACAAATTTGATGACATATAAGTTAACATGTAGGCATTGAAAGGAGGCAAAACTTGGTGGTAGAGAATTAAATTAAACACAAACTCTATATTTTTGCACCATACATTTACATCCACATGATAACGTACGTAGTCGACATTAGAAACAAAAGGAATATAATTTCTTCAAAGTTCAAATGAATATATAAACATTATAAACAAAAGTCTCTTTTATTTAGTTTTGCACACCTTGTATGTCAAGCACCATCGGAGATTCTAACCCTAAACCTTCAACAACTGGAAATCATTTGCCACATGAACCAACCTATCTTTCTTCTAGCATTATTCAAACCATCTTCCTTGACCTTCATACCTTTAGTAATATATAAAAGAACTCATTTGATACAAGAGAAGCTATATATATAAATGTGCATAAATGCATATAAGTTTAATCGCATATGTGCATAATAAATATATACATTATAACAAAGAAAAATATTGTATTATCTAATAAAATATTAACTTTATCTATCATACAACATTGTGCCAAGATGACAAAACCAATAGGGGTAAATGTATCAAACTTGTTACTTTATAAGTACTGAGACTTTTTATATCTTTACACCATATATTTATATCAACATGATAACAATAAGATGTGGAGTATCTCGTGAAACGCCAAGAAACCATTGCCGGTGTTGAAATCAAATATATTGCTAAAATCAAGCAATAGATGGAAAATCGATTTGGACCTTTGGATTTTTACATAACATAAGAAACCATTACTGGTGCTGAAATCAAACATGTTGTTTCTATAAGTAATAAAAGAGTTTATCAAATATAAATCAATTTAGTACGAAATTACCCGAGTGAAAATCATAATTTAAAAGTAAGTTTATATTTATTGATTGTTTCATTATTAACTAAAAACTAATAAATCTATATCGATTTTTGGATCAAAAGTATAATTGTATACAGGTCATGCGAATCACTAACTGGTGGGTATATGAAAGCAATGATGCATTTGCTATGAAAGTGTTTAAATCGGGGAACCAACATCAGTGTGGAAGAACTGTTATAGAGATCTTGTTGTTCCATATTTCATCGAAGGGCTCCTCGTCTCTCCGACCTTGATTTCCAAAACCAAATCAAATTTATTTTCTTGTACGTCGCATTTGATACCATGACTTTGGTAAACTAAACTAGATATGTGAACGTTCAATGGTAAAATTGTTATTGCTTCAGATGATTAGAAAAGAATGAAACTAAAAGTAGTTCCAGATGGTGAGAGTGAATTTTGATAGTGGAAGATTAGAGACAAAAGAGAAATTAAATAACTGACGGGGAAGGAATTTCTAGACAAAAATGTTAGAGGTGTGTAAAATACCAATTATACCCCTAATATAATTTACATGTTTAAAAAATATAAATAAAAACAAAAAAATGAGTGGCTAGAAATAGTTCTTTTGGTTTTTGCTAATTTTTTGGTTTTCATTTGAAAGTCCATATATATATATATTATATATATATATATATATATATATATATATATATATATATATATATATATATATATATATATATATATATGAGTAAATTACCATTTGCGTACCTGACGTTTGTTCATTTTAACCATTTGCATCCCTGCAGTTTGAAAATTGTCATCTGACCCCTGACGTTTCATGTTATCTTCATTTGAGTCTATATTGTTTTATTTTTATTTCCATTTGAGTACATAATACTAATATTGTTAGTTTTCCTGTTAAAGTTATTGTTAAAAAGACTAAACTACTCTTCATCACCACCATGACAACTAACCATCACCATGTCCACAACCATCATCACCACCTCCACAGTTCCATCATCACCACCGCAACTCCATCACCACCACCACAACCCCATCACCACCACCGGAACCCCATCACCACCACCACAACCCCATCACCACCACCGCAACCGAATCACCACCACCGCAGCCCCATCACCACCACCACAGTCCCATCACCAGCATCGCAGCCCCATCACCACCACCGCAGCCCCATCACCACCATCGCAGCCCCATCACCACCACCGCAGCCCTCTACACACCGATTCACCAGCCAACTTCACCGCACTCAAGGCTTTAAAAACCTCAATTTCACCGGCATCCACCAGACCTTTACGATTAACACGATCAAACACATCCTTAGGATGATCACCTCAGTTCTTTTTTTCGATCTCCATAAGCTTCAGAACATGATCAACAACCTCCTTCGTCTTCTTCATCCACTCTGCAGCCTCCTTGGCCCTCCAATCAGCTTCCGTAAGTGCCGCCGCTTCAGCTCTACTCATGGATATCGACGATATCTCCGCCGCAGCAAGCAACAATCTCGCATCAAAAACACCAATCCCCGAGTCATTATTATCATTATTATTATTATTCCAATTGGATGGTTTAGGGTTGAAAACAAGGTAGTTAGGGTTTAGGCAGGGGTGGTGGGAGGATGAGGGGCAATTGGGGCAGAGGAAGGGGTGTGAAGAGGGAAAGACGGTGAGGCAGGATGGGCAGAAGGATTTGGGGTGGAGGCGGAGGACGCAGGTGGTGCAGAGGCGGTGGAAGGTGCTGGAGAGGCGTATGTGGTGGAGGATTTTCCGATCCCCACGACGGCAATGGCTGTAGGTGGTTGTGGTGGTGGTGGTGGTTGTGGTTGTTGTTGGTGGTGATTGGTCGTTCATTGTGGTGGTACGATGGATCGTAAACAATGGTAGAGGGTTTTGTGAGGGTTTTAGGGGTTTACGTGACAACGGTGTGGCGACGGTGGCGGTGCGACAACCGCGGTGGTGCGGCGATCACGATGGTTATGGTGGACACAAAGAGGGAGAAGAGAGAGAGACATGGAGAAAAAAATGAAAGGGGTGGGGTGTGAGTAGATTATGGGAATTAAATAAGGGTATTTTTGTCATTTTTTTAAAATTAATTGAAAAATATAACGTCGTTAGTGTGTTGGACTCAAATGGAAATAAAAATGAAACGTCAGGGGACAGATGGTAATTTTCAAACCGCAAGGATGCAAATGGTTAAAATGAACAAACGTCAGGGATACAAATAGTAATTTACTCTCTCTCTTTATATATATATATATATATACATATGAGTGGCTGAGATTGATTTCTAGAGTTCTCACAAAAAAAAGGTAGTTCTTATTTGAACCCTCCCCTATATATATATATATATATATATATATATATTATATATATATATATTATATATATATATAATATATATATATATATAGGGGAGGGTTCAAATGAGAACTACCTTTTTTGTGAGAACTCTAGAAATCAATCACAGCCACTCATTTTTTATCACATGCAAATCACATGTCATTTCCCCCTTTTTTTTTAAACGTTCGTAACTTTTTTTCACGACATCAGTTTTCAAAAAAATTTCACCATAAAATTCAGTATTTTTTTATCTTTCCAACGCCTATCATATTGATATACTTTTCTAAAAAAATCGTACATTCGTTATTTACATATGTGTAAATCTAGTTATACACATGTGTAGTACTGGATTTACACATGTGTGAATCCGATATTACACATGTGTAAAACGAATTTCGTTAAAAAAGGGAATTTTTTTTATTTTTTATAAATTTTTTTATATTTTTTTTAAAAGGAAAAGTTGGGGAACATTTTGTGTTTTTATTATTTTTATTTTATGTTATTTTTTGATTTATAATTTTTTTAAATATATTTTTGTTAATTACAATTTTGCCATTGAGAAGTAGTGGTTGAGATTGGTTCCTAGAGTTGTCATAAAAAAAACTAGTTCTCATTTGATCCCTCCCCTATATATATATATATATATATAAAACTAGTAGAATGCTTAATCATTCAGAGGCAAATCTCTGGACCATTAAAATATTTGCTCGCGAAACAAACAGTCTAAATAATTAAGTATTAAACAATTCAAACATCTGAACTATTAATAGGCTGTCAAACAGGCCTTAAGTTTCAAATGTAAATAGTTATAATCAATTCATAACTAAAATATTTAATTAGTTTGAACTAGTTTATATTAATACGGTGTCTTCGGAACTAGTAAATAGAATGTTACATAACCTTTCTTAAATATCAAACTTATCATAATTTCTCAACGTATTTTTGATTCTAAAACAAAACGCGTCCGTGATCAATAAAAAAGAAACTAGCTTCGTAATCCATAATTATTAATTAGTGGATTTAATTACGAATAATACAAGCAAAGACCCAAAAGAGTCAGTCAACGACGCATTCAACCCTATTCGTCTCAATTCCACTGTGTGGGGTCAAATTCAAAAGCACCCCCACTCCACCGCACCACATTCATCAACATCATTGACTCACTCCACACACATATAAATCAACCCTCTGATCTTCAACAACTTACAGCAATCACACCATGGATTGTGGCGTATTAGGTGCTCTGATTGTTGTATTAGCAGCTGTTGCATCGCCCGTGAGTGCAAATTCCGAAGGCGACGCGCTTTACGCCCTTCGCCGGAGCTTAAACGACCCCGATAACGTTCTGCAGAGCTGGGACCCCAATCTTGTTAATCCCTGCACGTGGTTTCACATTACTTGTGATCAAGATAACCATGTTACTCGTGTGTAAGCAGTTCTGCTCGAAATCCCTAAATTTTATAACCTCTTGTGTCTTTTTGGGTGTTTTTGACCTAATTGTTGCGCTTTAATTGTGTTTGTGAAAGTGAATTTTACTGTTCTACGGTTGTTGTAGGGATTCTGTGTTTTGGATAATGTAGGTTCTGATGTTCTTAATTTGAAATCGATATGCTTATGTAGGTATCATGTTCTAAAGCTGAAATTAACATTAAGATAGTTACAAGTCAAATACAACAAGTTTTGAATGAAGGCAAAAATAGTTAGAAGTGAAATTCCTTATTTGTATGAGAAGTTTAGAACTTGAAGAGAGTAGTAGGAACAAGTAAACCCTTTGTGTGTTTATAAAAGGTCTCTTGAAGGTTTGAGTCGTCTTGGAGGCATAATATTTAGGATTCTTATTGAATGAGTAGTTCAGTAAGAGAACTAGGCTAGCAATACCTGTTAGATCCTAGTTCTTTTGGAATAAGTTTGGTGGCGGATCACGAGTTTGACATCTTTGATGTGAAAATGTTCTATTTTCATGAGGTCTTCTTGATCTTTATATCAAAAGGTCTAATAATGTGTACATCTTGGACCTTTTGAGGCTATTATAGATTATGAGAGGCAATTCGGATTGGTCAATAAAAATTGATACATCATTATTTTCTATTTTTTTGTTAGTTTAGCTAACTAGAAAGTTTCTCCAGTCCTTTGCTAATTGGAGTTAAAAATCCAGAATGAAAATACGAGAATAGGAATAAGACTTGATATTTGGAAATGCCCAAATTTTATTAAAATTTTTAATTGTAAAGTAGAAACTTAGATGCACTCCTATAAACGTGGAGTGATTGCTTCTTCTTCCTCCTCTTCATCTTCGTGTGAGTACTATATCCTCTTAATGCTTTAATGCATACTCTGTAGCATTATTTGTAATCAAAAGGGTCTCAAGTGAAGGAGAAATCATAATAGAAAAATTAAACGTTTAATTGTAACTCAAAACTCAATTTAGAGTTTGACCTCAAAACCCAAACCAACATTTCCTTTGATTCCGCAGGGAGCATATTTGATTGTAATAGTTCTTAATTTAATATGTTCTAGCAAATCTTTATTAATTCAATCTTACAAACTCTCATTATTATGTTTAGCATTGTGAAACTTAATTCATTATGTTTATTATTGTTCTTTTACAGGGATCTAGGAAATTCAAAGTTGTCCGGTCATCTTGTACCTGAACTAGGAAAACTCGAACACCTAAAGTATCTGTAAGTTGTTTTTAGTTTGTGTGCACAGTAAACATTTCAGTCAAAAGGCCATGTCCATCTTGTTATTACATCTTTTGATCACTACAATTAACTGCCGTGGTCTATGATGTATTTTAATGAATACAGGGAGCTTTACAAAAACAACATTCAAGGTTCAATTCCTGCAGAGATCGGTAACTTGAAGAACCTCATAAGTTTGGATCTCTACAACAACAATATTACTGGAAAGATTCCATCTACGCTCGGGAAATTGAAATCTATAGTGTTCTTGTGAGTTTGATTACATTCAGCAATATCTATAACTTGACTGTCAATATATATAATAATTTCTCATTTCCAATCTGCAGGCGACTTAATGATAATCGTCTAACCGGAAGAATCCCAAGGGAACTCAGTGGTATTCCTAGCTTGAAAGTGCTGTATGTGCTTATTCTTTATCAGTCTGTATTTTACATCATCAAATTAAGCAATGTTTAAAAAAGTTTTTGCATGTTTTGTGCAGAGATGTATCAAACAATGACCTCTGTGGCACTATTCCTACAACGGGTCCGTTTGAACGCATCCCTTTGAGCAAGTAAGGCTTTTCCAATTTGGCAATAATTTCCAATTTTTATTATTTTTAGAATTTATTTTGCTTTTGTTGTTAGCTTAATGAATGGCGATTCTGTTTTGCAGCTTTGAGAACAATCCTCGTTTGGAAGGGCCTGAGTTGCTGGGCTTGGCAAGCTATGATACAAACTGCTCGTAAAAGTGTTGTTTCTAGTTGCTTTGTATGTCAAGGTTGCTGCTTATATAAACCAGTTTTAAGTTGTGAAAAAAGCGTATGACATCAGGATCGTTTATGATATCATCTGTAATATCATCATGTTGCTATGCGTGTGTGATGTCTTGAAAAATGTCACGTTTGGTGGTAACCATGGAATTAGGCTGCTCAGTCTTTTCGGTTGGTTTTGATCAAAATTTTGGACCGAATTGGTATCTACCCTTTTGGAAAAGGCTTATCAAACTAGTTGGGTTGGGTGAATGAATCAAAACAGTTTGCCTTGGTTGGTTTGAGGTATTTAAACTGTTTTCTTCCTAATATTTTTGAAAAAGGTAGATTATATTAAAATCTTAAAATTATAAAGATCTTTATGAATATTATACATATAATTGTGTGTTATAAAAATGGAAACAGAAAACATGTTATCAGTCTCTAGTTTCAAACTGAGTCAAATTGTTAAACCTGGTTTTTGAAATTGTAAATTTGGATTATATGAATCTCAACTTGAGTCAAACAAGGTATTATCAAACAGTTTGATTAATCTAACGGTTTATAAATAGCATAGAAGTTGTAGATGTAGATTCTTTTGAAATTGTAGATTGAATTACATAGATCTCAACCCGAGTCAAACAGGGCAGTTTGATTGGTTTTAACAGTTTATAAATGGTATAGAAGTTAGAAGTTAGACGTAGGGATGATTGAGCTACAAGCTTATATTTTACAGTTTGTATGCTTGAGACTGATATAAAAACTTGATAATTCTTATCACTTGTGTTAAAAAAGAACAAAAATAATACAATCCACAAAAGTATATAGGGTTTAAGAATGTAATTAACAGATCAGGTTTGTGTAGAGGTGATAATCCTAACCTATTTGCTTATAGTTGAAATGCTTTGGACTTTATTTTTATTGCCATGAGTTTTCTGAAGTTCTTCGGGGATCAAGATCGACATTTTAAACTTATAAATGGAAGTCAATGGATAACATGGGTGATAGAAAATATACAAATCGGTCAAACTGGATTATTAGATTATTATTGTTTCATGTTCGTGTGTTCTGTTTTATTTAGGAAAACACAACTTTTCACCGAGCTTCAAAGTGTTTTAGTTCAATTCTTCATGAAACCATATTGCATAAAAAATTTACATAAACAAATAGGTAAATAAATAAAAACTTAATCAAACATATTTGAGGGTGTTTCATTGTGAGCAATTTCAATATTCTTATTCTTATTCTTATTCATCATATAGATGTATTTACCGAGTTGTAAGAAGTGATGGTGTTTACTTTGAAACGTTTCTAGTTGTTCAACGAAAGGTACCAACATGATGGCGATTTTTTTAGAAATTCGGTCTCCATAGATGCAATGCAACACAAGAGATGTTGAAAACCAAATCTTTTCACGAATGGAATTCTAAATGGATTTTCACGAACCCATTTTGGTCCAAACCCAACCTAATCTATTTTCTAAATGGCTCCTAACCTAAACTCATTTTGACTCAAACTCAACCCAGTAACCAACCTGTGTACAAGAATGCAACAGAACATGCTGCCCTGCTGCAGTCAACCCCTTTTAATCTATTGCTTAATTTAGAGGGGAAAAGAGGTAAATCCACAATCCTATATTAAACTTTGCACTTTCACAATCTCATTAACAGTAATCAAATCATTTCAAATGTACAAGAAACAAAACTATAGCGGGTCAAATGAATACATCTTGGACATTATGAACTACATCTTCGCAGTTCAAAGGTAAAAAACGAAGAAAATTATACAAGAAGTTTGTATACAACTGACTGAAACCATTAAAAACCATATAGTTCATCTCATTAGGCTTACAAAACTACATATAGCACCTTCCAAGATGAAGTTGAACAGAGTGTTAAATTCAGCACCTTTCAAAAAGATATCTAACATCAAGATGGTTAAAAAGTACTTACGGTTAATGCAGCTAGCCACTTATTAACAACATATCTGCGATTCACCAGATTTCCAACAAGAAATGGCATAAATAATTCTTCCTTTCCATCCCTGCAAAAGCCAGTGGTTGTCTTCATCTATCATGAAATCCTTATGATATAAGCTCACTTTCTCTGCAGCCCGTTTGAAAACGAACCGCGAGAATGGAACTGGAACCAACCCGACCCTCAAATTACGAACATGCCATTGCTTATACGTCTCGGGCCTTTCAGTCCTCTCCCATCCCTCACATGCTATCACATTCAAAGCTTCTCTTCCAAATACCTCTGTTTCAAGCAGCATCCTTTCAGGTCGATCACGGGCCACATTGGTTTCAAGCATATCAAATAAAGCTGAGAAATGAAAAAGGGCTTCACGAAAACGGGTCAAGAAAAACGGGGCGTTGTAAGATCCATTTAGAATTCCATTGATAAATATATCAGGATTAATCTTCTTAATCAGGTTTAGAACAATGTTTCTAGCACTATCCACCACTACTGTTTCATCAAGCAGGTTTTTTGCTCGATACATACAGTTAACCACTAAAAACTCACCTTCATCGAGCATTAATTCCTCAACTGTAACATTTTCCCATCTTTTAGCGATTGAGTGATATTCAAATGGAACGTTAAATTGTTTAGCATAAGCCTCTAACCTGCAACCCGTTTCATCAATCCTTTGGGCTGGTCTAAACCCCGGTTGAGGAAACTCGATTCCAGTAATCCTAACCTGTGGTGGCCCGCCTTTTCTTGATGAAATACGCTGAATGAAAGTGGGCCATTGAAACCCGTATAAAATACCAAAATCGATGATGTGTACCCTCGCTGCATTCTCAGCTTTATCCATAATTGTCCAGTTGGATGCAAAATTTGAAAGTTTTCTAAAAGGGGATGATGCCATGTACAAATGGTAAGCTTTGATATAGTCTGCGGCACATGTTTTCTTGTTAACTAATGCTTTATGAATTTGACTACCAGTGCCAGCTAAGCGGGCCTCAAGCCCGTTAGCAAAACAGTGAGCTAACCTCTGTGTTCCATCACCAAAAGGAGACGAATGTTGCCTAATTTGTTTCAAGAGTTCATTTGCTTTCCTTCTATCATCAGCTGCAACCGATTGTGCACAGGTGATTAAAAGGGTTCTCAAATCTATAACCTCTTTCTTTCGATTTTGTTTCTTACCACGAGTTCTGCTTTTACCTTTCCCTTTCCCTTTCCCTTTATTTGCACTTACATCTTCCACATCTATTAACGAATCTTTAACTTTTTCTTCACGTAACGTGTCACGAAATGATTCTAAAGCAGCCTTACCTTCTCCCAAACTAGAGAGGAAAATCAAGTCAATTTCTTCTGTCCTCAAAGTCGGATCTGGAAAAACCGCAGCCTGCTTAATGCTTCTTTCTTCTTTTTCTAATTCGGCTATATCCTTGCCACAACTTTTTCTTATCTTTGACCCTGTTAACATGCGATGATTTTCTTCGAATTGCTGACCTTGACTTACAATTGTAGAACTCAACAACTGATTGACACTAGGAAGAAACTTGTTAGCTTCTTCAAACCCTTTTCTAAACTGCCACATCATTTGGTTTTCACTACAAAGATCATATGTATCCGCAGTGCTTGCAGGCGAATCCAACCCCCCGTTACTCGAAGATCCAAACGACACACGAGATCCATTCTGCACTACAGGATTCTTCACACCACTTCCACTCAAGTTCTCAACATAAAGGCTGTTCCCAGAGTGGTCAACAGAAGTCAAACCGCTTTCCAATGAAGGCGGCGGTGGCGACCATGGGGACGGTGACGGTGACGGTGGGTACTTCTTCCCAAGAACTTCATAAAAGGGTCTTTCTGCAGCTTGAAGATCTAAAGACTCTTGAAGCATACATGATTTATCCTCCATATCTTCTTCCATAAGCACCTGACTAATAAACCCCAAAATGGCATCCGAAAAGTCGCAATCTTCATGAAGTTCATCTTCAAGATTTGCCCTCACATCAACCACAGGAGGATTGTCTAATGGTGGAAACTGTAAACCTCTAAAGTTTTGACTGTACATGGATGTCTGATACCTACTACCTTCATTGACTAAATCATAAGTCAAAATAGCGTTATCAATATCATACACTTGACCATTATTCACACGATTATTATCTGCAAAATTAGGCATACTTCCATTCCCAAATCGAATCCCATTTTCATCCCCATCAGCAGATCTAAAAACTCTCCCAAATCTCGAATCCATCAGCGTCAAATTGCTTCTTCCAATATCAAAATCCCCCAATACAATCAAGTTTCCAATGAACAAATTCCAAAACCCTAGCTACACATTTAACAGACACAAAGTTTCACGATAGATACTCCAAAAGCAGAATGAAAAGAATAGGGTTTTAATAACGTAGGTTAAAGATTAACATTGGAATTAGTAAAGCAAATCTTTCAGAAATCGGATGTACCTTATGACCGAAGATGATTGATCTTGGGTAGTGGAAGAAGATGAAGGTTTTTCAATAAAGGTGAAAGCTTGATAATGGTGGAGTTATGAGGGTCGATAAAGGAGATGGGGGTGGAGTTTAATGGCGTTTTGTTGACGAAAGTAAAGGTTAGCACACGTCAAGTGCTGAGAAGTGACAACAGTTGACTGTGGGGCGTATGAAAAGAGACAAACACAATACGGTGTTCATAGTGTTCGTATAATTCAACTTAAAGAAAAAAAAGATTAAAACTGCACTCTTTTATAACATCATCGCGTAGAATTTTCTTTAAGATGCGAATAATGTTAGAAAATATTTTACGCTTAAACTTCTAAACTATATTGTTATCCGGATAGAATCCTTAACCTCTTTTATAATGTTCTCAAGTTTATTTAAAATAAGAAAAAAAGAAAAACATTTTTTTATTATTTATTTTTTTATCTTTATTTTGTTTTTTTCTCTTCTCTCCTTTTTTTTTCAAATGTGTAAGGATTTATTTTAGCTTTTATATTCTCCCGATCCCATCCTTCTATTCTATCTGCAATGTTAGTAAAAAAGGTATTACAAAAGAAAACAAATATTGTAACTAATAAAAAATTTAAAAATGATTTAGAACCCGGTAGGGGGAAAGGAAAGTCGGATGTCGAGTTAAAAGCAACTTCTTTTAGAACTCGAGAATCATGCGCAATGCCCTCCCATCCAGCCCATACGAACGTGAATATCATATCAAAATCACAAATTCCTAACACATTCTGGTGGCATTCACCTTTTCCTCTTCCTCTATAACGAGTTTGTTGATCGGCTGGTACGACTGCATGTATAAGAGTTCCATCTAACGCACCTATTGCTCCAGGAAATATTTGTTTTAACTTTCTATGTCTTTCCGAAGTATTTGTGATGCCATTAGAAGATGTTGGAACTATAATTTCTTTTGCGAAATTCATCATTGCATTTAGCATCTCATGAAAACATCTATGAATCGTTTCTGTTGAGTGTTGAAATCTTCGTTTAACCATCCGAAATCGTTCATTATGTCCTATGATAATAAAAAACATAGCCAACTTTTCTTGAAAGGTTATCGACCTACTACTTTGTAACCAATTTCTTTGTTGAAAATGATTGCATATTAGTACGAATGCTTCACGTGAAAGACGCATCATCTCATGACATTGTGTAGAAGATCTGTGCAACAACTCTTGCGTGTAAGCATAGCCGGTCAATGCAGAATTCAAGTCTCTCATCCTTTCAATTCTTCCTGTGGCTAACCGTAACCATTGCCAACAAAGTAAAATGAACACGACGATAATCTCATCCTCCGAATCCATATGCTACCTGTTAACAGTCATAAGTTTAAAACCTACAAACATATTATCTATAAACATATCATCCATCACGTCCATCAAAAATTTAAAACCTACAAACATATTATCCAAAAAAGTTTTCATCACATCCAAAAAATCATCCATACACATAATATCCGAAAACCAAACAATCATATCCAAAAACATATTATCCCAAAAACTAAGGATCACAAAATAACCCATCAACATATTATCCCAAAAACTAACAATCACATCCATACATATAATATTCCAAAACCTAACAAGTTATCAAAATAGTCCATACTTCGCTCCTGCATTTTTTACCCATATCTCGCATGTTGACGGTTGTAGTCGCAACCACACATTCCTTATGTCAGAACTTTCACCGAAAAGCAAAAGTGCAGTTTGGTATTTAGCATCAAACATGCCCCAACCTAAACTTTCAAGCTTATCCATACATGCATCCATATCATTAGACAACTTGTGTTTTTCAATCAACATCTTTGCAACTTGAGATATTTGGTCCCCAACTTCTATTAGCTTTGATTTTAGTGTTTCCTTATCTTTTTGTTTCTCCTTTTTAGCTTTGGACCGAATGGTTGACTCCTCACTAACACCGGCAGTCAGGATTTTCCTTTTATTTTTCGACCTATCAGATGACTCTTCACTAACACCTAGATCCATTTGAGTGCATTTAATGTCATCAATACCATCTAAATTTTGATCAGACACCTCTTCAGAAGGACGAGGAAGTGTTGAAGATGGTCCCCAACTGTCAAACCCATTGGAAGTAGAACCCTCAAATAATTGAACACAAAGTTCAGGGTAAGAAAGATGTGCACCTCTCAAAGCTTCTACATATTTGTTGGACTGTGTGAAAAAATTATAAAAATTGTATAAGATTATTGAATATAATGTACAATTATTAGTTAAATATATTTACGAAATACCTTCATCTCTAATTGCCATTCTTCTTCCGACAAGTTAAATGTGTTTGTTACGGGATCATAAATATTGCCGGTTTTGTTTTTTAGCTTTGTCCAAGCAGCAAATTTAGCTTTTAGGTAGTCATAGCGGTTCTTCATTTGTCTTTGATCAACTATGAAATTATGCTCAGTTTTCAGTTTTTCTGCTACATTCTTCCAAGAGAGTTGTTTAAGACTACTTCCCTCGCGTCCATGAAGTGTTAATTCATGAACACATGATTCTAGAAAACTTTTTTCAACCCTCTCTTGCTTCCAATTAACCCTAATCTTTTTTTGAGCCATTTTCTTCAAACAATACAAAAGAAACAAACTTAAAAACTACCATCAATAATAAACTACAACACTAGAACAAAGAAACTTATGGTCAAAAGATGATATCAAATCAATATATTACTAGTAAACCAAAGTTCATGTAACATATTACTAGTAATCAAGTATACACATTTTGATACCATAAAACAAGATGATATCATCCTCATATACATATCAAGCAACATCAAATCAACATAATAAAACTTAAACAAATCAAGCATACACATTTTGATACCTTAAACAAGATGATCAACACATGAAACCTACAAACCCTAGAAAACTAATAACACAAATTGATCAAACAACATCAAATCAACTATATACATGGCTTAAAACAAATAATTTATTTAAAAGTACCAAAAATTTTGAAGTTTATAAAACCCTAGAAAACTTCAAATATGATAATCTACAACATGAAAATCTACAAACAAGATGATAGATTTTTACCCTAATAACATACAAAACCAATCATAAATTGAAAATCTACAACAAATAAAAAAGAAATTTGAAGAAAAAAAGTTTTTTCTCACCAATTTTAGGTGGTCAGAGGGTTCTGCAGGTCGGAGGTTAGGGATGGGGAGGTGAGGATGGCGGTCTGTGGAGGGCTGCGTTCGTCGGGGGTGGCCTGCGGTAGGGCTGCGGAGGTCGGGGGTGGCCGGTCGACGGTGTTGCGGAGGTCGGGGACGGAGATGCGGTCTGCAGAGGGCTGCGTTCGTCGGGGGTGGCCTGCGGTCGGGCTGCGGAGGTCGGGGGTGGCCGGCCGACAATGCTGCGGAGGTTGCCGGTGGTCTGCTAGAGGTCAGTGGTGCTGGAGTTGGGGGGATGACGGGAGTTGAAGATGGGGGTTAGGTTTTGTGAGGGTATTTTTGTCTCAATTTCCATTCAGCATCTTTTTATATCTGAACCATTCAGCACTGAATGGTTCAGTTCAGAGCCTCCTTTTTTGTAAAACAAACACTCAAGCTTCTTAACGGTTCAGAGGTAGCCTCTTAATGGAACCATTAAGAGGCTACCAAACAGCCCCTTACTTAAAGTGTATTCGGAAAAATAATTTTCTTGTTTTTCTTTCATTTCATTTCAATTAAAAAAACTTAAAAACATAGCTATTTATTTCTTTCTTTTCGCTTCATTTTCCTTTTAAGGAGATATTTGGGAACATAGCTTAATAGGCTTGGTCTCTACCATCCAAGCTAGTTTCATGATGGTACAGCTGTTATATACTTATATTTATGTCTCCAATAGTTTGTCTCCTATTCATAATGTTATGAATATATGATATTAAAGATTAAGGAATTGAAAACATTTAATTAGTTCAAATTTACAATAACATTCGTTAATTATAACCATGATCATTCACTTTGCTTATGAGAAGTTTGTGAGTTTGTTTTTTTTGTCTGAATAAAAACTTCTCAGAAGGTTATTTGTTATGGGATTGTTGCCATTTAATTGTACTTAAATGTGTAGTTCTCGTTTCATCCATAGACAGTTCGTTCAAAACATGTTAGTGATATTTGAAATGTGACATTCTATATGGACTTTCCTTTCTTATATCAACAACAGATATGATATTCATGTGATGTTACATATGTCTTTCATATACGTCTTGATACCGCTAAAACACATAAATATGGATCTCTAATACTGTAACATCCAACCCATTTTCAAACTGAAAACCCAAACCCGAACCCGTCTGAGTTAATACTTTAGATCAAATTCATTATTTAGTTATTTTATTTATTGTTGTGTTCCAAAAAAATAAATGTGTCACTTAGTCAATTTAACTTAAACTCTATAATTATAAAATAATTTTTAAAAAGTTATTAACATTTATAAGATTTTAAATATTCAATAAAAATAAATAATAAAATTGCAAAGTTTTGTGAGTTTACAAACTCTATATTGATTGTATAAAAAAATAAAATGATTAAATTAAATTTAGGTTTTAATATATTTAGAGTTTAAATTGTAATCATTCTATTAATTATTTATTTTACTTAAGTTTATATTTATTCAAATTCTAATCATAACCCCCATTTTGAAAGATTTACAACTTACTATTAACACCATTCATAACCTTCTCATAACCTCAACTATAAAAGTAAGCCGTAGACTTCACTTTTTTTTGTTCATTCTCCGGAAATCTCACTCATATATCTTTCTTTCATACAGTAACAATTGTTAATTATACCAACTACTATTATTCACTTTGCTTACTAGAAGCCCGCATGTTCGTTTTTTTGTTATCCGAATGAAAACTTCTCAGAAGATTACTTGTTATGTTATTGTTGCCACTTAATTATACTTAAATGTGTAATTCTCGTTTCATTCACAGTCAATACGTTCAAAACTTTATAGTGATATTTGAAACATGACATTCCATATGGACTCTCCATTCTCATATCAACAACAGATGTGAGATTTCATGTGATGTTTCATACATCTTTTCTATACATCTTGATATCGCTAGAACACATAAATGTGGATCTCTAATACTAGCGAGAACTCCGCAAATTTGACACTCGAATACCAAAGGAGCATGATATCGGGTATGAGTAAGATTTTACATTGCAATATAATACCAAGATTACCAAAACCCGAGCATTATTATGCATAGTTATATCCAAGCCTAGGGTAGAGTTATCTTGAGAACCATATTTTCTTTTGAAAATACTAGAAACCAATACGAGCCACACATGCAAGTCACATGTCATTTTTACTTTTTTTAAATGTTCATAACTTTTTTATGACATGTGTAATACCGTTAAATACTCTATTACACATGTGTAAAATAAATTTCGTTTTATAATTTTTTATATGTTTTGTTAATTACCATTTTGCATTTGAAAACTAATTGTTCACATTGGTTACTGAAGTTCTCATAAAAATGAGTTCTCATTTGAATCCTTCTCTCCAAACCTAAAACCTAAAGGGTTATATATGGTAAAAGTTATGATAAGAATACATGAATTGCAAACTCCTGTTTGATTGAATCAAAACATGTCATGTACCAATCAAGTATGATCGTCTCATGTGTTTATACTTCTTATTTTGTACTCCATAGCGATACAACTTTTAGTGGAAAGAGAGGTTTACAACATAAAGCTTTGACAACTTTACATGAAATATGATTATGTTAGATATGCATCATATGTTAGATATACATATCAAGCTTTGACAACTTTACATGAAATATGATTATATATCCCCTTTCTAAGAATATAAATTACATATTTCCCCAACCTAAAAAATCAATTACATATTTCCCTTTCTAAAACTTATATATCACACATATATCTATTTCATTCAACTTAAACTATTAAATAACTATTTTACCTTATTTTTAGTAGGAGAATTTTACATATGGATGTTTTATTATTAAAATTGTTTAAAACTTTTGATAACTGTGTTTTGTATTTGGAGATATAACTTTGGTTATCGTTTATTGTAGTTTTGAAATAAAATTTTAAACAAGATATGATTTTTTTTATTTCTATCTATATAGAAGACTCGGACATGAGGAACTACGTAATTGATTGTATTAGAAAGTGAAATGTGTAAAAGTACTTTGGTGAAACACAAGTAAAATAATCATTCAATAAATTATTTCACCAATATGGGTAAATATGTAATATATATGTTTTAGAAATGAAAAATATGTAATTAATTTTTTGATTTGAGTAAATATGTAATTAATGATTTTAGTAAGGGAAAATATGTAAATGCCACTATTTAAGACTCCATACTTTATCATGTAATGAAGTAATGTTGTACCTTTATAACCAAGTAATCTTTTCCCTTGCAATATATAGGTAATAAGGTGTTTAGCTAGTGTTCATTCATCTATAAATGCTGAGGCTATAATGTGAGAGTTCATTGTTAGAAAAATATATCTTATATATCATGTTACACTTAAGCACGTGTTAACATCTTTTGAAAATTAGAAAAATATAAATAGTTGAATTGCATTCCATTTTACGACGAAACAAAAAAAAATACACTTCCTTTTCCTTTTTCAATAATAAAGTAAAATAAAATCACTCTTTATAGATTTGACGATTTGTTCACGTTTCCACGTGGCAATCAATTACATCTTCTCATTAAATTTATGTCAAAATACATAAATGAAACTTATAACTAATGTTTATATATAAGTTGGTCATCCATATATATTGAATGGTTATGAAATTATTATGTTGGGGATCTTAGTGTAACATGCATCCTTTGGTCGGATGTAATTTAATTAAAGGTATGTATCACTAACCGAATTACATATATAATATACATGTTCACACGATGTACTCGAATAAATATTCCATGACCATTTCAAAGTTTGCATTTTCAAATTGGTTTTTCTATAATCATGAAAGATGATGATTATAGAATATAGTTGTAATGTGATAATCTCACTTATACCTACATTATTATTAATCTTAAATGGACACCAAATTTGACTTGTCTATTGTATTAAAATTATACATTATGTGTTAATGAACGCTAATGACGTGCATAAATATGGAGCAACCTAGTACAATGTAAATGATTCAACTTTAAATGCATTTATTGTGCTAAAGTACAACCTATTTTTGTTAAACTATTGTGGACCCACGTGCAGGAGATAGTGTCAAGCACACTCCCACTAAAACACAAGTACTAATACTGACAACAAGCTAAACTCCCGTTAAAAATTATGTTATGTGGAGCCGTAGAGGTGTTTTGTCTCTTTTTCTTGGTTTTTCTTAGGATACACGATTATGATGTTTGGCGTTTCTTAGTGTTGTTTCTTAGTTTTCTTTAAACAATATATCGGGTCAATATCATGAGTAATGTATATGGTTGTTGTCTTGCATTCCCTATGATTATAATTGTAAATTGCTATAAGATGCAAAACATTTTTCCTTGTATGTATGTTGTTGAAACGAGTATGAATATCTTTATTGGCGATTCTGAGTCTCTTACTCGTTTGGTCCTTCCTTGCTATGTTGTTACCTGATAATGTTGCCATTGTGGCATATATATCAGTAACAAATGTGTAATTTGTAAGACATTTTTGGTATTAAAACACTTAACCATTGATCATGATGAAAAGGTTTCGATCGATTAGTGGTATGAACCCAACTTGATATCCCATGATCAAATCAAGCGATGACGAAATCAAAATTTCAACTAAAGTCATAACATATATTTAAATTGTCTTTTTAATGTACTCTTCAATCAATCTACTGACGGTAATGTAAATGGTCAAATTACAATAAAACAATAACATTGGCTACTCTAATAAAGGTAAAGAATTATCAAACTTCTTTGTAAATAACAAACTTTCTAAATAGTTCTATATTAAATCCTTTAGGGCGCTTGAGTTTTACACTTTGTTCCCGAGTTTCTTTCTTTCTATTTTTTCCTAAGGAGATAAGTGGAAGGAAGTGCACGCAAACTATAAAAGATCATGTTTATAGTTTTTTAATAAAAAAGAATTGTTTTAATAAATAACTCTCCCTAATGATCACAAGTCAATATTTTAGTGTTTAATTGATCTAAATACTTGATTTTACACCGTTAATAGTGTAGAACAAGTTGACTTTGTTTATGCTTTGATTCATAGGTGTTTGAAGCTTAAAGTAATATAATTGAAAGCAAAAGAAGCAAAACATGAAAATTGAATGATTTAGGATGTAAATACCAAAAAATAGAAAAAAAGGTCAAGAAAGAGACTTGGGGTATGATACTCCGGGTTTGGGCGTATCATACGTTGGGCGGCGTATCATACGTCGGGCAACGTATGAGGTAGTATATTGGTGGGCGTATTTGACAAAAGGAACAGAAAGTTGAGCGTATGGGCGGCGTATGAGGAGGCGTATCATATGCCGGTGGGCGTATGTTACGCTGGTGGCCTAACAACATTCGGAATTTTTGGATTTTCAAGTTTATTTAAACCAAATCAACCCCAATTCGATCCAGAACATCTTGGAGGCAAAAAGTGACGAACTTCAGGTGAGTTTTGGTGTTCCAAGGCTCCCCAAATCATCCACAAACATGTAACACCGAATATTTATTATTTTGAAGCCGGTGAAGAAAGAAAAGAAAATAAAGTCCAAAAGTCGAGGGACCAAACTCGCCAACGAAAGAAAGTCGGGTGAGGGGAAGTATATAAGGGAGAGGGCAGCCCTTACCCTCTCCCCCACACTCACAAATCAGCCAAAGAAAGGGGAGAAGAGAGAAAGAAGAGAAAAAAGAGGAAAAATGCCGGTTCGGGTCGCCAAAATCGTCGTGAAGCAAGCCAAATCGAAGCCGTTAACGTTGTGCTCGTTTGTGTGAGTTCTAGAACCCCACTTTTACTTGTTTTCAAATGATTTTGGGGCTGGAAAGCATAAAAACCCGTTTTTGTATGTGTATGTGTTTGACCCATTTGGGTGTGATGTGTGTGATGCGTTTCGTGTATGTTTTCGGGCGTGTGTGTGCTTGTATGGTGTTATGGTATGCATTCTTGAGGTTTAGGATGGTCGATTTAGGCTTAAAATGGCTTTAGATGAGTTTGGAGGCCGAAAACCCTCGGCTGCAGTCGGGATGAACTGCATTCTGCATCAGTTAGGGCTAGGCGACCGACTAGAGGCCGAATGGAGGCCATACGGCCGATTAGGGTGC
The DNA here is from genome assembly GCA_025506515.1 of Flaveria trinervia. Classification (NCBI taxonomy): domain Eukaryota; kingdom Viridiplantae; phylum Streptophyta; class Magnoliopsida; order Asterales; family Asteraceae; genus Flaveria; species Flaveria trinervia. Next base: position 10,999,892 of record CM046444.1, read on the forward strand.
GATTGGGGTCCATTCGCATGATTGAAGGTCCGTTCGCACGATTGAAAAGCCATTCGCATGGAGGTCGTGCGACTGAAGGTCCGGTCGCATAAGTGCTCATCCGTATTAATCCCATTCGCATGAGGTCCATCCGCATTGTCCATTCGCACGAGTGGATGTTATTCGCCTAAACGTTCATCCGCTTGAGTTCAATCGCATGATGTTCAGTCGCATGGAGGCCATGCGACTGAAGGGTGTCCATACGCCCGAATAGGGCTGTTGTACCCAAGGAAGGTATAGAATGACTTCTGACTTTCGGGGGAAAGTGCAGATGTAAGTTGTGACGTAAAGGTCCCCATAAGAGCATGTAAGATGACGCTTGAGGCCTTAGAAAGCATGTTGGGCATGGTGATGATGATGATGTTGCAAGTTTATGCATGTTATGTATGTATGGTGTTGCCCTGTATGATAATGATGACTGTGTGTGTTATGTTCCTTATTATGATGTATGTTTATCTTTCCCATAACTTTACGTGTTATGATAAGGAATGAACGAAGTATTATGTAACGTAAAGTGAAAGATAATGAAAGAGGAACACGATGTTGAATGCATGCATTAATGAACGAATGAAACGTCTTGCACGCATCGGATAACGGGTCCTTCTTTGTGATTGACCCTTAATGTAGAACCTCTACCGCTCACCCCTAGTACTGCGGCATACATTTAGCTGTTCATTTATTGACTTCGGCCATGGTTACTCCTAGTACCGTGGCATACGTTTAGCTGTTCATTTATTGACTTCGGCCCGGTAGCTACGACTAACCGGGGTGTAGCACATGGTATTGGTATGGATGATGTCCGATGCGCAAGTAAAGTCATAAAGAACGAATGAACGAATGAATGAATGAAGAAGATAATAATGATATTATCTATGTGTACGTACGATGTGTGATCATGTAAAAGTAACGAATGGTTTTATATGAAAGTAAAGTATGTTTTGTAATAAAACTAGAACTCACTCAGCAACGCTGACTTTTTATATGTTTTCCAGTTGGCAGGTAATGTTTGCTGAGGATGGCACACCGTGAAGCTACTCAGCTCTTTTGGGATGGCATTCTTTTGATTAATGTTTTTGCATTGTAATGCGAACAAGCTATTTTGCAATGAATGTTGTATTAACTTGCAAAAGCATTTACATGGAAATGAAAGATTGTTTTAGTTTTCCGCTGCGATTTATGAAATACAAATGCAATTATACGTTTTATGTGCGATGAGAACCCAGCTGTAAGCGTCCCGGGAACGGGGCCTTACAAGTTGGTATCAGAGCCAAAGTTTAAGTGAAATGGGTAAATTTTCAAAATAAACCTAATCTTAAACTGAGAATAGGACGGAAAGGGAATGGGATGCCAATCTGAGTAGCTGCGTGCCATCGGGTATTTTCGTAAAGTTAACCGGTTTTATGTGCGCATGGTATGTGGTTATGTGTTGTATGTAGATTTAAATACTGATGTAGTCAGGACAGGTAATACTTGGGGTATGAAGAGTAAAATAAGTGGCTAATCACAACTGGCCATTGTAATTAGGGACTTACTATACTTGACATAAACTGAGCTGTTCCCTTGAATGACTGTGTCGGTGTTTGAATCTTTCAGTGTGCATGTGATGGCCGAAGGTAGATCTTCGAAAGCTTCTAGGGGTGGAGGTCACGGTGCTGAACCGCGACCCAAGAGAGGGAGACCTAGAGTTGAGAGGGTGGTTCATGAAGAACCAGAGACCCCCCATCCGGAGGGTGGCGACGAAAGCGCCAATCTGAGAGCCTCAGTAAAGGAGGCTGTTGTGCAGACAATCTTACCGTCTGTGGTGACGGAAGTTGTTAAGGCTGTACGAGAAGGGGAAAGAAAAGAAAGAAACAGATCCTCTGGAGAACGGGAACACCCAGAGCCTGAAACGGTCCTGTCTGATGATGAAGAGGAAGAAGAAGAGCCCATGCCAGAGGCAGTGCGAGGATGTAACTACGGGGCATTTATGAGATGCAATCCCCTTACTTTTGACGGTAATGGCAATGTTACCGCTGCTCACCGATGGGTGAGAGAGATGGAGGCCGTTCTCGACATCAGCGAGTGTCGGGAAGATCAGAAGGTGAAGTTTGCCACTCATTCATTTGTGGACTCAGCACTATGTTGGTGGGACAACATTGTCCAAGCAGAGGGTAATCGGGCAATCGGGAGAATGAAATGGCCTGAGTTGAAGAAGATGGTGATTGAGGAGTTCTGTCCTCACAGGGAATGGATAAATTGGAAAGGGAGTTTCTGCAGTTGGAGGCTGGAACCATGACACACCAGCAGTATATCACCAAGTTTAATGAAATGGCACGACTCGTGCCTGATCAGGTGATGCCTCTGTCTCGGAAAATCAAGAGGTACATTCAGGGTTTACCGGTGGATGTTCGTCGGCATATGATCGCTGCCCGACCAAGCACGTTTAGGTCGGCGGTTGATTTGGCAGGGAGGCTATATGACGAGCGGGAGGTGGTGGTGACTGAAGCGAGTAAGAAGGGTGGTGGTGATCGGAACTGGAATGGGAGGAGGTTTGGTCGGGGTGATGCCTCGACGGGTAACAAAAAGGCACGGGTGGATGACCGTCGTGTGGCCACATCGGGAGTGGGATCAAGGAGGTGTGGTAAGTGTGGAAAGGAGCATGCGGGAGAATGTATGTTGGGTTTGAACGTGTGCTTCAAATGTGGGAAGACAGGGCATATGGCGAAGAATTGCCTGTCGGGCAAATGTTTTAACTGTGGGGAAACTGGTCATACGAGCAGAGATTGTAAGAAGCCGAGGACTGAGGGTTCAGGGGCGAGGAAGACGGGAAATGAAGGACCGAGGGCGAGCGCCAGGGCATTTACCATGACACAGGAGGAAGCTAGGACAGACCCTGATGTCGTGTCCGGTACGTTTCTGGTGAACCAAACCTTAGCTTCTGTGCTATTTGATTCTGGTGCTAGTAGGAGTTTTATTTCTGCTACTTTATGTGCTAAGCTGCCTACTAGTAGTAAACGTGTTGATGCGCCCTTTGAGGTAGAAACTGCCATAGGTAAGTCTACCAGGATTTCTGAGATGATAGAGAATTGTGATGTGGAACTTGAGGGTCATAAGTTTCCTGTTAGACCGTTTGTGATGACCTTGGGTGGTTTTGATTTGGTTCTTGGGATGGATTGGTTGGCGGACATCGAGGCGAACATTGTGTGTCGCAAGAAGATGATTCGGTTGACAGCGCCTGATGGAAGTTTGGTAACGGTTTATGTAACACCCTGTATTATTATTATATACGAATAAATTATATATAAAAAAATCTATACTGAATATTAGTAAGCGAGTAATTTGTAAGCTTCGTATAAGCTTAGTCTAGCACTTATAATTTTAAGATGTTTAACCCTAAACCCTAGTTGAGTAAATAATAATATTAAATTACGACATATTTAATTTTTACTCCGTTTTTAACGAAACTAGGTAGAAACATTCAGAATCATTAGCAGATTCTAACGACATTTTCAGATTTTTATAAAACGTCATATTTTAAAAGTTATCTGACAAAAACATATTTATAATTATATGATGGCATTTTGGTAAATAAGTATATATATTATTATAATATATATATATGTATGTAAAGATATATATGAACGTTGATATGGATCAAACATGTGAGTATACCATAATTTTGTAATTATAAATAGAATGTTATGGTTTCAGTTTATTTTCTTTTGAATGCAACCAGAATCCTTCACTCTTCAAACACACACACTCTTCAAACACACACACTCTTCAAACACACACACTCTTCAAACACACACATACACTCGTTCCTCTTTCAAAACACACAGCATGCAACTTATGTATAAATTTTCATATTTTCTGTTTTAAATCCAAGAACCCGACGAATAAAAACCCGAAGTTACATCAAATTTACAACCCAACGATCTGCCAAACACTAAGTTGTTACTCTGCTTCGTCAAGGTGAATACGTTTATTATTTTTATAAAACTTATAAATGTTTTATTTTCAAAATGCATGCATATATTAATAGGCTTATACTCATAGAGAGTAATTTATGGGAGCAAGCAGGATATGAGCTTACATATGGTTTGATCAAATTGTATACGTATTAGATTGCGGTCTAATGCGTCTGATATAAATTGGGATGAAGTGTCAATCTTAAAAAGGTTACCGATAGGCCTACAAGTCTCAGAACCAATTTATATTAGTGTACAGCAAGAGGATTTCTGGATTGTATAAATTACTAATTCCAACTATGATTTAACCTTTATTGATATTAGCATGCTTAAAATTATTTCGTGTCATATAAGCGTTATTCACCAACATACTGTTGACGTTTTATTTTCAAAACTTTTCAGGTAATTAATCTTGTTCGGTGGGGTACCCACTCTAGACCTAGGGCTACCCTACTCCATGGCTAGCATAAAGGCTATCGTCAAGCTAAATGTCTAAGGCGCAAAAAAAAATATTTTGTTACATTCAAAACAGGTACCAACACGTCACCACACCCCAGGGGTGCCCGGGGTCGGGGTGTGACAGGTTGGTATCAGAGCCACCGTTTTAGCGAATTAGATATTTGGAACAAATATTTAAGCTTTAACCCAACTGAGAAAAAGATCCTTGTAAATTGGATCATTATTTATTTCATTCGTATTAGAAAAATATATATATATATTTAACATCTTGCAGGATGTCAGGCCATAACAATATATACCCCATTATAAACGATGATCTGATGATCACATATGTACCAGAACCTATGACGTACGGAACATCCCTAGACCCCGTACCTTTTTAGACACCGCTTTCCAGTTTGGTGTGCCCGAAGAACATATCGAAGATAATTGGATGACTAATCCACTGGCTAGTACATATGTGCAAGAAACCATGGAACCCGTGACTAGTTTTCTGTACGAGGAACCAAACATCTGGAACTATAGCACCCCTCCAGTTCCTTTTAGAAACTCATAAAACAATCTCATTTGGAGAAGGAACTAGTAGGTCACAAAAACCTAGGATGAGGGTACATAGCACATCGGAAGTATTTCGTTATAATTCCAAAGATGTAGAAGAAGCATATAAGGAGGCTGATATAATGCTGACGATTGAAGAAAAAGAAGAAGACGACGACGAGGAGGACATTCCGTGGTACCGGCTTTTCCAAGACGACGGTAGGGAATTTGCAAAAAATCATCTAGACGTCTGGCCTACAGATTCAGTGTATCATGAAGTTATCACTGGAAAGAGGCAGCCACCGCCGCGCTACAAACCGACAAAGGAACACGATGGGTCCATACTCGATTTGCTAGACAGGTCGTTTCACGAGAATGACGAGTTGAAGAAGTTACAAGCAATAGAAAGAGAGAAAAAGATAAAAGCAGGTGAAAGGTTGTGTCAAGTAGGAAATTGGTTGGAGCAGAAAGGATGTGAATGGAAGAAGGGTTGATCCGAGGAAGAGTCTATCTATATTAGAAGCGTACATAATTATATATGTACGTATACACTAATATGTTTGATGTAGTATACGTGTGGTAGATGTATAATATATGTAGTACGATAGTAACGATGGTAGAATCGATGTAACTGCAAAATCATTTTTGGTTATAAAATAGTTCGATTTTGCAATCCGTGTGTTAAATTTTTTTTTCTATTAAATGGTTGTAGAATGTCGGGACCAATCAATCAAAGCGAAATTCTACACAATCAAATGGATCATGGAGATACGTCGGCTAAAGATCCAAATGCTAGTGAATCTGTCCTTAATGAAAACAAAGTTATGCAACTAATAGATCAGGGAATTTTTAATGCAATTCCAAGATTAGTCGCCGCTATGGAAGAACAGAAAAAGGCAAATAAGGTAGAAAAAGATAAAGAAAAAGTCGAAAACTTAAAAAGAAAAATGCTCGAGACTAATAAGGGAAAAGTTATCGAGATTCCCAATGAAAGTAGTAATGGAGATTCTGACATTGAAGAACCCCTGAAAAAGCTAAAAGAAACGTACTGCGACTACAAAACGTTTCAGGCATGCAAGCCAGAAGAGTTTTCTGGTTCACAGGGAGCGGCAGTAGCAGTCAGATGGCTAGAGAAAGTAAAGTCGGTAATGAAAAGATGTAAGTGTGCTGAAGGTGATAAAGTTCTGTTCGCTTCAGGACTATTTAAAGACGACGCACTCGAATGGTGGAACTCCCTTGTCGCTACACGAGGTGAGTCGGTTTATGAAATGCCCTGGGATGACTTTGCAACCCTCGTTACTCGGAATTTCTGCCCAATGAACGAACGAGAAAAGATCGAGGGCCAGTTTCTGAATTTAAGGATGATCGGTGATGATATTCAAAGTTATAACACAAAAATTCTAGAATACTCGAGGTTTGTTCCACATCTAGTCACCCCTGAATGCAATTTTATAAGTCGATACATTTGGGGACTGGTATGTGAAATCAAGGATACCGTGAAGGCAGCCATGCCTCAAACTATTGAATCGGCCATGGAGTTAGCCGGTATAATGACAGACGGTATGATACGAACTAGGAAGGAGGCGAAGAAGAAAGAAATTGTAGCAAAAGGAGAACAAGTATGGAGGAAGGATACAAGGAACTCGGGAAAGAGGTCGTCTACGACAACCCACCCCGAATGTAGAATTTGCAAGAAGAGACATGCAGGAAAATGTCTTTTCGAGCAGTTTGCATTCTGTCAGAACTGTAAAGCTACAGGACATGCTACTGAGAACTGTCCAAACCCAAAGGCCACTGGAGTTTGTTTTAATTGTGGTGAACGGGGACACTTTCGTTCGGATTGTCCCAAGTTGAAGCAGGCCGTGAAAGAAATCACGAAAGGTGAGGGAGGAGCAAAAAGGAGCACTCGAGCTTTTGTCCTAAATTCTCGAGAAGCCACCGATATACCAGACGTCGTGACTGGTACATTTCTCGTTAATAACACTTATACTAGAGTATTATTTGATTCAGGAGCAAACCAAAGTTTCATTGATCATAAATTTTGTAAATTATTAAATATACCTCTAGCTAATCTAAGACGGACTATCAAGTAGAAATGGCTAATGGGGAACGATTAAGATTACCGAATTATTGGAAGGTTGTGTTATAACCTTGAACAGGCATGATATTCCCGTACGACTTTTACCCATGTCATTGGTTGGATTTGATGTTGTCCTAGGAATGGACGGGTTAGCTAAGAACCAAGCCTGTATAAATTGTAACCTCAAGACAATCATGCTCCGAACCCCGAGCGGGGAACCAGTAACTATTCATGGTGAGAAACAGGCCAATCAGATCGGCATCATATCAATAATTAGAGCGGTAAAGTATTTAAAACAAGGTTGCCTAAATTATCTAGCTTCCGTTTCGGTCAAGGAAAAAGAAGAACGTATAATTAAAGATGTGCCAGTAGTTTCTGAATTTACAGATGTATTTCCTGATGAGTTTCCAGGAATACTGCCAGAAAGAGAGGTAAAATTTAAGATTAATCTGGTACCTGGTACTGCACCGATTGCAAAAGCCCCATATCGATTAGCACCAACAGAAATGGCAGAACTAAAGAAACAATTAGAAGAATTATTGGAAAAAGGTTTTATTCGACCTAGTTCGTCGCCATAGGGAGCTCCAGTTTTATTTGTTAAGAAGAAAGATGGGTCAATGAGAATGTGCATCGATTATAGGGAGTTGAACAAGGTTACAATTAAAAATCGATATCCGCTACCTCGAATTGACGATTTGTTTGATCAACTCCAAGGAGCCTGTTATTTCTCGAAAATTGATCTTAGATCAGGTTATCACCAATTGAAAGTTCAAGAGGAAGATATTCCGAAAACAACTTTCAGAACAAGGTATGGACATTATGAGTTCACAGTGATGCCGTTTGGACTTACTAATGCCCTGGCCGCATTCATGGATATGATGAACCGAATTTGTAGACCGTATCTGGATAAGTTTGTTATCGTCTTCATAGATGATATACTTATCTATTCCAAAAGTGAAGAAGAGCATAAAACTCATCTCAGAGTACTACTTGAAATGTTAAGACAAGAGAAACTGTACGCCAAATTCTCTAAATGTGAATTTTGGTTAACGGAGGTACAATTTCTTGGGCATGTCATCAATGCTAATGGAATTCAAGTAGACCCAACAAAGATAGAAGCCATTTCTAAATGAAAAAATCCAGAAACACCTACAGAAGTACGCAGCTTCTTAGGATTAGCTGGATATTATCGTCGTTTCATAAAGGACTTCTCTCTAATTGCGACCCCTTTAACAAAATTAACTCAAAAGGATGTCAAATTTGAATGGGGTCCGGAACAAATCAAAGCTTTCAAAATCCTAAAAGAACATTTGACAAATGCACCAATCTTAGCGTTACCTGAAGGCAATGAAGACTTTGTTGTACACTGTGATGCATCACATACTGGCTTTGGGTGTGTGTTAATGCAGCGAGATAAAGTTATCTCATATGCCTCTCGTCAACTTAGAGAGAATGAAATAGGTCATCCAACTCATGACTTAGAGCTTGGTGCCATAATTTTTGCATTAAAGTTATGGAGGCACTATCTCTATGGAGCCAAATTCACTATTTACACTGATCACAAGGGATTGAAATATATCTTTGATCAGAAGGAATTAAACATGAGGCAAAGACATTGGATAGAAGTCCTAAGTGATTATGATTGCGAAATATGCTATCAGGAGGGAAAGGCCAACGTAGTAGCTGATGCATTAAGCAGAAAAGAGCATGAAAGGCGAAAACGAGTACGTGCTCTACAACTCAAGTTACAAATTGACTTGATAGATCAGCTTAAGGATGCTCAAGTCTTAGCTTTGAATGAAGAGAATATTAAAAAGGAAGGTATAAGAAATATTCTTAATCAACTAACCAAAGGAAATGATGAAATTCTCAGAATGAATAAGCGTATATGGGTACCGATCGCCGGCAGTCTTAGAGAAAGGATCCTTGAAGAGGCTCACAAATCCAAATATGCAATGCATCCGGGATGTGACAAAATGTATAATAATCTGAGAAGTAATTACTGGTGGTTAGCATGAAGAAAGATATAGCTTTATATGTTGCAAAATGCTTAACTTGTTCACAAGTTAAAGCAGAACACCAGAAGCCCTCTGGTTTATTGCAACAGTTGGAACTGCCAGTTTGGAAATGGGAAATGATAACCATGGACTTTATCACTAAATTACCATGAACCAGTCGTGGGAATGATACAATATGGTTATTGTTGATAGACTTACAAAGTCTGCCCATTTTCTTCCAATGAAAGAGACGCACTCCATGGATAAGTTGGCACAACTTTATGTCAATAATATCGTGTCGTTACATGGTGTGCCATTGTCTATAGTGTCAGATCGCGATAGTCGATTCACTTCTCGATTTTGGCAAAGTTTCCAAAAAGCCTTAGGAACAAAACTTCATCTTAGTACTGCCTATCATCCACAAACTGATGGGCAAAGTGAGAGAACCATCCAAACTCTTGAAGACATGCTGCGAGCCTGCATGATTGACATAGGTGGTAGTTGGGATGATCATCTGCCATTAATGGAATTTGCTTATAATAATAGTTATCACGCAAGTATCGATGCAGCGCCATTTGAAGCCTTGTATGGTAGAAAATGTAGAACCCCTATATGTTGGTCTGAGGTTGGAGACAGTCACTTGTCAGGACCTGAAATTGTTCAAGAAACCACTGACAAAATTTTGCAGATTCGTGAGCGTTTGAGATTAGCAAGAGAACGACAAAAGAAATACGCTAATCATAGAAGGAAACCACTAGAGTTCGCTGTAGGCGATAAAGTATTATTAAAAGTTTCACCTAGGAAAGGTGTGGTTCGATTCGGAAAGAAAGGAAAGTTAAGCCCACGTTTCGTCGGACCTTTCGAAATTCTAGAACAAATTGGTCCAGTGGCATATCGATTAAGGTTACTAGAAGAGATGAGTGGAATACACGATGTATTTCATGTATCCAATCTGCGTAAATGCTTAGCAGACGAAACTCTAAAAATACCACTAAAAGATGTAGAAATAGATAAAGAGTTGAAATTCGTCGAGCAACCGTTGCAGATAGAAGATCGTCAAGAAAAGCGACTAAAAAGAAAGAAGCTCGTGTTAGTCAAAGTGAAATGGAACTCTAGGCGTGGTCCTGAATATACATGGGAGCTGGAGTCTGAATGATGAAAAAATATCCACATCTCTTCAAATAAATCTCGAGGACGAGATTTTTTATAAAGGTGGGGAGACTGTAACACCATGTATTATTATTATATATGAATAAATTATATATAAAAAAAATTTATACTGAATATTAGTAAGCGAGTAATTTGTAAGCTTCGTATAAGCTTAGTCTAGCACTTATAATTTTAAAATGTTTAACCCTAAACCCTAGTTGAGTAAATAATAATATTAAATTACGACATATTTAATTTTTACTCCGTTTTTAACGAAACTTAGGTAGAAACGTTCAGAATCATTAGCAGATTCTAACGACATTTTCAGATTTTTATAAAACGTCATATTTTAAAAGTTATCAGATAAAAACATATTTATAATTATATGATGGTATTTTGTAAATAAGTATATATATTATTATAATATATATATGTATGTAAAGATATATATGAACGTTGATATGGATCAAACTTGTGAGTATACCATAATTTTGTAACTATAAATAGAATGTTATGGTTTCAGTTTATTTTCTTTTGAATGCAACCAGAATCCTTCACTCTTCAAACACACACATACACTCGTTCCTCTTTCAAAACACACAACATGCAACTTATGTATAAATTTTCATATTTTCTGTTTTAAATCCAAAAACCCGACGAATAAAAACCCGAAGTTACATCAATTTACAACCCAACGATCTGCCAAACACTAAGTTGTTACTCTGCTTCGTCAAGGTGAATACATTTATTATTTTTATAAAACTTATAAATGTTTTATTTTCAAAATGCATGCATATATTAATAGGCTTATACTCATAGAGAGTAATTTATAGGAGCAAGCAGGATATGAGCTTACATATGGTTTGATCAAATTTTATACGTATTAGATTGCGGTCTAATGCGTCTGATATAAATTGGGATGAAGTGTCAATCTTAAAAAGGTTACCGATAGGGCCTACAAGTCTCAGAACCAATTTATATTAGTGTACAGCAAGAGGATTTCTGGATTGTATAATTACTAATTCCAACTATGATTTAACCTTTATTGATATTAGCATGCTTAAAATTATTTCGTGTCATATAAGCGTTATTCACCAACATACTGTTGACGTTTTATTTTCAAAACTTTTCAGGTAATTAATCTTGTTCGGTGGGGTACCCACTCTAGACCTAGGGCTACCCTACTCCATGGCTAGCATAAAGGCTATCGTCAAGCTAAATGTCTAAGGCGCAAAAAAAAATATTTTGTTACATTCAAAACAGGTACCAACACGTCACCACACCCCAGGGGTGCCCGGGGTCGGGGTGTGACAGGTTGGTATCAGAGCCACCGGTTTTAGCGAATTAGATATTTGGAACAAATATTTAAGCTTTAACCCAACTGAGAAAAAGATCCTTGTAAATTGGATCATTATTTATTTCATTCGTATTAGAAAAATATATATATATTTAACATCTTGCAGGATGTCAGGCCATAACAATATATACCCCATTATAAACGATGATCTGATGATCACATATGTACCAGAACCTATGACGTACGGAACATCCCTAGACCCCGTAACCTTTTTAGACACCGCTTTCCAGTTTGGTGTGCCCGAAGAACATATCGAAGATAATTGGATGACTAATCCACTGGCTAGTACATATGTGCAAGAAACCATGGAACCCGTGACTAGTTTTCTGTACGAGGAACCAAACATCTGGAACTATAGCACCCCTCCAGTTCCTTTTAGAAACTCATAAAACAATCTCATTTGGAGAAGGAACTAGTAGGTCACAAAAACCTAGGATGAGGGTACATAGCACATCGGAAGTATTTCGTTATAATTCCAAAGATGTAGAAGAAGCATATAAGGAGGCTGATATAATGCTGACGATTGAAGAAAAAGAAGAAGACGACGACGAGGAGGACATTCCGTGGTACCGGCTTTTCCAAGACGACGGTAGGGAATTTGCAAAAAATCATCTAGACGTCTGGCCTACAGATTCAGTGTATCATGAAGTTATCACTGGAAAGAGGCAGCCACCGCCGCGCTACAAACCGACAAAGGAACACGATGGGTCCATACTCGATTTGCTAGACAGGTCGTTTCACGAGAATGACGAGTTGAAGAAGTTACAAGCAATAGAAAGAGAGAAAAAGATAAAAGCAGGTGAAAGGTTGTGTCAAGTAGGAAATTGGTTGGAGCAGAAAGGATGTGAATGGAAGAAGGGTTGATCCGAGGAAGAGTCTATCTATATTAGAAGCGTACATAATTATATATGTACGTATACACTAATATGTTTGATGTAGTATACGTGTGGTAGATGTATAATATATGTAGTACGATAGTAACGATGGTAGAATCGATGTAACTGCAAAATCATTTTTGGTTATAAAATAGTTCGATTTTGCAATCCGTGTGTTAAATTTTTTTTTCTATTAAATGGTTGTAGAATGTCGGGACCAATCAATCAAAGCGAAATTCTACACAATCAAATGGATCATGGAGATACGTCGGCTAAAGATCCAAATGCTAGTGAATCTGTCCTTAATGAAAACAAAGTTATGCAACTAATAGATCAGGGAATTTTTAATGCAATTCCAAGATTAGTCGCCGCTATGGAAGAACAGAAAAAGGCAAATAAGGTAGAAAAAGATAAAGAAAAAGTCGAAAACTTAAAAAGAAAAATGCTCGAGACTAATAAGGGAAAAGTTATCGAGATTCCCAATGAAAGTAGTAATGGAGATTCTGACATTGAAGAACCCCTGAAAAAGCTAAAAGAAACGTACTGCGACTACAAAACGTTTCAGGCATGCAAGCCAGAAGAGTTTTCTGGTTCACAGGGAGCGGCAGTAGCAGTCAGATGGCTAGAGAAAGTAAAGTCGGTAATGAAAAGATGTAAGTGTGCTGAAGGTGATAAAGTTCTGTTCGCTTCAGGACTATTTAAAGACGCGCACTCGAATGGTGGAACTCCCTTGTCGCTACACGAGGTGAGTCGGTTTATGAAATGCCCTGGGATGACTTTGCAACCCTCGTTACTCGGAATTTCTGCCCAATGAACGAACGAGAAAAGATCGAGGGCCAGTTTCTGAATTTAAGGATGATCGGTGATGATATTCAAAGTTATAACACAAAAATTCTAGAATACTCGAGGTTTGTTCCACATCTAGTCACCCCTGAATGCAATTTTATAAGTCGATACATTTGGGGACTGGTATGTGAAATCAAGGATACCGTGAAGGCAGCCATGCCTCAAACTATTGAATCGGCCATGGAGTTAGCCGGTATAATGACAGACGGTATGATACGAACTAGGAAGGAGGCGAAGAAGAAAGAAATTGTAGCAAAAGGAGAACAAGTGTGGAGGAAGGATACAAGGAACTCGGGAAAGAGGTCGTCTACGACAACCCACCCCGAATGTAGAATTTGCAAGAAGAGACATGCAGGAAAATGTCTTTTCGAGCAGTTTGCATTCTGTCAGAACTGTAAAGCTACAGGACATGCTACTGAGAACTGTCCAAACCCAAAGGCCACTGGAGTTTGTTTTAATTGTGGTGAACGGGGACACTTTCGTTCGGATTGTCCCAAGTTGAAGCAGGCCGTGAAAGAAATCACGAAAGGTGAGGGAGGAGCAAAAAGGAGCACTCGAGCTTTTGTCCTAAATTCTCGAGAAGCCACCGATATACCAGACGTCGTGACTGGTACATTTCTCGTTAATAACACTTATACTAGAGTATTATTTGATTCAGGAGCAAACCAAAGTTTCATTGATCATAAATTTTGTAAATTATTAAATATACCTCTAGCTAATCTAAGACGGACTATCAAGGTAGAAATGGCTAATGGGGAAACGATTAAGATTACCGAATTATTGGAAGGTTGTGTTATAACCTTGAACAGGCATGATATTCCCGTACGACTTTTACCCATGTCATTGGTTGGATTTGATGTTGTCCTAGGAATGGACGGGTTAGCTAAGAACCAAGCCTGTATAAATTGTAACCTCAAGACAATCATGCTCCGAACCCCGAGCGGGGAACCAGTAACTATTCATGGTGAGAAACAGGCCAATCAGATCGGCATCATATCAATAATTAGAGCGGTAAAGTATTTAAAACAAGGTTGCCTAATTATCTAGCTTCCGTTTCGGTCAAGGAAAAAGAAGAACGTATAATTAAAGATGTGCCAGTAGTTTCTGAATTTACAGATGTATTTCCTGATGAGTTTCCAGGAATACTGCCAGAAAGAGAGGTAAAATTTAAGATTAATCTGGTACCTGGTACTGCACCGATTGCAAAAGCCCCATATCGATTAGCACCAACAGAAATGGCAGAACTAAAGAAACAATTAGAAGAATTATTGGAAAAAGGTTTTATTCGACCTAGTTCGTCGCCATAGGGAGCTCCAGTTTTATTTGTTAAGAAGAAAGATGGGTCAATGAGAATGTGCATCGATTATAGGGAGTTGAACAAGGTTACAATTAAAAATCGATATCCGCTACCTCGAATTGACGATTTGTTTGATCAACTCCAAGGAGCCTGTTATTTCTCGAAAATTGATCTTAGATCAGGTTATCACCAATTGAAAGTTCAAGAGGAAGATATTCCGAAAACAACTTTCAGAACAAGGTATGGACATTATGAGTTCACAGTGATGCCGTTTGGACTTACTAATGCCCTGGCCGCATTCATGGATATGATGAACCGAATTTGTAGACCGTATCTGGATAAGTTTGTTATCGTCTTCATAGATGATATACTTATCTATTCCAAAAGTGAAGAAGAGCATAAAACTCATCTCAGAGTACTACTTGAAATGTTAAGACAAGAGAAACTGTACGCCAAATTCTCTAAATGTGAATTTTGGTTAACGGAGGTACAATTTCTTGGGCATGTCATCAATGCTAATGGAATTCAAGTAGACCCAACAAAGATAGAAGCCATTTCTAAATGAAAAAATCCAGAAACACCTACAGAAGTACGCAGCTTCTTAGGATTAGCTGGATATTATCGTCGTTTCATAAGGACTTCTCTCTAATTGCGACCCCTTTAACAAAATTAACTCAAAAGGATGTCAAATTTGAATGGGGTCCGGAACAAATCAAAGCTTTCAAAATCCTAAAAGAACATTTGACAAATGCACCAATCTTAGCGTTACCTGAAGGCAATGAAGACTTTGTTGTACACTGTGATGCATCACATACTGGCTTTGGGTGTGTGTTAATGCAGCGAGATAAAGTTATCTCATATGCCTCTCGTCAACTTAGAGAGAATGAAATAGGTCATCCAACTCATGACTTAGAGCTTGGTGCCATAATTTTTGCATTAAAGTTATGGAGGCACTATCTCTATGGAGCCAATTCACTATTTACACTGATCACAAGGGATTGAAATATATCTTTGATCAGAAGGAATTAAACATGAGGCAAAGACATTGGATAGAAGTCCTAAGTGATTATGATTGCGAATATGCTATCAGGAGGGAAAGGCCAACGTAGTAGCTGATGCATTAAGCAGAAAAGAGCATGAAAGGCGAAAACGAGTACGTGCTCTACAACTCAAGTTACAAATTGACTTGATAGATCAGCTTAAGGATGCTCAAGTCTTAGCTTTGAATGAAGAGAATATTAAAAAGGAAGGTATAAGAAATATTCTTAATCAACTAACCAAAGGAAATGATGAAATTCTCAGAATGAATAAGCGTATATGGGTACCGATCGCCGGCAGTCTTAGAGAAAGGATCCTTGAAGAGGCTCACAAATCCAAATATGCAATGCATCCGGGATGTGACAAAATGTATAATAATCTGAGAAGTAATTACTGGTGGGTTAGCATGAAGAAAGATATAGCTTTATATGTTGCAAAATGCTTAACTTGTTCACAAGTTAAAGCAGAACACCAGAAGCCCTCTGGTTTATTGCAACAGTTGGAACTGCCAGTTTGGAAATGGGAAATGATAACCATGGACTTTATCACTAAATTACCATGAACCAGTCGTGGGAATGATACAATATGGTTATTGTTGATAGACTTACAAAGTCTGCCCATTTTCTTCCAATGAAAGAGACGCACTCCATGGATAAGTTGGCACAACTTTATGTCAATAATATCGTGTCGTTACATGGTGTGCCATTGTCTATAGTGTCAGATCGCGATAGTCGATTCACTTCTCGATTTTGGCAAAGTTTCCAAAAAGCCTTAGGAACAAAACTTCATCTTAGTACTGCCTATCATCCACAAACTGATGGGCAAAGTGAGAGAACCATCCAAACTCTTGAAGACATGCTGCGAGCCTGCATGATTGACATAGGTGGTAGTTGGGATGATCATCTGCCATTAATGGAATTTGCTTATAATAATAGTTATCACGCAAGTATCGATGCAGCGCCATTTGAAGCCTTGTATGGTAGAAAATGTAGAACCCCTATATGTTGGTCTGAGGTTGGAGACAGTCACTTGTCAGGACCTGAAATTGTTCAAGAAACCACTGACAAAATTTTGCAGATTCGTGAGCGTTTGAGATTAGCAAGAGAACGACAAAAGAAATACGCTAATCATAGAAGGAAACCACTAGAGTTCGCTGTAGGCGATAAAGTATTATTAAAAGTTTCACCTAGGAAAGGTGTGGTTCGATTCGGAAAGAAAGGAAAGTTAAGCCCACGTTTCGTCGGACCTTTCGAAATTCTAGAACAAATTGGTCCAGTGGCATATCGATTAAGGTTACTAGAAGAGATGAGTGGAATACACGATGTATTTCATGTATCCAATCTGCGTAAATGCTTAGCAGACGAAACTCTAAAAATACCACTAAAAGATGTAGAAATAGATAAAGAGTTGAAATTCGTCGAGCAACCGTTGCAGATAGAAGATCGTCAAGAAAAGCGACTAAAAAGAAAGAAGCTCGTGTTAGTCAAAGTGAAATGGAACTCTAGGCGTGGTCCTGAATATACATGGGAGCTGGAGTCTGAAATGATGAAAAAATATCCACATCTCTTCAAATAAATCTCGAGGACGAGATTTTTTATAAAGGTGGGGAGACTGTAACACCATGTATTATTATTATATATGAATAAATTATATATAAAAAAAATTTATACTGAATATTAGTAAGCGAGTAATTTGTAAGCTTCGTATAAGCTTAGTCTAGCACTTATAATTTTAAAATGTTTAACCCTAAACCCTAGTTGAGTAAATAATAATATTAAATTACGACATATTTAATTTTTACTCCGTTTTTAACGAAACTTAGGTAGAAACGTTCAGAATCATTAGCAGATTCTAACGACATTTTCAGATTTTTATAAAACGTCATATTTTAAAAGTTATCAGATAAAAACATATTTATAATTATATGATGGTATTTTGGTAAATAAGTATATATATTATTATATATGAATAAATTATATAAAAAAAATTTATACTGAATATTAGTAAGCGAGTAATTTGTAAGCTTCGTATAAGCTTAGTCTAGCACTTATAATTTTAAAATGTTTAACCCTAAACCCTAGTTGAGTAAATAATAATATTAAATTACGACATATTTAATTTTTACTCCGTTTTTAACGAAACTTAGGTAGAAACGTTCAGAATCATTAGCAGATTCTAACGACATTTTCAGATTTTTATAAAACGTCATATTTTAAAAGTTATCAGATAAAAACATATTTATAATTATATGATGGTATTTTGGTAAATAAGTATATATATTATTATAATATATATATGTATGTAAAGATATATGAACGTTGATATGGATCAAACTTGTGAGTATACCATAATTTTGTAACTATAAATAGAATGTTATGGTTTCAGTTTATTTTCTTTTGAATGCAACCAGAATCCTTCACTCTTCAAACACACACATACACTCGTTCCTCTTTCAAAACACACAACATGCAACTTATGTATAAATTTTCATATTTTCTGTTTTAAATCCAAAAACCCGACGAATAAAAACCCGAAGTTACATCAAATTTACAACCCAACGATCTGCCAAACACTAAGTTGTTACTCTGCTTCGTCAAGGTGAATACATTTATTATTTTTATAAAACTTATAAATGTTTTATTTTCAAAATGCATGCATATATTAATAGGCTTATACTCATAGAGAGTATTTATAGGAGCAAGCAGGATATGAGCTTACATATGGTTTGATCAAATTTTATACGTATTAGATTGCGGTCTAATGCGTCTGATATAAATTGGGATGAAGTGTCAATCTTAAAAAGGTTACCGATAGGGCCTACAAGTCTCAGAACCAATTTATATTAGTGTACAGCAAGAGGATTTCTGGATTGTATAAATTACTAATTCCAACTGTGATTTAACCTTTATTGATATTAGCATGCTTAAAATTATTTCGTGTCATATAAGCGTTATTCACCAACATATTGTTGACGTTTTATTTTCAAAACTTTTCAGGTAATTAATCTTGTTCGGTGGGGTACCCACTCTAGACCTAGGGCTACCCTACTCCATGGCTAGCATAAAGGCTATCGTCAAGCTAAATGTCTAAGGCGCAAAAAAAATATATTTTGTTATATTCAAAACAGGTACCAACACGTCACCACACCCCAGGGGTGCCCAGGGTCGGGGTGTGACAGTTTATGGTGATCGAGTCACGACGATCCCGAAAGTGATCTCAATGGCAGTAGCAGGAAAGTGTATGAGGCGTGGATGTAGCGCCTACTTGGCTTATGTAAAGGATGTAGATGCACCAACACCACAACTGCCTGATGTACCGGTTGTGTGTGACTTTCCAGACGTGTTCCCCGAAGACTTACCAAGGGTACCACCTGACAGAGAAATTGAATTTCAGATTGATCTGATACCGGGTGCCCAACCTGTTGCCAAAGCACCATATCGGTTAGCTCCGACGGAGATGAAGGAGTTGATGGAACAGTTGCAAGAGTTGCTTGATAAGGGGTTCATTAGACCGAGTATCTCTCCTTGGGGTGCTCCGGTCCTGTTTGTAAAGAAGAAGGATGGTAGTATGAGGATGTGCATTGACTACCGCGAGCTGAACAAGTTGACAGTGAAGAACCGATACCCCTTACCGAGGATAGATGATTTGTTCGATCAGCTTCAGGGTGCCAGTTGGTTTTCAAGAATAGATCTTCGGTCTGGCTATCATCAGTTGAAGGTAAAGGAACAAGATATCCCTAAAACAACTTTCCGCACGCGCTATGGTCATTACGAGTTTCTTGTCATGTCCTTTGGTTTGACCAACGCGCCAGCTGCTTTTATGGATTTGATGAACCGTGTGTGTCGACCGATGCTGGATAAATCAGTGATTGTGTTTATTGATGATATCCTGATTTACTCAAGGAGCGAAGTAGAGCATGCCGGTCACATTCGAGAGGTTCTAAAGACGTTGAGAAGGGAGAAATTGTATGCTAAATTCTCCAAGTGCGCATTTTGGTTGCGCGAAGTTCAGTTTTTGGGTCATGCAGTGAATCCTGATGGGATAATGGTGGACCTGGCGAAGTGGAGGCGGTATGCAATGGAAGTCACCAAGGACGCCAACCGAGATCCGTAGTTTCTTGGGCTTGGCGGGCTACTATAGAAGATTCATCCAAGACTTCTCTAAGATTGCTTCTTCACTAACTAAGTTGACCCGAAAGGATGTGAAGTTTGTATGGGGTCAAGCTCAAGAGAAGGCGTTCGAAGAGCTGAAGGCAAGACTGACTCAAGCTCCTGTTCTGTCATTACCCGATGGAAGCGAAGATCAAGGAAATTGTAGCTCGTCATGGTGTGCCGGTGTCTATTGTGTTTGATCGCGACACTTGGTTTACATCTAAATTTTGGAAGAAATTCCACGACGCTATGGGGACGAGGTTACATATTAGCACGACTTATCATCCCCAAACCGATGGTCAGTCAGAAAGAACCATTCAGACAGTGGAAGACATGCTCTGGGCATGTGTGATTGATTTTGGTGGAAGTTGGGATGACCACTTACCGTTAGCCGAATTCTCATACAACAACAGCTATCATGCCAGCATTGGTATGCCGCCATATGAGATGCTATTCGGTAGGAGATGCAGAACACCCGTTTGTTGGGGTGATATTGGTCAGAAGGAATTGGGGAGCGTCGAGATAATTGAGGCTACGACGGAGAAGCTTGAAACGATTAAAACCTTCATGAAGGCAACCAAAGATATACAGAAGTCGTATGCCGATAAGCGACGTAGGCCAATTGAGTTCTAGGTGGGTGACCGGTTATGTTGAAGGTCTCACCTTGGAAGGGTATTATCAGATTCAGAAAGCGGGGCAAGTTGAGCCCAAGATATATAGGCCCTTTCCGAATCATTGCTCGAGTAGGGGAGGTGGCCTATAGATTGGAGTTGCCGGATGAGTTAAGTGGGATTCACCCGACATTCCATGTATCTCATCTGAGAAAGTGTATAGCTGATGAAGACATGATTGTTCCACTGGAGGACATTGAAATAGATGAAAGGCTTATTATGTGGAGCAACCAGTGGCAATCATCGATCGTAAAGAAAAGAGGCTAAGGAATAAAGTGGTTCCTCTTGTGCGTGTATAGTGGAAGCACAGGAAGGGATCCGAGTCAACGTGGGAGACTGAGGAAGAAATGAGACAATATTATCCACGTTTGTTCGACGAATAACAGGTTTCGGGGACGAAACCTATTGAAGGGGGGTGGACTTGTAACACCCGAATATTTATTATTTTGAAGCCGGTGAAGAAAGAAAAGAAAATAAAGTCCAAAAGTCGAGGGACCAAACTCACCAACGAAATAAAGTCGGGTGAGGGGAAGTATATAAGGGAGAGGGCAGCCCTTACCCTCTCCCCCACACTCACAAATCAGCCAAAGAAAGGGGTGAAGAGAGAAAGAAGAGAAAAAAGAGGAAAAGTGCCAGTTCGGGTTGGTTCGGGTCGCCAAAATCGTCGTGAAGCAAGCCAAATCAAAGCCGTTAACGTTGTGCTCGTTTGTGTGAGTTCTAGAACCCCACTTTTACTTGTTTTCAAACGATTTTGGGGCTGGAAAGCATAAAAACCCGTTTTTGTATGTGTATGTGTTTGACCCATTTGGGTGTGATGTGTGTGATGCGTTTCGTGTATGTTTCCGGGTGTGTGTGTGCTTGTATGGTGTTACGGTATGCATTCCTGAGGTTTAGGATGGTCTATTTAGGCTTAAAATGGGTTTAGATGAGTTTGGAGGCCGAAAACCCTCGGCTGCAGTCGGGATGAACTGCATTCTGCATCAGTTAGGGCTAGGCGACCGACTGGAGGCCGAATGGAGGCCATACGGCCGATTAGGGTGCGATTGGGGTCCATTCGCACGATTGAAGGTCTGTTCGCACGATTGAAAGGCCAGTCGCATGGAGGTCGTGCGACTGAAGGTCCAGTCGCATGGAGGCCATGCGACTGAAGGGTGTCCATACGCCCGAATAGGGCTGTTGTACCCAAGGAATGTATAGAATGACTTCTGAATTTCGGGGGAAAGTGCAGATGTAAGTTTTGACGTAAAGGTCCCCATAAGAGCATGTAAGATGACGCTTGAGGCCTTAGAAAGCATGTTGGGCATGGTGATAATGATGATGTGCAAGTTTATGCACGTTATGTATGTATGGTGTTGCCTTGTATGATAATGATGACTGTGTGTGTTATGTTCCTTATTATGATGTATGTTTATCTTCCATAACTTTACGTGTTATGATAAGGAATGAACGAAGTATTATGTAACGTAAAGTGAAAGATAATGAAAGAGGAACACGATGTTGAATACATGCATAATGAACGAATGAAACGTCTTGCACGCATCGGATAACGGGTCCTTTGTGATTGACCCTTAATGTAGAACCTCTATCGCTCACCCCTAGTACTGCGACATCGGATAACGGGTCCTTCTTTGTGATTGAATACATGATTGACCTTATTTACCCTTACACAATAAAAGTAGATAAGATCGACGTAATAACTGGTTTTTATCGAGTCTCAACAACCATATCACCTAACTTTCTAAATCAGAAGATTTTAAAGAAGTTATAATTTTACTATCTGTTATTCTCTCTTTCATATAGTTATGATATATAAGAGTATCTATACTGCTTTTTAAAATAAAATTTAAACTTTGACACATAAGTTTAATTTTACCTAAAATATTAAGAAACTTAATAATTTTTTAAACATTGGTATAAATATTCTATGTAATATTTCTATTTTACTCCTCATTTAATAAACTTATTATAATTAATACATATTATTGTTATTATTATATTATTATTATAATTATTTAGTAATGAAAATTATTTAAATCATCATATTATATATTAAATTATTATAATATTTAAATTTATTAATAAGCATTATCTATTTAAGTACTTAGCTATATAATTACTAAATACTTTCTATAACAACATCATCATCATTAGCAGTAACAACAATACTTGTAAATAAGCATTATAATTACTAAATACTTTTGTAATGATGATGATAATAATAACTGATATCAATATTATCTATGTTATTATGTAAAATATTTGAGTAGAATACACTTATAATTTAACTCAAATTTAAAACATATAATATAACGTTTTAACCTAAGCTACAAGTGCTATATATAATAATTCTTAATTTTCCCATTTTAATAAATTTAGTTCAATTAATACATTATTAATATATATTTATTTAAAGTATCATCTTTTTAATAATGTTTTAAATTAATATAAAAATATCTATTTATTATTTATAACTTTATAACTAAATATTATTTTATTTAAGTATTATTTTATTTAAACTCTTAAGTATATAATCACTAAATATTCACATGGTTATAATAATTATAATACCCAAATATATTAATATTTAGATATGTCGGAAACGAGACTGAATAACACCTACCACTTCACTATATACAACTATAACATCCGTCATTTTTAAACTATAAATCTAAACCCAAACTCATAATGAATTCTCATTCGTTACAAAAAAAACAACCATTATCTAATTATTTATTCAATTGTTATACTATTTAATCAAAATGCACTATTGAACTAACTTTGTGAACATTATTGTCAATCTTCAATTGTTATACTATTTAATTAATTTATAATAATTTCATAATTTATAGAATAAAATTTTATAAATTTATGAAGTTTATTTGTCATTTATGAGTTTTAATTATAAAACTAAAATAAATAATTAAAATACAAAGTTTATTATTCTTACAAATATATAAGGTTTATAAAAGTTTATAATCTGTTATTGATTTAATGAAATTTGTAAATAAATTGATTTTAAATTTTGGATTTGATAAGTTTGGGGTCAATTTTGTAATTTTTGAAATTTAATCAAATAGCTTCTTACATAAAATAATAAGGGCTTAAAAGTACAGGGACTAAATATGTAAATTTGTTATAAACCCAACCCACCCACCGTCGACCCTTTGTCTTCGCTGGAAACAGTTCCAGCGAGCTCCGACGAGCCAAAATCCCCTTTAACCATCGATTTTAAACCCAACTAAATTGTTCCTTAACCGTCACGACTTGGATTCGAACCTGTAACTACATTCAATTCGAAGCATTCTAACGTCTATCTTGTTCAAATTCAAAACCGACTATACATTCAAAACTAAATCGGTTTCATCTCGATTAGTGATTGTATAACAAAATTTTGTGATTAGAAGTGTTCGGAACTAATGACAGATTCAAACCCACAAATAATTAGCATTAACATCTTGTAATTACAATTGAATTATATCCGAAACCCCCTAATCAAAAATTGAATTCGTTGAATAAGAAATTGAATGAATTGATCACTTAAACTTGAGGGTAAACACTCCAATAGATCCCTTCAAACCTTCTGTAACTTTAATTTCATTCAAAACACACAAACAATACATTTAGTCATCATCTTCATCATGAGACCTGAAACTTAGTCACAATCTATGTGTCACACCCCGACCGACGGCGGAATAATCGGGACGGACGAATGGGAGACGATTGCTCATAGCACATGGAACTAATTAAGTTGTAATAATATTAAATGTCATTATTCATAAAACATTACAAGACAAATATGTATTTACAAATCAATCAAAAATACAACCAAATATGTAACACCCGGATATTTATTATTTTGAAGCCGGTGAAGAAAGAAAAGAAAATAAAGTTCAAAAGTTGGGTGAAAACACACTCGGTGTTAGAACTCGATTCGGTCGTGTATGGATTCCTCGTTTTGGGGATCTACGGGTGAAGATAATGGATGAAGCCCACAAGACTCGATACTCCATTCATCCTGGTGCCACGAAAATGTACCATGACATGAAGAAAGATTATTGGTGGCCGGGTATGAAGCGCGACGTGGTGGAGTATGTGAGTAAGTGCCTTACTTGCTTACAAGTGAAGGCAGAGCATCAAAAGCCGTATGGGAAGATACAACCTTTGGATATACCAGAATGGAAATGGGAGCACATCACCATGGACTTCATTACGAAGCTGCCACGTACCCCGAAAGGGTATGATGCCATTTGGGTGATAGTTGATCGTCTGACGAAGAGCGCTCATTTTCTACCGATCCGCGAGACGTATTCATCGGAGAGGTTGGCTGATCTGTTCATCAAGGAAATTGTAACTCGTCATGGTGTGCCGGTGTCTATTTTGTCTGATCGTGACACTCGGTTTACATCTTAATTTTGGAAGAAAGTACACAACGCTATGGGGACGAGGTTACATATTAGCACGGCTTATCATCCCCAGACTGATGGTCAGTCAGAAAGGACCATTCAGACACTGGAAGACATGCTTCGGGCGTGTGTGATCGATTTTGGTGGAAGTTGGGATGACCACCTGCCGTTAGCTGAATTCTCATACAACAACAGCTATCATGCCAGTATTGGTATGCCACCATATGAGATGCTATACGGTAGGAGATGCAGAACACCCGTTTGTTGGGGTGATATTGGTCAGAAGGAATTGGGGAGCGTCGAGGTAATCGAGGCTACGACAGAGAAGCTTGAAAAGATTAAAGCCTTCATGAAGGCAGCCAAGGATAGACAGAAGTCGTATGCCGATAAGCGACGTAGGCCAATTGAGTTCCAGGTGGGTGATCGGGTTATGTTGAAGGTCTCACCTTGGAAGGGTATTATCAGATTCAGAAAGCGGGGCAAGTTGAGCCCAAGATATATAGGCCCTTTCCGAATCATTGCTCGAGTAGGGGAGGTGCCTATAGATTGGAGTTGCCAGATGAGTTAAGTGGGATTCACTCAACATTCCATGAATCATTCCGGTGAAGAAAGAAAAGAAAATAAAGTCAAAAGTCGAGGGACCAAACTCGCCAACGAAGAAAAGTTGGGGAAATGTGGTGGTATATGTAGGGAGAGGGCTGCCCACTCTCCCCACACTCACATTTTAGTTTACAAAGAGGAGAATAGAGAGAAAGAGGAGAAAAAGAGGAAAAAGTGTTGGTTCGGGTCGATTCGGGTCGCCAAAATCGTCGTGAAGCAAGCCGAATCGAAGCTCTTGTTGTTGTGCTCGTTTAGGTGAGTTCTAGGACCCCTCTTTTACTTGTTTTCAAACGATTTTGGGGCTGGAATACATCTGAAAACTCTTTTTTCGCGTTTTGGGTGAAAACCCGTATGTATGTGTGTATGTATGTGTATGACGCGATTGTGACTTGATTTCTTGCTTGGTTGTGCTTGAGTGATGTTATGGTATGCATCTCTAAGGTTTAGGATGGTCGATTTAGGCTTAAAATGGGTTTAGATGAGTTTGGAGGCCAAAAACCCTCGGCTGCAGTCGGGTTGAACTGCACCCTGCACCAGTTGGGTTAGGCGACCGACTGGAGGCCGAATGCGGGCCATACGCCGATTAGGGTGCGACTGGGGTCCATTCGCACGATTGGGGTTCATTCGCACGACTGGGGGGCCAGTCGCGTGGGTGTCATGCGACTGAAGGTCCATTCGCACGACTGAAGGTCCAGTCGCATAGGTGTTCATCCGTATTGTCCATTCGCACGACTGGATGTTCATTCGCATAGGTGTTCATCCGTATTAGTTCAACCGCATGATGTTCAGTCGGATGGGGGTCATGCGATTGAGGGGTGTCCATACGCCCGAATAGGGCTGTTGAACCCGAGAAAGGTGTAGATTAACTTCTGACTTTCGGGGGAAAGTGCAGATGTAAGTGTTGATGTAAAGGTTCCCATAAGAGTTTTTAAGATGACGATCGAGGTCTTAGAAAGCATGTTGGGCATGATGATGATGATGATGATGTTGCACTTTATGTATGTATGATGTTGCCATGTATGATGTGATGTTGACGCATGTTTATGTTCCTTATGCGATGTATAATATCTTTCCTGTGGCTTTACTTGTTATGATGAATGAACGAAGTATTATGTAACGTAAAGTGAAAGATAAAGGAAGAGGAACATGATGAACGAACGAAACGTCTTGCACACATCGGATACGGGGTCCCTCTTGGTGATTGACCCCAAATGTAGGACCTCTACCGCTCACCCCTAGTACTGTGGCATACGTTTAGCTGTCATTCGTTGACTTCGGCCCAGTAGCTAAGACTGACGGTTACTCCTAGTACCGCGGCATACGTTTAGCTGTCATTCGTTGACTTCGGCCCGGTAGCTACGACTAACCGAGGTGTAGCACATGGTATTGGTTTGGGATGATGTCCGATGCGCAATTAAGGTAATGAAAGAAGGAAGGAACGAATGCAGGAAGATAATAATGATACTATCTATGTGTACGTATGATGTGTGATCATATAAAAGTACGAACGATTTTATATGAAAGTAAAGTATGTTTTATTTATAAAACTAGAACTCACTCAGCAACGCTGACTTTGATGTGTTTCCAGTTGGCAGGTAATGATTGCTGAGGATGGCACGGGCGACTACTCAGCTCTTTTGGGATGGCATTCTTTTGATTAATGTTTTTGCATTGTAATGCGAACAAACGATTTTTGTAACGAATGTTGTATTAGTTTGCAAAATCATTTACAAGGAAATGAAAGTTTGTTTTAGTTTTCCGCTGCGATTTATTAAATACTAATGTAATGATATGTTTTATATGCGATGAGAACCCAGCTGTAAGCGTCCCGGGAACGGGGCTTACAAAATAACATAAGACTTTCATTTAATCTAGGTCCAAGTCCTATATGAGCATAAGAAGATCTTCAAGCATCAAACCTGAAACATGATAAAAATAAAAGGTCAACTAAAAATAGTTGGTGAGTTTCCAAGGTTTTCATACATAATAATAACAAGGTTACAAGTAGCATTTCATGTCATAGGTTATAAGTTAGTAAGGTTATAGAACACATATTGTTACAACCAAACCTCGACTTGATTACAAGTATATAAGATTGGCTAAGTGTATTTGGTTCCCATGATGAACAAGCATACGTCATCAGGAGCCGGCAATACTCGGCTTTAGCACCAAATAGGCTTGTCAGGCCCAAAGATCTAAGACGTCGCTAGGCTAGCAATAGTTCATGATTGTAAATAAACTATGTATCTCATATAATCACTTACAACACACAAATAACCATGACAAAACATAAAGATGAATTGCAAGTGCAGTACAAGTCTCTAACGTTTATAAGTGTATGATGTATAAGTATCATGTTTCACCCCAAAATAGTGTGAAAAATGTAAAAAGGGGCAAGGAAACTCACTTGATATATAAGGTGATGATAAGAATTTAAACGAGGCTCCAACGGTTTCTTTTACAAGATACCTACCGTATATATATTCAAAGGTTAAGTTTAAAGGTAAGATTAATGAATAAACATGAACTAGGGTTTCAATTGGAAATTTGAGGGTTTAAATAATTAAATGAATCATTTATGTTTTGATTTAATAAAGATGATATAAATCAATCAAGTTCAAGAATAATTAAAAATGTCTCAACATTTTAAGTTATTGATTTAATAGAAATTAAGTATAACATATGAAAAGATTAATTAATTTAATATTAATTATTTAAAACTTGTTAAAGGTGATTAATAGAATACTTATTAAATGATTTTAAAATTATTAAGAATCATTTTGTAGAGTATTGAATTTTTGAATGATTTATTATAGGATCCTATAATACAAAAAGTTAAGAGTAAAGAAAATTTTATTGTTTTATAAGTTCTAAGAACTTATATAAAATATTAAGAATAACTTTAATAACTAATTATATATAATATGGTTAAACGAATAGATAATAACTAATTATTTAAATATCTATATAAATAATTATTATTTAACATATAGATTTATAATATTTCAACATAACCTACATTTGACACATGATGGTTTATAACATTTAAATTACATAAATTGATTAATATAGTTATAATCTTTGTTATTTTTTTAAAGTAATTAAATCTAAAATCATAAGTTAAAAATAATTAATTAATTAATGATTCAATCAAAATAATGAATTAAATAATCAATTATTCAAAGAAGTTATAACATAACTTATTTATTTAAAGACAAACATTATAAAGTAATAAAATACAAACTTTTAAGTAACTCTAGTCATAGTTTTTATAAATTTGAAACTATAAAATTAGAATATTATTTGTTTAAAAAAATTTCAGAAATTACATAAATAACTTCTGGAATAAATTTAATTAATAATAAAATTTTATTTTGATGAAGTAATATATTAAAATTTTATGGAATTTAAAAATATTTAAAACTAATAATTAAAAATAATGTGTGGGTGCCCGGGTTCGAACCCGGGACACCATGTATGCTGTCCATGCATTATACGGTGGACTATAAGTCACAAATTTGTAAAAACCCAGTTGTAAAGTTTAAAAATGTTAAATACAAAAATCTCCCAATTTCACAAGAACCCTAAATTGCAATCGTTCAAATTGAACCTCAAATTGATATTGTTAAGAAATCAAACATAGGCTTTGATTCCTTGAGTAAAACCGAGTACGTGGGTGTGTGTAATTACCAGAAAGATGTTTGAATCGATGTTGTAATGAGAAGAGACGGTCGCGACTATTTGGATATTGATCTAACACGCAAACGTTGATGTTAATCAAATTAACTTTGCAGATAGATCTTAGGATTGATGTTAAGCAAAAGCCCTCTTCCAATTTGGTTTAATAAGCTTCGAGCATGGATCACGGTTGTGTTGCAGGTCGCGACATTGGAGAGGATCAAGTATGATGTTGGTGTGTGATCTGGGGGAAATTATGTTGGTTACAAGTTTAGGAATTGATAGATGATCGATTAGGTTAAGTTAATTAAGTTGTTATCATGGTTTAATGTTCGAACGGTTAGAAACTTTGGGATCGACGGTTGCCGAGTCCAATCGACCATATTAACTTGAATTAAAGTTTATTAAGTGCTTGAAACGGTTTAGGAAACGGTTAGCATCATTTAGGCTTAAAATTCGGGAGTTATGGTTTGGTTTGGGAGTCGCCGACTTGGTCGGAGGTGCCACCGGCCGTTCGCCGGGAAACGGGAAAGAAGGGGGAGGGGGTTGGGTTTTAAATGATATTTATAGTTTTGGTCCATGTGGTTTGAAAGTTTATTATTTCATGCTAAAACCTTTAAATTTAATTTTAGAAATTACAAAATAAACCTTAGACTTATATAACCAATTTGAATAATAAATCAAATAAATCAATTATTAATTTTTAAAACTTTTATAACCTTATCACTTAATTATTTATTTTTACTAAATAAGTTTAATTCATGGTTACTAATAGAGCCTTATAAGTTTGTTAAAATTTTATTTTATAATTTTTTTAAATTGCAATAAGACTTTTTCATTATTTATTGTAAAATGATTTATTCACTTTATAATTTTATGAAAAAGAATTGTTTATAAATCATAAATTATTTCAAATTATTTAGATGATTAACAATGTATAATTCACAATATAAATTGCAAATTTAGTTCATTTGGTCCATCACAATTATTATTATAACTTTATAATTGAACTCAAAAGATTTGATTTTTAACTTGGAAAAAAAAATGGCGGATGTTACACTATGTTCGAAGCAACCTTAATCAAAATTAGTTAAGGCTAATACTCATTACCACTATTAGAAGCTTTTCAATTGATCAATTGAACCAACAACATCATCATCATCTCGATCAAACTCTATTTTTGGTCGTGACTCCTTCCACAACCTAAGATCATCAATTCAACTTTAATCAAGTAAGTTAATCACACAATCATACTCAGTTTTATAGTGGGAATCAAGCCTTATGTTTGATTTTATCAACAATAACAAATTGTTGTTCAATTTGGAGCAATTGCAAACTAGGGTTCATGATGGTTGGGGGTTTAGTTTGATAACAACCTTTATTATTTTTGTGTTGTGTTTGAAACCAAGACTTAGGCTTTGGTCCAAGCTTACCACACTACTCTCACAAGCAGGAGGTCTCGGGTTCGAATAGGGCCTTTGCCACTTTTGTTTTAATTAGTTTTTTTGTATGTTTTATAATTCGGAAAATTAGTACTATATTATTAATCAAAATAAAAATTATTTTGTTAACTAAAACATTTTAGAAATTATTAAATTAACTTTAAAAGTATTAAACACTTATAATTTTAAATTTATTATTTTTTTTAAAGAATAACAAAGGATATAAAACATTATTAATTCTTTTATGTAATTAAATGGTTCAATTCAGGTTATTTCAAAACATATAAATTTACATGTTAAGTAAATAATTATTCAAATAGTTATTTAAATAAATAATTATTCATCTAATCATTCAATCATGTTATATCATAATTAGTTAATGATTTGTTCCTTAAATTTTTTTTAAAATTCTGAAACTAATAGAACATATAATCCTATTTTTCTTTATTCTTATTTTAAGGTTTTGATATTATAATACATTTATAAAATATCATTTAAAAGTTTAAAAACTGTATAAAATGATTTTATATAATTTGAATTTATTTTGCAAGTCATTTAAATAAGTATTCAATTATCTTTATCAAATTTTAAATAATTCATTATTAAATTAATTATTTCTTTTCACATATTATACTTAACCTTTATTAATCAATAAATTAAAATGTTGAATCATTCATTATCGTTCTCAATCTTAATTGATTTATTCCATCTTTATTGAACCACATCGATTGCATTATTTTATTTTATTTGACTTAATTATTAAAACCCTCAAATTCCAATGAAACCCTAATTCATATTTAGTTGTTGACCTTATTTTTATTCTAACTCTAAGATATCAATCATTAGGTTGAATCATGATGAAAACGTTGGAGTAATCTTATCTTCTTATTGTTATCTTAAGTGCACCTTCATAGCAACTAAGTTTCCATGCGAGTTTTCATGCCCTTTTTTATATTATTTCATACCTTTTTGAGGTGAAACATATTAAACTTATCAACTTACATTTGTAAATATTTTATACTTGTAACGCACATACAATTCATACTTATTTTTGTCATGGTTATTTGTGTTATTGTGAGATTTATATGAGATACATTATAGGTTGACAATCATTAACTATTGATAGCTTGATGACGTCATAGATCTATGGGCCTGACAAGCCTATTTGGTGCTAAAGCCGGTGTATTGCCGGCTCCTAATGACTTATGACTTCTTCATCATGGAAACAACTACACTTAGCTAATCGTTATAAACTTGTAATATATATTATATATATATATATATATATATATATATATATAATATATATATATATATATATATATATATGTTTAACCCATGGAATCTCACAAACTTTCAAAGTTAACCCTTTGTTTTTAACATGTTTCAGGATTGCTACTTGTGGAATTTTTCTTGCTCATATAAAACTTGGACAAGTTAAATAAATATCTTATATTGTTGTTCAAATCTTTATTGTATTGTAATGACTTAATTGTCTAATTTTATTCAATGAAAAATGACATTTAATATTATTTTAACTTATTATATTCCATGAGCTATGAATAATCGTTTCACATTCGTCCATCTCTATGATTCCGCCGTCAGTCGGGGTGTGACAACAACAAATATAAAATAATATGAGTAGTGAAGGTGTAAGTTTTCCAAATGTTACCACGATATTTTTTTCTCTAAATTAATAAAAAACCTACTTTGTTTTTTTATAATCATATATTTAAAACTTTAAGAATTTTTTAAAACTAACCGCAACACTTTTTCTCTTTCTCTCTCTCTCTCTCTCTCTTTGTTTTTTCCAAATTAATAACTACTCATTTTGTCTATTTTAAAAAAATTATAATTAAGCATTCGAGTTATGTTAAATTTATATTTAATCACTTGAACTTTTTTAAAATTTTAAGCTTAAGCCTTTGATTTATAAACTTACATTTAATTACCTAAAGTTTATTTTTAAAGTAGTTATACTTAAGCCTTCAATTTATGTAAAAAATTAATCAATTTACAATAGAGCTCGTGATTTATAGTAAAGTCATAATTTAGGCATTTACTATTATTATTCTTTGTTTTAAGGTGTTTATTATTTTATAGTACTTTTCTAATACATCTTTTTATTAGGGTTTCTATTAGTTATATTTTTAAGCATTGTTTTCATAGTTATAAAGTATATTTGGGTGTATATTATGTAAATATTGCATGTATTTTTATTTATTTTATACAACACTTGTTTTGGTGGAATGAAATCTGCTTTGTTTGTTTCGTGTGATTTTGTAGGGTTGATGAGTTCGTATGAGAAGGATAAAAACTTGGAGCAACAGAATAAGTATTGTTGAAGAAATGATGAAGATTGAAGAAATCTACACAATAGAAACTTTAAACGGTCTCGTGAAAGTTCATTCACAAATTTCTCACTGTCATGCAAGCCTGTAGGAAAAAATTCCTAAAATGTAGAAATTCTTGTTTTTAATGATTATCACCAGATTTTTCTGAATAAAATTAAAGAAACTAAAATCCTAAAAAGGTGGATATGGAAATCAAGCTTTATTATTAATGAAATTGAAGATGATAATAAAAAAAGACATGTTGAAGATATTATTTTGGAGAATGAAGTTCAACAAGAAAGAAGAAGCTGTAGCAAATTAGTTCTTTTTGTTGGTGGAATTCTTTTCATTGTCAAGATACTTAATTTTTCGTGTTTTGTTTCGTAAGTTTTTATGTAATTTTAATTTTAACTGATCTAGTTGTCATGTCCAGCTAGAACAATCTTAGTTTCAAGATTAAGGTATAATTTTTTTGATTTGGTTTGAACTTATATGAAATGTTTATGAGATATTTTTGTTTTAGTGGTTTGTTTGTTTGATGCTTAATCTTAAATCTAGATCTACTCTAGTATATATTACGTTATTAGTAAATTAGCCACTTTATTAATTTTATAATAAGGTTCTTCAAGGTTTAAAACCCTAATCAAGTTTTAATGTTTGGTATAAGGAACAATTAACGATTTAAATTTTTTTATGAATTCACTTTTGTTATAGAATCACACAATATAGTTAAACATACCGAACGACGTCAGTGTTTAATTATAATTGATAAGTCTATCATTACAACCCACACGCTAAGATCCGAACAACTTGAGCTTAGAGTAGTGGGTTGGCTCTAATCAACGAAATACGTTTGGTTAGAATTTAGATAGAGTGGATATCCGAAGGGCGTGATGTCTAGTATCGATGCAAATTATTAAGTAAAAATAATCAGTGCATCGTAATCGTCAATGATCGTAAGCCAAATCAAATAAAAAAGTGTCTAGGTGTTGGAATTAGTTTTCATATTTAAATTTACTTCACAATTTAATTAAAGTTTATAGAAATCCATTTTGCATAATTAAAAAGTACAAAAAAATGTCATTTTCATTTTTCTAGCAAAACTTTAACACGATCGCGTGAAATTTCCTTTATAGTTTTGAGATGTTCGTGTCAGAAATTTTTATACTTTTTGCAATTTACTTCTATATTTTGTTTTTAATTAAAACCCTACCTTCCTTAACCCATAATCAATCAAGGTAACCGTACGAAAACATTTTTGGTATAAAATAATTGACACGTGTCCTCGAGGACACGAACTCTACTTCCGTTCATACTATTATTAGCGTCTGCATGGTATGTTCATATTTGTTATTGTTTATTTGCTGAATTTGACACCCACCAATTTTGACACCCAATAGTTTCGCATGTAATCTTTTTTTTGGTGATTAGTAATAATATACAAATCATCAAAAATAATATTTTTAACTTTATAAACTCATGCTGCATGGTGCTGGTCACACCCGCTAGTAATAATAAAAACATAACATTTTTCCCTTCCTCTCATCTCGAAACATATTAAATCTTTAAATTTAATGTTATGTTTTTTTACTATGAAGCATGAAATTAAATTGAACTTTTTTTATCCTTTTTCCCCTTAGCCCCCTTTTTCTTTCGTTTTTCTCATTTATACTCAAAAACTTATATGAAAAAATGATAAAGTTACAATCTTATGAAAAAACCTTAACAATTTCATATATTTAATTTGTCTTACACACTTCATATATGTCACGAGAATTGTGTTTGTTAAGATTAAAGGTACGGTTCAGAATAAAAGAATCATCATAATGGCTTTTTAGAATAAGAATGGTTTTGAGGGGAATACATTTAGAATGATTATTAAGAGTCGTTTTTAGAATTGGGTAATGAGTTTTAAGATCCAAGAAGACAAAATCAATGATATACGATAATAACAAGATGTTTCAAGTGTAACGTTTGGTTTACAAACCAAGGCAAATACATTGACTTATCAAAATATTAGGTCAACTACAACCTTAATGAAAACATACATACCTATAAGCGAACACTCACCCCAAGGGTTCCCAGGTGTCACACCCTCAAAATCCACTGCAGAGTTTTACCGCGAGGCGTGTGAACAAACCAGGATCACAGTCAATAGTTACTCAGAACGACTCTATATGCCATAATTTAAAATGAAATCAATCCAAAGTAAATAAATTAAACAGTACGGAAGCGTTTTGAAAACAACTCAAGGAAATAAAAGTATAATTGTGGCAAAACACGTGCCAATCCCAAAAGAGAAATCATTAATTATTAAAATGATAAAATTGTCTTGAAGACCGTGTCATAGATGCAGTGGACCATGCAGTGCTCCTATGGCAAGCAAGCTAATGACCTGAGAATAGCATACTAAAAATGTCAACACGATGGTTGGTGAGTTCAAGAGATATTCAAATATAAACAGTTTAATAATAGAGATGCACAAGTAGCGTATTGTAACAGATAGCTAGTCCATTAACAATAAATATTATTTCATAGTGATTTCGCAATTGAAGCTGACTGTGTTACGTTGTTGCCTCCTGCCACGACTTAACATGTGGTGACAATGTTCATTAGGACAACTTGCACCCGGTTGACCTCGAGTCACACAGGTGGGGCTCGTCAGACCCAGTAGTACTACCCAAATTTCCCCGCTATCAATATTAACAATTCGAAAGTGTGAGGACTTTTCCATGATATCAACACTATATAATATTGTACACAACTTAAATACATAAAGCGTTCGTGATTTACCAGTATGCTATCTCCCCCAAAGAGAGTAAATAAAAAGTGGGGCATGAACTCACCTGATATGCGTATAGATACACAGAGTTTGACTTGTCAAACAGAATAGACAGACAACCTTCAGAGGTTACCTAGATCATATAAGTACATGAGTACGTGTAATCAAAGAACATGTGAAACCCTAAGTACACTACAACCAAGGACTCAAGATTTCAAAAAAACAGACATGTTTGACCTAGTTGACCCGTTTGACCCGTTGGTGACTTTATGTGTTGTAAACCATTCAAGTAATCATACACATATATCATACATAGTCAACATTCAAACAGATCATCCGTATGCTATATCATCCAGGTGTAACACTTAGATCATCATACAACCAAGTATCATACAAGTCATGTGAATCTAGAACATTAACATATCCACTAGTTATAACACAACTAACATGTCATACAAAGATCAAACCACTCACCACATGCCATGTGAAGCCACTCACGACTTCACATCCTAAACCCTGCCAATCCTACTAAGTAGGGGCCTCAGATTCGCACGCGTGTATGATGATCATAACCATATTCATTAACCATATGCATTGCATTCAACAAACATCACAACAATCAATTTCCAGTCCCAAACATGATGTCCTAACTACTAATCAACACCAACATCATACATGATCATCAAAGTCCAAACATCATCCATGATTATCCAAACATCCCATACAACTAATTCAACATGTTTCATCACCTTAGAATTCATCCATGATCATACTAACATGCTCCTAACATCCCAAACATGTTCAAGCTATCATTTTTCAGACGTTATGCAAATAAAGTTTCCCTTTTGGAAAGTACATCCCAACATCCATCAACCATCCAATGTATTCATGAATTCAACATATTCATACTATCTCAAGCTCCATACAATATCTAGACATGATCAACATCACCTAATCACCATAATCTAACAATCTTCATAAACAAAAGTTTCTACTTTTGGCAAGCTATGAATCAATAACATCCATTCAAAGATTTCTAGCATTCATAACAACAATCTAGCATCCAATCATCATCATGAACACATCCATAACATCAATCCATCACTAGATCACCATTACATGCAAAATAAAGTTACTATTATTAGTAACCTATGAACACCAACTTCAATTCACCAATTTCTTGCAAAATCAATGTATCCTAACATCCATACAACCTACTAATCATCATACATTCATCAAACAATCATCCATCATGCATAATCTTAGTATTTTCAAACTAGGGTTTGTTTCATACACAAGGTTCATGATCAATCCACTAAAAACATAGAATTCATGCATAATCGACGTTAACTAACATGTATACAATCTAACTAACATACTAACATCATCAACCACATCAATTTCGACTCCATGAAGGCCAATTCACGAATTAGGGTTCGGCCCTAACAACAACTCACAAAAACAAGAAAAATCTAACCTTTAAACGTGTTATAACTTGCAATTGATGATTCCAACAAGTTGTGCACCTTGTAATCGAACGAAATCGAGGTTTAGATGCTTGTTCTAGGCTTATTTTCGCAAAGGGAGAGTGTGGGGAAGGAAGTCGCGGCCGAAAGGGGTGGGTGGGGGCTAGGGTTTTGTTTTGTTAAATTTTAATTTACATAATTACCCTTTTAACCCTTGTATTTATATTTTATAAAAACTAAGCTTTAAACTCTTTGTAAAGTGTTTTTAACTTCATAATATAAAGATATAAACTTATGAAAATCATTATATATCTTATCTTTATAAAAACACAAGACATACGAATAAATAGGCACGTTTCTGCGTTACGCGATTAATTTTCTAATTAACCTTTTAAAAATGTGTACACACATAACCATAACCCAATACTCACATAAT
Organism: Flaveria trinervia; assembly: GCA_025506515.1. Lineage (NCBI taxonomy): Eukaryota > Viridiplantae > Streptophyta > Magnoliopsida > Asterales > Asteraceae > Flaveria > Flaveria trinervia. Next base: position 11,037,478 of record CM046444.1, read on the forward strand.
CAATTAGATTCACATCAAATTAACATTATCCATTATTATTAGGTCACCAACGTTAAACGACAACTAGTGTGTGCTCACGACACGTGTATACAAGACTTAACGGAACTAACGGAGTTTGGTAACGGAAATTTACCGGATGTCACATTATCCCCATGTTGAAAGAACTTTCGTCCCGAAAATTGCGTTACATGGTGAGAGTGTTCCATCACTGGTCTACTGCATTGGCACACATAAATCAAAATCGAGTGAGTTTTGGATGAGTTGTCACATCATCCCCATGTTGAAAGAAATTTCATCCCGAAATTTAAATCAATACCTTCGTCTGCTGGCATCGTCCCTTCGAATAGTTGAGGGTACTTAAGCTTCATTTGATCTTCCCGTTCCCATGTGAATTCCGGTCCACGTCGCGAATTCCAACGGATTTTAACAATAGGTATCTTGCTTTGCTTAAGTGTTTTCACCTCACGGTCCATCACCTCCACTGGTTCTTCAATAAAACGCAATTGTTCATCCACTTGAATTTCTTCTAGTGGTACGACCGTCGTTTCATCAGTTATGCACTTCTTCAGGTTTGACACGTGAAATACATCATGAATTCCACTTAGCGAATCAGGTAGGGCTAATCGATAGGCTACTGTACCTATTCTTTCCACTATTTCAAATGGTCCAACGTACCTCGGATTTAGTTTCCCTTGATTGCCAAACCGAACTACGCCTTTCCATGGTGAGACTTTCAACAAAACCTTGTCACCAACCTGAAACTCTAAAGGTTTCCGTCTCTTGTCAGCATAACTCTTTTGTCTGTCTCGCGCTGCAGCCATACGGTTCGTATCTGTATAATCTTCTCAGTCGTCTCATGAATTAACTCGGGACCTGTTATCTGACTATCACCAATTTATGCCCAGCAAACTGGTGATCTACATTTTCTCCCATACAGCGCCTCGAAAGGTGCTGGCTGTATGCTAGTATGATAACTGTTGTTATAAGAAAACTCCACCAATGGCAGGTGAATTTCCCAGTTATTCCCGAAGTCAATCACACAAGCACGTAGCATATCTTCCAACGTCTATATAGTACGCTCACTCTGACCATCCGTCTGTGGATGATATGCAGTACTCATATCCAACCGTGTACCCAAAGATTTCTGCAACGATTGCCAGAAATGTGACGTGAAACAAGCGTCACGGTCGGAAATATTTGAGATCGGTACACCATGTCTCGAAACGATCTCTTTAAGGTACAGTCGAGTTAATTTCTCCATCTTATCAGTTTCCTTAATTACAAGGAAGTGAGCAGACTTTGTCAATCGATCTACAATAACCCATATCGTGTCACAACCAGTACTAGTCCGGGGTAGCTTGGTAATAAAATCCATGGAGATTTGTTCCCATTTCCACATTGGAATCCCGGATTGTTGTAACAGTCCGGATGGTTTTTGATATTCTACTTTTACCTTCGAGCAGATCAAACACTTGCTCACATACGTAGCTACATCCGCTTTCATGTTGGGCCACCAATAGTGAGCCTTTAGGTCATGATACATCTTGTCGGATCCAGGATGTATAGAATACTTAGATTTGTGTGCCTCACTCATAACTAAATCTCTCAGATTTCCATGAACAGGCACCCAAAGTCTATCCATGAAATACCGAATTCCATCCTCTTTCACCACTAGCTGTTTATCCATTCCCTTTAACGACTCAGAATTGATATTTTCTACTTTTAAAGCTTCTATCTGTGCCTCCTTAACTTGTTCGGGCAGTTAGGTACTGATAGTAAGTTGTAAAGCTCGCACCCGTCGGGGTTTAGCTGTTTCCTTCCTACTTAAAGCATCGGCAACTACGTTCACCTTTCCCGGATGATACTTAATTGCGCAATCATAATCATTTAGTAGTTCCACCCAACGTCGCTGCCTCATATTCAACTCTTTTTGCTCGAAGATATGTTGAAGACTCTTGTGATCGGTGTAGATAGTGCACTTGGTACCGTACAAGTAATGTCTCCAGATCTTTAAGGCAAAAACCACAGCACCCAATTCTAAGTCATGGGTGGTATAGTTCTTCTCATGAACCTTTAGTTGTCTCGAGGCGTAGGCTATCACCTTGTCTCGTTGCATCAAGACACAACCCAATCCTTGAATGGATGCATCGCAATACACCACAAAGTCATCTGTTCCCTCTGGTAATGCTAATATCGGTGCAGTTTAGAGTTTTTGTTTTAATAATTGGAAAGCTGATTCTTGACTCTCAGTCCATTTGTATGTCGTTCCTTTGTGAGTCAAGGCTGTGAGAGGTTGTGCGATCTTAGAAAATCCTTCTATGAATTGACGGTAATATCCTGCTAATCCTAGAAATTGTCTTATCTCGCTCGGCGTTTTGGGTGTAGTCCAATTCTTTATCGCCTCAATTTTGGAAGGATCAACGTGTATTCCTTTCTCATTAACAATATGACCTAGGAATTGTACTTCTCTTATCCAAAAGTCACACTTTGAGAATTTAGCATACAGCTACTCATTTTTCAACAGTTTCAAGATCATTCGTAAGTGCTCTTCATGCTCCTCCTTGGTCCTAGAATATATCAGTATATCATCGATGAACACAATGACAAACTGATCAAGATAAGGTTTGCACACGCGGTTCATGAGGTCCATGAACACAGCAGGTGCATTAGTCAACCCAAAAGGCATGACCAAGAACTCATAATGACCATAACGAGTACGAAACACAGTCTTGGGAATGTCTTCTCTCAAACTCTGAGTTGATGATAACCAGATCTCAAGTCAATCTTCGAGTAATAGCTTGATCCTTGAAGCTGATCAAACAAGTCGTCGATATGAGATAAAGGTATCGGTTCTTGACTGTTACTTTTTTTTAACTCTTTATAATCGATGCGCATCCGGAATGTGCCATCCTCTTCTTAACAAAGAGAACAGGAGCTCCCCAAGGTGATGTACTAGGTTGAATAAAGCCCTTATCCAAAAGCTCCTGAAGTTGTGAGGACAACTCCTGTAGTTCGTTCGGTGCTAATCGATAAGGTGCCCTAGCAATCGGGGCTGCGCCGGGAGTCAACTCAATCTGGAATTCCACTTGGCGGTGAGGTGGTAATCCAGGAAGATCCTCTGGGAACACCTCCGGAAAGTCGCATACTACGGAAATATCCTCCATTCTCTTTTCTCCTACCTGTTTGTCGGTTACAAGTGCTAGGATAGCCACACGGCCCTTTCGTAACAACTTTTGGGCTTTCATGTATGAGATGATGCCTATCACAGCACCACTTCTATCACCTCTGACGGTAAGGATTTGATCACCAACCGGGATCCGTATGATCTTCTCGTGACATATGACTTCCGCTTGCTTGCTAGAGAGCCAATCCATGCCTATCACAACATCAAAACTCCCTAGCGTAACGTGGCAGCTTCGTAATGAAATCCATGGTGATGTGCTCCCACTTCCATTCCGGTATATCCAAAGGTTGGATCTTCCCATACGGCTTCTGATGTTCCACCTTCACTTGCAAACAAGTAAGGCACTTACTCACATACTCCACCACGTCACACTTCATACCTGGCCACCAATAATCTTTCTTCATATATTGATACATCTTTGTGGCACCAGGATGAATGGAGTATCGAGTCTTGTGAGCTTCATCCAAAATCCTCACACGTAGATCCCCGAAACAAGGAATCCACACCCGTCCAAATCGAGTTTTAACACCAAGTATGTTTTCACCCAATTCCCCAACCAGACCTCTCATTCTTTCAGAGTTTAGATGATCTTCTTTTAATGCCTCATCTTGAAACTCCTTGACTTGCTTCATTACATAAGAGGTCATGATTAGTTGGTATGCTTTCACCCGAATCTGCCCGGGCCTCTCCTTTCGACTAAGAGCATCAGCCACCACGTTGGCTTTGCCCGGATGGTAATGGATCTCACAATCATAATCCTTTATGAGCTCCAACCATCGTCTCTGCCTCATGTTTAGATCCGTCTGCTCGAAGAAGTGCTTCAAACTCTTGTGGTTTGTGAAAATGGTGCACTTCGTCCCGTACAGATAGTGCCTCCAGATCTTCAATGCAAAGACCACGGCTTCTAGCTCCAAGTCACGAGTGGGATAATTGACCTCATGAACTTTCAACTGTCGGGATGCATAGGCTATATGTTTTCTGATGCTTCCTACTCAGGGTTGGGGTGTGTGTTAATGCAGAGAGGGAAGGTTATAGCCTACGCATCCCGGCAGTTGAAAGTTCATGAGGTTAATTATCCCACTCATGACTTGGAGCTAGCAGCCGTGGTCTTTGCGTTAAAGATTTGGAGGCACTATCTCTACGGGACGAAGTGCACCATATTCACTGACCACAAGAGTCTGAAGTACTTCTTCGAGCAAAAAGACCTGAACATGAGGCAGAGGCGATGGTTGGAGCTTACAAAGGATTATGATTGCGAGATCCATTTCCATCCGGGCAAGGCTAATGTGGTGGCGGATGCCCTTAGCCGAAAGGAAAGGCCCGAACCGATTCGGGTGAAAGCTTATCAATTAATCATGGCCTCTGATGTGATGAAGCAAGTCAAGGAGTTTTAAGATGAGGCATTGAAAGAAGATCACCTTAACTCGGAAAGAATGAGAGGTCTGGTTGGGGAATTGGGTGAAAACACACTCGGTGTTAGAAATCGATTCCGTCGTGTGTGGATTCCTCGTTTTGGGGATCTACGGGTGAAGATAATGGATGAAGCCCACAAGACTCGATACTCCATTAATCCTGGTGCCACGAAAATGTACCATGACATGAAGAAAGATTATTGGTGGCCGGGTGTGAAGCCTGACGTGGTGGAGTATGTGAGTAAGTGCCTCACTTGCTTACAGGTGAAGGCAGAGCATCAAAAGCCGTATGGGAAGATCCAACCTCTGGATATACCAGAATGGAAGTGGGAGCACATCACCATGGACTTCATTAAGAAGCTGCCACGTACTCCGAAAGGGTATGATGCCATATGGGTGATAGTTGATTGTCTGACGAAGAGCGCTCATTTTCTACCGATCCACGAGACGTATTCATCTGAGAGATTGGCTGATCTGTTCATCAAGGAAATTGTAGCTCGTCATGATGTGCCGGTGTCTATTGTGTCCGATCGCGGCACTCGGTTTACATCTAAATTTTGGAAGAAATTCCACGACGCTATGGGGACGAGGTTACATATTAGCAAGGCTTATCATCCCCAAACCGATGGTCAGTCAGAAAGGACCATTCAGACACTGGAAGACATGCTCCGGGTATGTGTGATCAATTTTGGTGGAAGTTGGGATGACCACTTACCGTTAGCCGAATTCTCATACAACAACAGCTATCATGCCAGCATTGGTATGCCACCATATGAGATGCTATATGGTAGGAGATGCAGAACACCCGTTTGTTGGGGTGATATTGGTCAGAAGGAATTGGGGAGCGTCGAGGTAATCGAGGCTACGACAGAGAAGCTTGAAAAGATTAAAGCCTTCATGAAGGCAGCCAAAGATAGACAGAAGTCGTATGCCGATAAGCGACGTAGGTCAATTGAGTTCCAGGTGGGTGACCGGGTTATGTTGAAGGTCTCACCTTGAAAGGGTATTATCAGATTCAGAAAGCGGGGCAAGTTGAGCCCAAGATATATAGGCCCTTTCCGAATCATTGCTCGAGTAGGGGAGGTGCCTATAGATTGGAGTTGCCAGATGAGTTAAGTGGGATTCACCTGACATTCCATGTATCTCATCTGAGAAAGTGTATAGCTGATGAAGACATGATTGTTCCACTGGAGGACACTGAAATAGATGAAAGGCTCAATTATGTGGAGCAACCAGTGGCAATCATCGATCGTAAAGAAAAGAGGCTGCGAAATAAAGTGGTTCCTCTTATGCGTGTACAGTGGAAGCACACGAAGGGATCCGAGTCAACGTGGGAGACTGAGGAAGAAATGAGACAACATTATCCACGTTTGTTCGACGAATAACAGGTTTCGGGGACGAAACCTATTTAAGGGGGGTGGACTTGTAACACCCGGATATTTATTATTTTGAAGCCGGTGACGAAAGAAAAGAAAATAAAGTCCAAAAGTCGAGGGATCAAACTCGCCAACGAAAGAAAGTCGGGTGAGGGGAAGTATATAAGGGAGAGGGCAGCCCATACCCTCTCCCCCACACTCACAAATCAGCCAAAGAAAGGGGAGAAGAGAGAAAGAAGAGAAAAAGGAGAAAAAGTTGGTTCGAGTTAGTTCGGGTCGCCAAAATCATCGTGTAGCAAGCCAAATCGAAGCCCTTAACGTTGTGCTCGTTTGTGTGAGTTCTAGAACCCCTCTTTTACTTGTTTTCAAACGATTTTGGGGCTGGAAAACATCTGAAATCGGGTTTTTGAGTGTGTGTATGTGACCCGTTTGTGTATGTGTATGTGTATGTATGATGCGTTTGTGGCTTGATTGTGAGCTTGTGTGTGCTTGAATGGTGTTATGGTATGCATTCCTAAGGTTTAGGAGGGTCGATTTAGGCATAAAATGGGTTTAGATGAGTTTGGAGGCCGAAAACCCTCGGCTGCAGTCGAGATGAACTGCATTCTGCATCATTTAGGGCTAGGCGACCGACTGGAGGCCGAATGGAGGCCATACGGCCGATTAGGTGCGATTGGGGTCCATTCGCACGATTGAAGGTCCATTCGCACGATTGAAAGGCCAGTCGCATGGAGGTCATGCGACTGAAGGTCCAGTCGCATAAGTGCTCATCCGTATTAATCCCATTCGCATGAGGTCCATCCGCATTGTCCATTCGCACGAGTGGATGTTTATTCGCCTAAATGTTCATCCGCTAGAGTTCAATCGCATGATGTTCAGTCGCATGGAGGCCATGCGACTGAAGGGTGTCCATACACTCGAATAGGGCTGTTGTACCCGAGGAAGGTATAGATTGACTTCTGACTTTCGGGGGAAAGTGCCGATGTAAGTTCTGACGTAAAGGTTTCCCGTAAGAGCATGTAAGATAGCAGATATGGCCTTAGCAGCATGTAGGGCATAGAGATGATGATGTTGCATGTTATGTATGTATGATGTTGCCCTGTATGATGTGATGTGAATGCATGTTAATGTTCCTTAGTATGATGTATAACATCTTTCCTATGGCTTTACTTATTATGAGGAATGAATGAAGTATTATGTAACGTAAAGTGAAAGATAATGAAAGAGGAACATGATGATGAATGCATGCATTAATGAACAAATGAAACGTCTTGCACGCATCGGATAACGGGTCCTTCTTTGTGATTGACCCTTAATGTAGAACCTCTACTGCTCACCCCTAGTACTGTGGCATACGTTTAGCTGTTCATTTATTGACTTCGGCCCAGTAGCTAAGACTGATGGTTACTCCTAGTACCGTGGCATACGTTTAGCTGTTCATTTATTGACTTCGGCCCGGTAGCTACGACTAACTGGGGTGTAGCACATGGTATTGGTACGGATGATGTCCGATGCGCAAGTAAAGTCATAAAGAACGAATGAATGAATGAAGAAGATAATAATGATATTATCTATGTGTACGTACGATGTGTGATCATGTAAAAGTAACGAATGGTTTTATATGAAGTAAAGTATGTTTTGTAATAAAACTAGAACTCACTCAGCAACGCTGACTTTTTATATGTTTTCCAGTTGGCAGGTAATATTTGCTAAGGATGGCACACCGTGAAGCTACTCAGCTCTTTTGGGATGGCATTCTTTTGATTAATGTTTTTGCATTGTAATGCGAACAAGATATTTTGTAATGAATGTTGTACTAACTTGCAAAAGCATTTACATGGAAATGAAAGATTGTTTTAGTTTTCCGCTGCGATTTATGAAATACAAATGCAATTATACGTTTTATGTGCGATGAGAACCCAGCTGTAAGCGTCCCGGGAACGGGGCCTTACATGCACTAGATGTGACCATACGTCGGTCACCCACCTTCGCCACCTTATTGTTTGGAGCGACTCCACCACGTCCAAACTGTTTCCCATTTCAGTTCCGGTCACCACCACCACCCTTCTTATTCACCTCAGCCACCACCACCTCGCGCTCATCATATAATCTACCAGCCAAATCAATTGCCGACCTAAAAGTGCTCGGCCAGGCAGCGATCATATGCCTACGAATATCCGCCGACAGCCCCTGGATGTATCTTTTAATCTTTCGTGATAGTGGTGTCACTTGATCGGGCACCAGCCGCGCCATTTCATTAAATTTAGTGGTGTACTGCTGGTGTGTCATCGTTCCCGCCTCCAGCTGCAGGAAATCTCTTTCTACCTTGTCTATCTCTCTGTGAGAACAGAATTCCTCGATCACTAACTTCTTCAGTTCAGGCCATCTCATTCTCCTAATGGCCCTGCTACCCTCGGCTTGGACAATGTTGTCCCACCAGCACAAAGCCGAGTCCACAAAAGAGTGGGTAGCGAATTTCACCTTCTGATCTTCACGGAACTCACTGATATCGAGAACAGCCTCCATTTCCCTCACCCACCGGTGAGCAGCTGTAACATCTCGTTTTTTTTGTTAACTAAAAGTTAACTTCGTTTATTCTTATAGGGTTCATTGTTATCATTTATAAAACTTATGAACTATGCATGCTTATTTCTTTATTATCTTTAATTTTTTATTATATAAAAGTGATAATAAAGCTAAAAATTATATAATAATAATAACAATAATAATATAATAATAATAACAATAGTAACAATAATAACATTAATAATAAAATTGATAATAATAATATTATTATAATCATGAGAATTTTATTAACTAAAACTTAAAACAACTAAGCTAGGGGGTTAAGTTGTTATTTTTAAAACTTTAAATGCAAGTTTTAACCATAAAATAATAAAAACAAAACTGCAGGGACCATTTCTGTATATTATTAAAACCCACCCCCTTTCAATCCCGAAATTCCGGCTATCGTCGGCCGCCGGTGACCACCACTCCGGCAACCCATAAATCGAAAATAAACACTCGATTTGAATGCCTAAACCGTTTCCAATCGCTTCGTGGGGAAGTTTCAAACCTTAAACACACTTTAGTTCGAGTTTAAGGCCGGTAATGGGTGTCGTTTGGGCTTGATAACCGTCGAGCAACAAGAGTAAACCGTTCGACCATTGAACCTAATAATACTCAAATTAAATGAACATAAACAACCATCTAGTTACACTTAATCATTTACAGTCTTCAATTACATCTGGAAAACACAAAGTTTACACCTCGATTACCTCTTTCCTTCGCGCGACTTGTTCATCGCTCGATCTGGTGTTAACACTTTGAAATCGGGTAATTTATTTCACCCACACACTTGATTTTGCATAGGGATTAAAAGCCCTAACATTAATTTGGTTATCATACACGAATTGTTCCTCAATTTTGGGTCTGATCGTTCTAGGGTTCTTGGGGATTTGGGGGCGCTTCATTAACTTCGTTTAACAGAATTTAGAACCGGGTTATACCAAGTCTAAAGCCCTGGTTCACCGGATAAGTTACTCCCTTATCCACCAAGAGGTCCCGGGTTCGAACTCGGGCAACCTCATATTTTTTTAAAGGGCTTTTTAGCCTTAATTTTATTCCAGGAAAATTTTTAATAAATATAAAAATGATTTTATGAAATTCAAATATTTTTAAAATTATCTAAATATTTTCTGTAAATTAATTCTTGTAAAACATTTTAGCATTTTATTATAAAATTTATTTACAAATGTTATGACTAAATATATATATATATATATATATATATATATATATATATATATATATTATATATATATATATATAAATTATATAAAAATTTAAATTACTAAATTATTATTGGATCTTATGTTCTCTTTGATTAGAGATTAATCATGTTAATTATAGTACTCAAACATATTTTATAATTAAAGCAAGTTATTTACAAAGGATTTAATTCCTTTAAAATTTTATAAATTGTACTTCTTTTGAACAAAATATAAAATAAAGAGTTCACTAATTTTATTTATAAAAACCTCCAAATACCCAATCCTTATTGAAACCCTAGTTTGCGTTTAATCGTTAAACCTTATTATTAACCTAAATCTTGTAATATATATATATTTAGGTGTCTTGTGACGATACAACTTGGAACGACGTTTATTATTATTTATATTAATCTTCATACTTATACTTTTAGCCATGTGAGTTTCCTTGCCCCCTTTTACTTTATCTCACACTATTTTGGGGTGAAACATGATACTTATACATCATACACTTATAAACGTTTGAGACTTGTAAAGCACTTGCAATTCATCTTTATATTTTGTCATGGTTATTTGTGTGTTATAAATGATTATATGAGATACATAGTTTGTTTACAATCATTAACTATTGCTAGCCTGGCGACGTCTTAGATCTTTGGGCCTGACAAGCCTATTTGGTGCTAAAGCCGAGGTATTGCCGGCTCCTGATGACATATGCTTGTTCATCATAGGAACCAAATACACTTAGCCAATCTTATATACTTGTAATCAAATCGAATTTTGGTTGTAACGATATGTGTTCTGTAACCTTACTAACTTATGACCTATGACATGAATTGCTACTTGTAACCTTATCATATTATGTATGAAAACCTTGGAAACTCACCGACTATTTATAGTTGACCTTTTATTTTTATCATGTTTCAGGAAATCTCCAAGTTTAAAGTGGACTTTTGAAGCTTGCAATAAAACTAGGACTTGGACCTAGTTTAATAAATCAAATGTTTATGTAATGTTTTGTTTTGTTTGAAACTTATTTCATGTTTGAGACTTATGTTTGTTATGCCTTTTGAAACTTATAATTATAATATTTACATTTAAATATAGCGTTATGTGGTTGTGAACAATCCTAACCCTCACGTCTCGACGTTTCCGCCGTCAAGGTTGGGGTGTGACAGCAGCCGCAACAGTGCCATTTCCATCGAAAGTAGGGGGCTTGCATATCATAAACGCCCCATAGTTACAACCTCGAATCGCCTCCAGCGCAGGCTCTTCTTCTTTCTCCTCCTCATCATCAGAGAGAACCGTTTTCGGCTCTGGTTGTTCCCGTCCTCCCGAGGACCTGTTTCTTTCCTTTCTTTCCCCTTCCCTTACTGCCTTGATCACTTCGTCACCACAGATGGTAGAATTGTCTGCATGACCTGGTGAACCTCTTCCACCACAGCCTCCTTTACTGAGGCTCTCAGATCGGCGCTCTCGTCGCCACCCTCCGGATGAGGGGTCTCTGGCTCTTCATGAACCACTTTCTTGACTCTGGGTCTCCCTCTCTTGGGTCGTGGAGCAGAACCGTGACCTCCACCATGAGAGGCTTTTGAAGATCTACCGCCAGCCATCCTCTAAAAGCACATTATAAGATTCAAACACTAACTCAGTCATTCAAGGTAACACTCAGTTTATGTCAAGTATAGTAAGTCCCTAATTACAGTGGTCAGTTGTGATTAGCCACTTACTTTACTCTTCATACCCAAGCATCTCCTATCCTGACTTAATCAGTATCTAAATCTACTAAGAGCACATAATCAAATAGCATGCGCACATGATACCAGTTAATATTAAGAAAAGACATACCTAATGGCACGTAGCTACTCAGGCTGACATCCCTCCATTGGTCCCATATTCAGTTTAAGTTTAGGTTTTAAAACTTTATTTAACCTAATTCTTTTAAACCTAGCTCTGATACCAACTTGTAAGGCCTCGTTCCCGGGCACCTCATAGTTGGTTAATCACAGCAGTTAAAACATTAAACATTATGATTATACAAACTTAAGCAGCGGAAATGATTTATCAAAAATCATTCATTTCAATTAAATCACTCTTGTTAAGCAATACATCATCATAAACAATTTACAAAAGAATTGTTTTACTGCATTACAAAACAACAACAACATAGAATACGAATGGATGTCAGTCTAATGCTGCCGAGTAGCTTCACCCTCGTGACATCCTCAGTAATAATTACCTGCCAACTGAAAATGTATAAAAGTCAGTGTTGCTGAGTGAGCTCTAGTTTTAAAGTAATAAAATACTTTCCGTATGTTGTATATGAAAATACTCTTTTCTGTAAAATACAACCCCGTACTGTATATGCGAGCACGCATTAACTATATGAACAAATACTGTTCGTTCTCTTTACTGTATGCCTTGTCTGTTCTGTAAACTTTTATCTTTATCTTTCACTTTCTGTATGGACCAATGAGCAATACCCGAACTGTATGCGTGATGGAAAACGGGTGATGGGCCATCTATATCCCTCGAAAGGGTCAACTATATCCCTCGAAAGGGTCAACTGTATCCCTCAAAAGGGTTTTGTGTACTATATACAAGCCCAACCCAATCACCCAGGACCCGCTGCAAAGGTCCTGCCAATCTCAATTGATTGGCGCTGTGTGCATAATAGGGTAGCTAACCCGCAGCACAGTTGAGTTAACGACAACATGGTCGTGTACCTCCTGTAAGCTTGCAAGACTTGTTAACATATTTATTAATGTTCCTCTTCTTTTCTTTATTGCTCTTTCACTTTATTATTACGATATACTTTACGTTACGATAATAAATATACCACGTAAAGTCACATACTATAAGTAATAATAATAATAGCAATAACAATAATAAGGAACAATCATAACCATGCATGAAACATCATCATAAATAAGCCCCAGTCAACCCTCGGTCAAAACCCTAAAAGCATAGATTCCCAGAAAATTCTGTAAAAATTTCTAAGTGCTTAGGCGCTTTGGCATTATTTGGGCGCATGAGCCCTGTTTGGGCGTTTCATCACTATGTAGGCGCATCAGCCAACACTTAATCATTTTATCACTTAGGCGCATGAACTATTCAGGCGCATGGGCACTATTCGTACGTATGAACACTTAGGCCCATGAGCCACTTGGGCGCATGGGCACTATTGGGGCTCACGGCCCTACACTTAGTCGTCCGACTAATATTTCTAGGCACATGGTGTGACATCCGTCACCTCAAGGTCCGTCGAACGACATAAATAACATGGAAATATTTTAAATAAATCTTCCTTTTCTTCATGAACTCCTGCTTTACGGAGTCATGTCTGCTTATTTTCCTTTGTGCCTGTACTTCCTTCGAGAACGTGTGTTAAGCATAAACTTTTATAAACTTCATCACTATTACCACCGAATATATCATTTTAATTTCGACCATTGTCACAAATAAAACCATTTTAGGCTATCAAATGCCAATAAATACGCTTTTAACCGTAATATAACGAACATTTTAAGATCGTAAACAACCGAAACAAATTTTGGGAAACTCGAGGGTTAAGTGCAGGGACTAAACTTGTAATTTTGCAAACTTGGGCTGGGTATATAAGCCCCATTTCCAGCCATTTCTCCTCATCTTCATCTTCTCCACCTTCAACCTTTTCTCCACTTTTTCTCTCGTTTTAGCACCAAAAATCGTCACGTTTGTCGCGTTTTCACTACCAAATCTTGGGCATCATCGTGTGTACACGTTCCTAGCAGGTAGACAACCTTGTCCAACCCGTTTTTGGTTCGATTTCACTGTTGCGATTTCTAGGGTTTCGGGTGCTCGGGTTCATCCGAGCACATGAGGTCGAGTGGGTGCGTGTGAGGCCTTTCTGCTTGTGTTTCATGTTTGTGTATGTTTGTTGAGTGTTTCTGGAGGTCCTCGTGGTATAAAACCCGCGCTTGAGCAGCTCGGGGGCTGCTCAGCCCGACCACAGTCGCGATTCTGCAGTTCGGGCGACTGGGTCTGTCATGCGATTGAGTCGTGCGACTGAGTGGGTCGTGCGACTGAATCATGCGTCTAAGTCGATCGTGCGACTGAGTTGTGCGACTAGGCATGTCGTGCGACTGAGTCGTGCGACAGGGTGTCTGTATGCGATTGAGTCATGCGTGTGGATGATTGTGTGCGATCGAGTCAGGTGACCGACTGAGTGTATGTGATTGTGCGTGTTTCGCACGACTGGAGCCCAATCGCACGAATGAAGGTTCAATCGCACGAAAGTAGCTAATTCGTACGATTGAGGGTTGATTCGTGCGCATGGAGGTTGGGTCGTGCGAATGGGTGTGTTGTGTGGTGCGACTGAGTCCAATCGCACGAATGAAGGTTCAATCGCACGAAAGTAGCTAATTCGCACGATTGAAGGTTGATTCGTACGAATGGAACGTGGGTCGAGCGTCTGGTCCCGTCGTGTGTCTGATGATGCGTGTGTCCGCTTGCGTGTGTGCTACCCACGACCGAACCGATACAACCCGAACCGACCAAACATCACTATACGCTTCATACATGTCATTAATGCTTGACCCTAACTGTCAATAGGTGTTTGACTGATCATTGCATTCAACTGTTGGAAATCTCGACCTTTCATACTTACCACTTAACAAGTGAGTTTCGTGGCCCCTTTTTATGCTTATACTATTTTACAAACATTTACAAACATGGGGGAAAAGTATGCTCGCCTGTTTTCTATGCTGTACAACATACATACAATTTTCATACAAGGAATCAACGTGATACTATGTTGCAAGTACTTATCTGATACATGCTTGGGTCTGCTGTGTGGTTCTATCTTTGCAACTATTTAATTCCAGTGTGGGAACCGACGGTTAGGTATTGGTAGTACTACTGGGTTGACACCCCCACCCTCGTGTTGGTATACTAGTTAGTACCAACAATAGCCAGGTACGGGTCTTGGGTGAATATACGCCGATAATTTCTTTGTGTACGTCGCTAGGTTTGGTTGCAAAGCTCATGTCATGTGATTTTACTTGTGTATATAACTGTATTCACGGTATTCCATATCATTTACTTTATACAGCATCACTTACATTTTTATTACTTAAACCTGCGAGCTCACCAACAATTTTGTTGACCATTTTGAGCATATCTTTTCAAGTGATCAAGCTAGCTGAGGTTCTAGGTGTGCTGCCTTAGTGGAGACCCTAGGATGCATTTTTGGACTAAACATGTGTGACAAACAGTTATTTTGAACAATGTTGAACTATGTAAACAATTACAATCTTTTGAAACTTGTTCCCGGGTTGTGGGAATTTACATTACAATTTCATCTTTATGTGATTATGTGAATCGTTTATCTTGTTATGCATATGGCTATGTTGTCGTGAATATTGACTATACACGACACAAGTCCCCTTGTTGTCGGGTGACGTCATGACACGCTTGTCATCATTTTATCATTGCATCTCTATCGCTTACCATGTGTTATGACGATTCCCGTCTCGTCGCAACCCCGTGTTTCCGCTCTTAGCGGGGATGTGACACATGGACCACTGTTCAGGCGCATGGGTTGTACTTAAACATTTCTAAGGTAATCTTAGACGCATGGGCTACTATTCAGGCGCATGGATTACACTTAAATCCTTCTAAGGCATTTTTAGGCGCATGAGCCTTATCTAGGCGCATGAGCCTTATCTAGGCGCATGGACCCTCTGTGTAACATGTTTCTAGTATGTTTTCAATCCCAATCATCAAATCCATCTGTTCTAAGCTTAACATGGCTACTCTAAACATGAATAACCTATAAGCATTCAAGAATTAACATCCAACATGCACATACATACGAGTAAACATACATAAGCTTTAAAAATCGTTTTAATACATTTTCAGCCCCAAAGATAGTTTAAAACAAGTAAAAACCGAGGTCTAGAACTCACCTGATGCAACTTGGGTGTTTTCTTCCTTTCTAACCCGCTTGCAATTGAGTTCAAACGCCTAAAAACAACACCAAACACACACACCCGAGCACATACACAAACACATAAGCACATAAACATATAACCGGGATAAAATCCGTCATAAACATTTAAAAACCATGAATTCTTACCTTGAATTCGACTTCTCTTCTTCTTCTTTTTCTTCAGCCGAGAGTTCCTCTGCTCTCTCTCTCTAAATCCGAAAGAAAGTGGTGATGTGAAGTGAGGGTGGGCGGCCATGCCCACCTTTACACCAACTTTTTCAAAGATTTGTCCTTTTGGACACTTTTAGTCCTTCCACTTGGACTTTATTGCTTTTTTTCATTTATTCTTCATGTGTTGTCTTTTTAAAATAACCGGGTGTTACAACTTGTAAAACATCTGGATACTTGTAATGAACTAGTAATTCGTTTATAAACTTGTCATGGGTATTTGAAATATTTATGAGCCTTATATGATAGTCATCTTGTAAAAACAATCGTTAACTATTGCTAGCCTAGCGACGTCATAGATCTATGGCCCTGACAAGCCTATTTGGTGCTAAAACCGAGGTTATTGCTGACTTCTGATGACGTATGCATGTTCATCATGGGAATCAAGTACACTTAGCTAATCTTTATAAACTTGTAATTGATATCTTGGTCAAGGTTTGATTGTAGCTATATGTTATCTTTAAGGTTACTTTATTTGTAACAATTGACATGAATTGCTACTTGTAAACTTATATATATATATATATATATATATATAATATATATATATATATATATATATATATATAGTGTGTGTGTGTGTGTGTGTATGCTTAACCCATGGAAATTCACCAACTTTCAAAGTTGACCCTTTAGTGTAAAGTTGATACGAGAACCGTGTTTGTCAAGATTAAAGGTACGGTTCAGAATAAGAGAATCATCGTAACGGCTTTTCAAAATAAGAGCGATTTTGAGGGGAAGACATTCAGAAAGATTATTAAGAGTTGTTATGAGATTTGGGTAATGAGTTTTAAGATCCAAGAAGACAAAATCAATGATAATACGATAACAACAAGATGTTTTGTTCAGAGTTCATGGAATTTAATAAGTTAAAATAATATTAAATATCATTTTTCATTGAATAATACTAGACAATTAAGTCATTACAATACAATAAAATATTTAATTAAACTAAGTTCAAGTCCTATATGTGCAAGAAGAATTTCTTAAGTAGCAATCCTGAAAAATGTTAAAAATAAAGGATTAATTTAAAAATTGGTGAGTTTCCATGGGTTAAGCATGTATATATATATATATATATATATATATATATATATATATATATATATAAAGATTACAAGTAGTAATTCATGTCAATAATTATGAATTAAAGTAAGCTTAAAGATAACATATAGCTACAATCAAACCTTGACCAAGATATCAATTACAAGTTTATAACGATTAGCTAAGTGTACTTGGTTCACATGATTAACAAGCATACATCATCAGGAGCCGACAATAACCTCGGTTTTAGCACCAAATTGGCTTGTTAGGCCCATAGATCTATGGCGTCGTTAGGCTAATAATAGTTAATGATTGTCAACATATAATGTCTATCATATAAGACTCATAATATTACAAATAACCATGACAAAAAGGTAAAGATGAATTGTATGTGCATTTACAAGTATCAGGATATTTACAAGTGTAAGTTTATAAGATTAACATGTTTCAGCGCAAAAGATGTGAAATAAAGTAAAAAGGGGCATGAAGAATTCACATTGTATAATGATGGTTGTAAAATACATAAGAAAGCTTGGATGTTCAAGAGTTAAAGATGGTATCCTAAATGATAAAAATAAATAATAACTTGAGGTCAGAATTTATTACAAAAAGTTAGACCATTTAGAGAATGACAAAAAGTGAAAGGTAGATTGAAAAAGGATTATTCAACCAATTTTAGATTTTGGACATAATATTTGGTACATGTTTGAATAGATTTTAAAAATAGAAAACGATTTCATAAAATTATAAAAAAATTACATTTGACTAGTTTAGAGTCTACCGGATAATTTCATTGAAAAATATTTTTACGAAAAGACTCGTAAATAAGTCAAAACAACAGTACAAGACAGAAGGTGCTGAAATGCGCACTTATTTTGTGAAGGCTATTGTTGAGTCATCCGATTGAGTTTGAAGACGTATAAACTGTCATTGAAAAAGTTATTTGATGAAATTAATATTGGAGTCTGAGTTTACTCAAATTTAGTTTGTTATGACCAAGTTATGATTAGTTTAAGTCATATTATATTCTGCCAAATATATAGTAAGACACTTATGTGCACTTTTAAAATTGCTAAAACATGAAACAGGTTAGAACAAATTTATTATGTTTCTATATAATATATTAGACTTTATTTGAGTTGTATAAAAAATATTCCAAAAGTTTGGCATAACCATTATGTAGAGAAATAATCTTGTGGAATAACCGAATGCGGCGGCATAGACGTTCATATGCAAACAAGATTCTTTGTTTACGTTAGTGTATTGTTAACATGATTTAGGAATGTTAGTTCTTGTTATAAGGTTAATGAATGTTAGAAGATTAATGATCAAATGATAATGATTAAATTAAAAGAGATTTGGTAGAAGAAAGAATAAAAGTAAGAAAATAAAAATAATTGGATGTTAGGATGATTAAAAGAATATAGAAATGTATAATATATAAGCAATATAAATTACTTTAATATTATAAAATTATTAAAACTACTTGTAAAAGAAAATTTTTGAAATTGATCATAACCAAGGATGATGCAAGGTTTGTATGGGAGATTTTTAGAGAATGAAGAAATAAAAAATAAACCCTAAAGCTTGCTTTTATAGTTGAGGTTAGGAGAGTGTTATGAATGATGTTAAGGGTAAGTTATTAGTTTTTCAAAAGGGGGTTATGATTAGAATTTAAAATAAATATAAAAATAACTAATTTAAATAAATAAAATTATAATTACAATTTAAACTCTAAATTTATGAAGACTCTAATTTTAATTAAACAATTTTTTAATCTTTATAGACTTTATAAATCTCACAAGAACTTGTAATTTGATTACATATTTAAAATTTTATAAATATTAATCTCTCAAAATTCATTTTATAAATTATATATTTAAATTAAATTGATTAAATGACACGTTTATTATATTTGGAACATAAAGTTATATAGAATGACTAATAATAAATTTGATTTACAAGATTGACTCAAACGTGTTCGGGTTTGGGTTTCTAGTTTGAAAATGTGCGGATGTTACAATATACTAGTGATAACTTTTTTATATAAAAAATAAAGGGAAAGATAAAAAAAGTAAAATAAAATAAAATATCTAAACCTCAAGTATAAGAGTGCGTTTGGTATGCAGGATTTTAACGGAATTTAGTGAAATTGGAATCTGAATTCTATTGGTTATTGTATTTGATTGGTAAAAATCGTTGAAATTGAAATTTGAATTTTATTGGAATTGCTACTTACGAAGAAACAAGTTTGGTTGCTAGTTATTTTAAAATGAAGACACTAAGAAAAATAATAAAAAAACGAATAAACACTAAGAAAAATAGTGAAAAACTGATTTGCTACTGACGTGTCATACTAAAAAATATAAGAAAACAGGTTTGGTTGCTAGTTATTTTAATAAAAAATTTAACAAAATACAATTTTCAATTTTGGGTTTTTTCATTCCACACATGTCTAGTTGTCTACAGAATTCTATATTTCACCCACAGTTTTTCTTTTTATTTCACCAACCCCCCCTATCCATATCTCCACCATCGTCTTCTTCACTCTTCACTGCCTCCACCCTCATTACCGTTCATCCCTTCCAATGGCCATCACCACCACCACCGCCACCATCACCGCCACCATCACCACCACCCTCCACAGAACACCCACCTTCCATCTCAACCCAACACCAAATCGCCTTATCTCCTCCTCAAAGCTCTCATGTCTACCTCTGCAACGCAGCAGGCAGCCATGGCTAACACAGTTCCCCCTCGTATTATCTTCATCCTCAATCACTTTCTCAAGTAAGTCATCTCGTCTTCCGTTTGGATTCACTCTGTGCTCCGCTTCTGACGAAACCCTAGTGACTGAAGATGAGAAAGACGTCGTTGCTGATGAATCTCAGCCTCAGGTGCTGTTAATTTTCAAAATTTAGTTACTTTTCTGTAGAATTTTGATTGATGTAGGATATTATCGCACCTGCTTGTATTCATCGTCTTAAGATTACTCCAGTTTTTGTTGAGGAAAGTGTTTCCCCAATTTGATATCTTAATTTGATTCCCGAAGGTTAACCTAATATCCTCGAAATTCATAAGTCCTAATGAATTTGCTTAAGTGTAAGATTCAGTAGTAGTAAACTAGTAATGATCACTCAAAAGGATTTTAATAAGAACAAGCATTAATGAATCGAATATGGTGTTGTGACTCTTGAATCTTGATGTATTGAACCTATGTTAAGTAATTTTGGCTGTTTTGACATCTAGCTATTGATTCTTATGAACATTTTATGTCTTGTTTACTTATGTATACATCAGGAGGATACAGAAGGCGCAACTACAGATGATGATTCAATGGAGGGTGATGGTGCGGGTGCGGGAGCAGAAGAATCATCTGCATCCATTTTAGCATCACTGCAGTCATACAAAGAGGCTTTAGCAGAGAATGATGAGTCGAAAGTATTGGAAATAGAAGCTTATTTGAAGTCAATTGAGGATGAAAAGCTAGTTTTGGAAAGCAAACTGGCAACGCTATCAGATGAGCTTTCAAGTGCGAAAGATCGAGTTCTTAGAATAAGTGCGGATTTTGACAATTTTAGAAAAAGGACAGAGCGGGAACGGATTTCATTGGTGGCAAATGCACAAGGTGAAGTTGTTGAAAATCTTTTGCCTGTTTTGGATAACTTTGAGCGCGCTAAAGCTGCGATTAAAGTGGAAACTGAGAGTGAGGAGAAGATTAACAACAGTTATCAGAGCATATACAAGCAGTTTGTGGAGATTTTAGGTTCTCTTGGTGTTGTTCCTGTGGAGACGACTGGACAGCCATTTGACCCATTGGTAATTCCCCTTTTAGATCCCACTTAACTGTTTTTACAACATATATCATATAAATACTCTAGTATTGATTCAATTCATGTGTATGATAAACATAATGGTAATTGATGGTTTAATGCAGGAAAAACTGAGAATTGGCTCGAAATTCAGTCGAGTACTTGATGATCTTTTTCAAAGGCTGTCAGGTTTTATCAAGACCTAATTCATTTTTGTATCTAAAAACCAAGTCTTGATTGATTCGAGCCAACTCACAGAAGTTTGTATAAGGTTCCACTGATGATGGAACAAACTGTTCATCATTTACTTGAATTCATTTTGGTTTTCAGGTTTATATAAAAACTAAGTACTTTGTGAGATGACTTTTCTTTAATCAATGGTTGTTTTATTGTTTCTGGAAAAATTATAATCTTTATTGTTTCCAAAGTAGTTTACATTTGACTTTTTCATGGTAAAAGCTGCATGAAGCGATAATGCGTGAAGAGTCAACTGAATTTGAGGAAGGTGTGGTAATTCAAGAATTTCGCAAGGGGTTCAGAATTGGTGAAAGACTTCTACGCCCATCAATGGTTAAGGTCTCAGCTGGTCCAGGACCTGAGAAAACTGAGCCAGTGAACCCATCAGGACCAGAGGCTGAAGCTCCAGGTGCAGATTCATCCGAGGAACCACAGGATGTTGATCAGTCAGAACCGTCTCCAGCCCAGGACGAATGATACGGTTATGTATTGATTCTCAGTTACTGAACCCATTATTACCTGACAGGAGGGGTGTGTCATGCCTTTGCCTCCTATAGTTTAAGAGATTGAAATTGGTTATTCGAAAAAAAAAGAAGAAAAACTGACTTAAATGCTTGAAAAACATCTGTTGTTCTAGTTTTGTTATATTTTTTTTTGTCTGTTCACTCGTATAATTGTAGCTAAAACTATTTTGTCATTCGTCTTGTATCGTGTACACCTCCGTGCTAATGTCATGATCTTGTAAAACAAATAGACAAACAGGAGGAAACACAACCTATGGGATATAAATCTTGCAACTATATAACTTTACACTCACCAAATGGCACACAGATGGCCCCCCTGAACCCCAAAAGCGAGTTTCTGGTGCTATAGTTTCAATATCACCAAGTTCAATTCATCAGTTCAGAAATGAGATATAATTGATGTGTAGATATAATTGATTTGCAAATGGTCTGAATTGTTGCCAGTGATTTGCACCTAAAAAGCAAGCGATTCATATAATGGCCAATTGTAAATTCATCCTGTGACATATGAAGATATGTGGCATTCTTGCAACATTCAAGAGCTAATTTGTAATACTAAAGTACTTAACTGCAGCCAGCTTGGCAAGAGCGCTAGTAGTGTGAAGTACAAGTGGGATTTACTCACATTTAGTTAGGGATAGGTCCATTCGGTTCGTTTGATCTCAAACGGGTAATAGTAAAGAGAGAAACATGTCAAATGAGTTCAAAATGGTTAGGAAGTCCATCTTAACTTTTTTTAATGATTCACATTGTTATTGCTATTTTCTTGAGTATAACAAATGGGCTCACTATTTATAAGAAAATGCGTTATGCAGTAAACACAACTTGTTTTTATCATATAAAAGACCCAATTTAACTCAAACATGTTTTGTTTCATTAAGGTGCTGTTTGTTTTTTCGGCAGGAAAACGTTTGCAGTTTACGCACCACATCTGCAGCTGAAAATGTGGACTAAACGTCTGCAGTTTGTAAAAAAAACTTTTTGTTTTTTATATCTGCAGACTGCTAAATATACACTCCTAAGGCCTATTCAACATTTGATCATGTTTATACATACACTCCAAGGCCTATTCAAAGTCAAACATACACTCCGCAACCAGTGTCAGAGGAGTAGCAACCGGAGCCGGTGGCGTCAGCGGAGGAAGAGGAGCAGAAGCAGCAGGAGTCGTCAGAGATGCACCACCAGCACTAATAGCTTTCACCTTGGCCTCTTCAATCTCTGTTTCAGTCTCCACCAACAACCCAATCGGATTCCCTTGGCCGACTCACCCTCTGGACCCACAATAGCAGCAAGGATTCCATGGCGGCGCGCAACGGAGAGGGGACGGTGGCGCACGCGGTGGGGGGAGGGAGAGGCGGGTGCAGGTGGGGGGAGGCGGGTGTAGGTGGGGGGGGGGGGGGGGGGCAACGGTGGTCCGCCCCAAGAGGTGGGGCGGCGACGGTTCGACCGATGGGGGGAGGTGGGGCGGTGGTGGTTCGGCCGGTGGGGGAGGTGGGGCGGCCGGTGTGGGGGGGGGGCGGTGGGGGAGGGGGGGGGCGGTGGGGGGGGGGGCGACCGGATGGGGGGAGGTGGGGCGATCGGATGGGGGGAGGTGGGGCGGTCGGATGGGGGGAGGTGGGGCGGTCGGATGGGGGGAGGTGGGGGAGTTGGGAATGAAGAAGAGGTTAGAAGATCGCAGAAGTGGTAAGTCCATATCTTCTACATACAGACCTCAGGAAGACGTTTTTAAATGAAACGTCTTTCAAAAATCAAACAGTCTGCGCACTCAAAAGCTCTTCCCGCGTCTGCGTGCGCGCAGATGAAAAGGTGGGGAAGAGCTTCTGAAGAAAAACAAACAACACCTAAATAAAAGACACCCATATTATCACTTCTACTTATACGATTAAAAATATTAACAGGAAATGTATAGTTCTACAAATAATTAAAATTTAAACCTTGTTTGGTTCATAAAATTCGTATTATGATTGCATGTTACTTGCAATTCATTAGAATTGTTCGCCTCCATAGATCTACTTTGCAAAAACTCCGTTTATTAAAAAATGTATTATTAAGGGGTCAAAGCAAATCAGTTTAAATGAAAAATCATCAAAATGAACATATGATCACATAAAAAATGTCAAATGTAAACAATGACAGACATAAACTTAGCCAGGGATAGTCCATCTGTATATCTAACTTCTCTTAGCTGAGTAATGTGGGTGTTTTAAAGTACAAATATGTACGGGTGTTTATTTTCGGATATTCGAAAATTTCGGATAGTGGATTTCACTATCCGAATCCGAATCCGAAATTTTGGATATCCGAGGATATCCGAAATTTCGGATTCGGATATCCGTTTAGATATCCGAATTTCAAAAACATTGTATTATTTGATAAATTTTATAAAAATATAATAAATTTTATTAAAATTTATTTCATATATCCAAAATATTTATTAAAATATCCGAAATATCTAAAATATGTAATTAACATTTAATATATTTAAAATTTTATAAAAATATTTCGGATATTTCGGATATCTGAAATATCCGAAAATTCTCAAAATCACTATCTGAATCCGAAATTTCAGATATCCGAAATTCGGATATCCGAATTTTGGATTTTCGAATATTTCGGATTCGGATATTTTTAAACACCCCTACAAATAAGGTCGGCTAGGGTATGTCGGGTGAAGCCACCGAAGGGTTAGTCAAGAAGCTCACTTGTCGGCTTGAGTACAGTTAAAACGGTTCCCTATATCATTTCATATGAGAAAAGAGAAATAAACCTATTTTTTCTTTTCTTTTACTTTTTTTCCCTTCTTTTCCCTTAACTTTTTTTTATTTGGGATTGATCTTAGCATTCAATTTTTTGAACGACAAAAGAATCCCACTTTTACATTACATCAAATTACATCATTGTTTAGGTTTGAACCCAACATCTCTTCTTTAAAAATAAAATCTCTATCAAATAAACTAATCAGTCCAACATCTTAACATTCATTTCCATCTCGTTTTCTTCTTTTCTTTCTTTAAATAAACCTGAGAATATGTATATTTATTTTCTTCCAATAAAAATAACTTCAAAATACAACTATTTTTTTTATCATATCCTTTCACTTTGCTTCCTTTTTCTATTCAAACGAACGCTATAATTATGTAAATGTTTTGTTTTTGTTTCAAAAACAAAAAAAGAAAAGAAAAAAAACCCGAAGGCCGATGGGTTGGAACAGTTAATAAAAAAATACCCAACCGGTTAGGATAGCTTTCTCCCACATCGACTATCGATTATCGAACCATCGACCATCATCCTCTACTCTCTTCGCACACTTCTCCGGCGAACCACCGTCTCCGGTTAGCTATCGGAGCTTCCAACTCGTTCCTTCAGTCTATCCCCCTTTGCAATTTCACCTTCATCAACAACATCAAACACCACACCGGAACCAACACTCCACCCTCAACCATGGTGGTCCGAACAGTGAATTCATTCTCACTTCTCCGCTCCGCCTCGCCGCCCTCTCCTCCGCCCCTAACCGCCTTCCGCCGCTACCACCAAGTCCGAGCTTTTCACTACCTTCAATTCTCTCGTTTTCCGATTTGCAAACCGTTGAAATCCGGTCGCAACCGGAGCTATTCCGTCCGAAGCTTCGTCGATTCTGTGATTGAAGAGTTTGAAGCGTTACGCCGACGGAGGATTCGTGCCAGTAACAAGTTAGTTTCCGCTCGTTTGTTCGTTAGTGTCGTTATGGACTTCTGATTATTTACAACGTGTTTGTTTTTGCGTTGGTTTCATAGTGACTGATCAAATGTGGTGGAAATTGTTGGATGTATGATTCGGTTGGTACTTGTGTAGCTCCTTTGTTGTTTGATTAATGAGCATGTGTTTTGAAACCTATAGATTAGGTGATTTTCTGTTGCTTTGATGCGTAGCGGTTATGGTATAGTTTTAGTTATAGTACATTAGTACTCTCTCTCTCTTTTTCATATTCTGCTTCATTGTTAATTTGTTATCACTATTTTGGTCGAACATATGATCTTCAAAGTTTGGAAAATATTGGTCGATGGAAGATTTGTCTTCGAAAAGATTTGGCAAGGTCGAAACTCAACAGCCATTTGAGAACCACTCCTCATGTCAAACCATCAATGGCATAGTTATTAATATCTTGATTAGTGATCCGTTCGATGCATTTACAGATGTTACTTAAAACAAGCTGGTTAAGTATATGATCAGGCTTATTCATAAAGAGTTTGATTGTGTTTTGCATAGACTCACTTGAAAGTGAAACAAAGAAATTTCACTCTTTTTAGCCAGCCAAACTGCCTTGCTTCCATAAAGGCATGACGATGTAAAAGGACCTGGAAAAACATGCCAAAATCTGCAAAAAAAGCCTGTTTGAATTAGTCTAAAATAGTCTAAAATAGCTAAATTGACATGAAATGCACATGCACCCTGCTTTTATGCGCCTTGCACCTAGGCAACAGTCTTACCCTTTGCGCCTTTGACTGCCTAGCTAAATAGCTAATAGCTATCATATGATTTGTTTTCTCACTTTTCAGATCCGTTTTGACAAACAACAAAGAGCTTGTTGATGATAAATTGAAGAAGCAAGTACTGCAGAAAGGATTGCTGCTAGAGTTTAAGAAAGATTCTGAAAGAATCTTGCTTGCTGTAGCTCAGAAGCCTGATGGACGAAGGAATTGGATAGTCTCAGACCAGGTTTATGTAGAAACAGTTACACTGTATGTTGCATGGATTGCTAGGTGTCAGGACCTGTTCTTTCATCCTTAAAAATGGCATTAGGAAGTTTTTGATTGTTATCTGGTTTTAAAACATGCAGAATGGTGTTACAACTTCCATCAAACCTCAACAAATCACATATATAGTTCCAGGGGTTGATAATTTCAACACCACAGAGATTTCAGAGTTCAATCAAAGAGCTCAGAATAACCTGGTTAGTTCTTCATGACTTAAATAAGGGCAATTGAATACGTAAGATGTACAACCGTATGAGTTATGGAGATACTTACTACATAAGTAAATTGTTGCAGGATCCCACACTCCTTGAGTTTGCTTGGCTTGAGCTTCTTGAAGATAACAAGTCAGTTACAGTTGAAGAATTGGCTGAGGTATGTGTGCTTGAATGTAATATTTGATGTATCTTTCTCCCTCCATTGACTTTAGTTTTACATTCTTGCAGATGATTTTTGGCAGTGCGGAACCTGTTGAAAGCTATTGTGCACATTTATTGCTATCAAGAGATGAAATTTACTTCACAAGGCTTGACAGCAAAGGGTCTTCTTCTGTTTACGGTCCCCGGCCAACTGTTCAGGTATGCCTTTTGATTGATTTCAATTGTATATAATCTTCTTGTAATGATTGAGTAACCAGGTAAACCAAAGAGAAAAGCTTTTCACTTTAATATCCTCTAGGCTTATATTTGCATGGCATGTTTGCTTACTACTTTATGTTTAGGTCGTGATTATGAATAACCAAATATATATCAACAACAGAAAATCCTCAAGGAATTTACAAATGCATGGCATGTTAGCTTACCAATTTGTGTTTAGCTGGTGATTATGAAGAACTTAAGAGATATCAGCAACATAATATGTAAAAACACCCAAGATAGGAGGAAAAACATGAATATTCTGTGGTTTAAGGTGGACTATGCCTCACCTTGTTGGATTGTACAAAAACTTTGATCAATATGATTTCCTAATCACCACATGAATCTAGAATACTTAGGCAGATTTCTTTTGGTCATGTTTTATTGTTTTCATACTTACTTATCAGAGCTGTTCCATTTTCTTTTGTACTTGCTCCATAATTTTACCCTTTTTTAAAAGGAGATTACTGGAAGCCTACATTAAGTAACAAACTAGCCTATAAAGCAAAAAAAAAAAAACACTGCTAAACAGTGCTGGGATCAAAGCATTTGTTTGTCAGTCACTCAGTCTAGGTTATAAACATGTTTGAAGTGAGTAGGATCAAGGGCAAGTTTAGGAATTCAGTGAATTAATACATTTTCTTAAAATTGGAGCAAAGCAGGTGCGCACCCACATAAAACCGAGCAAGTAATTGAAATTCTTGTGCTATGAGATTGTCATAATGGGCCCTTATTTTAAAACCATGATTTGTAGCAATAGTTCTATATCCTTACTATTTATCTCAGTTCTCATATAATACTGATTTGAGTTGTGAATATTATACTTATCAGACGAATGATATTTATACTTTTCTAGTATTCTCATTTTCTTTTTATCTCAATCTATATGTCTTCATATTTGCTTCTTCTGTTATTCTTAAATTACATAAGTTTCGTACAGTAATTGTGCCATATGGATGACATTGATTACGGTCAATAATAATTGTCCTAGTTTTTCTTATTGATGATTGTTTTAGATATTTGATCAATGGTCAAATGTTTTAATTAAGTTTTGGTGTTGTCACACTTTTTCTGAGACAGATCTTGGCCCTGTATTTTACACTTTTCTTTGTTCACATACCAAGATTTGACGTTGTCTAACAAATGATGTATTGTTGGTTGCTATTGGCAAATCATTTTGCAAATGTAATGTGAGGTTATCTTTTGCTAAATATTTGTTGTCATTTTTGTTTACTCTGACTCTTTTCAATCATTTAAAGTGATTAAAAGCTATTTTCTTTACCCAAAATAATTTAGGTAGAAGAAATTAAGCGTAGAGTGATTGCCAAGGAGGCAGCTGATAAGGAATTGGAAGAGTTTGTACAGTTGCTAAGATCTGCAAAGGCGATGCCCTCACGTGGCAAACCGTCAAAATGTTACTGGAAAACTGAAGATAAAATATGGCACAAAATTGAATCTCTTGAGGCTTTTGCTATAGATGCTTGTAAAGATGATGCGCAAAAGAATATGGCAGGAGCGGTAATTTTCTATATACATACACACATAGTAAACTTATTAACTTAGTATGCACATAGATACTTGAACACAATAAACCCAATGCCTTCTATGGTAATTGATTAGTTAAGTAGTACTCTGTAAAAACACTAAGAACAAAGAATGGAAATATATATAGCCAAGTAGAGATGGATTATATGTATGAAGATCACTTAATGTTTAAGAAGTTGAAAAATTAATCCACCAAAAAACTGTTATGCCTTGAGTTTTTGTATATTTGAGTAGACCTTGTTATTTTTATTGGCTTGTCATCCTTTATACTGCAGTTCACATATAAACTGAAAAGAACTGGATTGTGCAGTAAGATGTCGTTTCATGCGCTCTTATATAAGGCTAAGCACTTTAGCATCTTGCCACTTTACCCATGTTGATTGATGTTGGTTTTTGCTCTCCCCCTTACTCCCTTAGATTTTCTAATCTGTTAGGGGAAAGTAGATGTCAGTTTTTTGTTTCCGAATTACGATGCATGTTACTTGTATGAATGGATCAACTCTAGTCTTCAGCATGTCTTGCAGTATTTACCTTTTGACAATCGAAGTTTAAATTCATTCACTCTTATTCCAAACATGGTTACATGCTTACTTGTCAAGTGTCTGAAATGATGACTTTGCACATTTTTAATAGTAGTACTTACGTTATTGTGGACTGTACTACCAGTTATGTACTTGTATGTAATTTCTGAAAATTTTCATGGACGACAAGAAGTAACAACGAATCTTGTGTTTATGCTTTTACATCTATCAGATCCTGAAGGCGATGGGGTTAGCAAAGACGGCTGGTTCAGCAGTAAATCTTCTCATAGATATCGGGTATTTCCCAGTGCATGTCAATCTTGATCTCCTGAAGTTCAACATTCGCACCAGTTATCCAGATCATATTTTGTCAGCTGCTGAAAGTCTTCTTCAAGAATCACATGATCCAGACAGGGTACTCTGATTTTTATTTCTGGAAATAGTATGAGATCTGTATCTTTTTTTGTTAATTAAATTGGTTTCCATGGAGCAGTACTAAGGGTATAAGAGATTCAATTAGAGACATAAAAAATTGAAATCCAAAAGTGGGAAAAAAAGTTACATTGGCTAATAGTACATTGTGAATGAAATCTTTAAACTTTCTAAATTTTAGTTGATAATTCCAATTGTTAGTGTGATGAGACTTCTTCCCCACTTTACTTTTCCCAGTTATGCTGGAAATAGATTCTGACAAGTAAGTGTTCCAGTGACCTACACTTCGAAGAGTTTTAGTAAATAATAATCTTTCTAGAATTATTCTCACAGGTTCATTTTTTTATCTTTCAATTTCCTTACTTGTACGATAAGCATGTTTGTTTTCAATTCTTTTTTTTATACTAATAAAGTTGCCCAATTATTGGTAAGATAGTTTCCCAGACAGAATATCTTGTGAAGTTTTATGTAAAGTTGCATGTATTGATTATTTAAGGTCTTGAAGTTGTGTTTTCAATTCTTTTTTTTATACTAATAAAGTTGCAACGTGCTGTAGGATGATAGGATAGATTTGACACATCTGAAGGTCTACGCAATTGATGTGGATGAAGCAGATGAGGTATAAATGTTTTCATCACTTCATTTCATCAGTCTTGTTTTGTTGTTTTCAGTTTTTATCCATTTATATGCATATGATATGATATATTTGTACAGAATCTAGAGTGTATTTCTAAATATAATATGTAGGATTTGGTTTATATTGTGTTTATTAGGGTTTTAATATGCTGCCTTGTTAGGATCCATGTACCCGATATGTTCTCTAAATTATGAAGTATTTGTGGTCCCTATCAAAATAACATAATATAAAGGTGAATGCAATGTCGCATGGCTACAACCACTAAGGAGAAGTACAATCTGCAGTTGCATTACTTAGGCACTTAGAGAAGCATAAAACATGAAGTCGTTACCATATATATGTAGAGAAAGAGTTTGAAATGTTCACTGCAGTTACATCATACTGATTACTAGTATATTTGTTTTCCCTTCAAGGAAATGATTATAACATGCAAAAAACAATTGGATAAATCACTTAAGTCTTCCAAGTTCTAAATTACTGAAACAAAGCTTCAGGATTAAATTACTCATGGTTTATAGAATTATGAGCTGAAATCTTGATATGACTATGTTCAAACTTCAAACCAATTAAATACAGTAAGAAAATATTGCACCTATTTTCTATTACCAAAGTGTAAAACCGTGTAAGGATAGTAGATTTATCTGATCAATAATCTACCAATATCTAACTGCAAATGACGAAATTCTACAGCTTGATGATGCATTAAGTGCCACAAAGTTGCAAGATGGGCGTATCAAGGTTTGGATACATGTTGCTGATCCAGCTAGCTTTGTTAAGCCAGGCAGCATGATAGACAGGTACATTTGGTTTCATACAACTCATAGTTACAATCTTAATGTTTGCTTAGGTTGTCAAGACATGGTTGCACTGTAGAGAAGCATTGCAAAGAGGAACCTCTGTTTTCTTACCAACCGCCACTTATCCAATGTTCCCTGAGAAACTTGCTATGGAAGGAATGAGCTTGAAACAAGGAACAAATTGCCGGGCCGTTACGGTATCAGTTGTATTGCATTCTGATGGCAGGTAAACAATTATTGCTTAATATATGTAAATCCCAAAGGTTGTTTATAATTCTTTTTGTTGTGATTTTTCCACATTACTTCATAACAGCATTGCAGAATATTCAGTGAATAATTCACTTATCAAACCAACCTATATGTTAACATACGAGAGTGCTTCTGAGCTTCTTAATCTGAACCTGGAAGAAGAGTTAGAACTGAGGATTCTTGCTGAGGCTGCAAGTCTTCGGCTTCAGTGGCGACGTGGACAGGTTGTTAACTCTTAAAATCTATATTTGTCTAAAAAAGGAGAAATTGGTACATTATATTATGAATATAATTCATGGTATAGGGTGCAATTGAGACTGGATCATTAGAACCCAGAATAAAGGTGGAGAATCCAGACGACCCAGAACCAGCAATCAGGTTATATGTTGAAGACCAAACAGACCCCGCTATGCGGCTTGTTTCTGAGATGATGATCCTATGTGGGGAAGCTATAGCCACATTTGGTTCTGCTAATAAGATTCCCTTACCATACAGAGGACAACCCCAGTCCAAAATTGACACATCGGCATTTAATCATCTTCCGGAAGGTCCAGTTCGAAGCTCTGCTATTGTAAAACTTATGCGCGCTGCTGAAATGGATTACAGAAAAGCTATACGCCATGGTATACTTGGGATTCCTGGTTATGTTCAGTTTACATCTCCCATTCGCAGATATATGGACCTCCTTGCTCATTACCAGGTTATTGTTTACTATATTATTATTTTCTTATTCATATCAAATAGGTTTAGTTAAATTCCTTTGTGTTTGCAGGTAAAGGCTTTTCTTAAAGGTGATGTTCCTCCATTTACATCTGGACAAATGGAAGGAATGGCTGCATCTGTGAACATGAATGTTAGGATAGCAAAGAAGCTATTTAATAGCAGTCTACGGTATTGGATATTAGAATATTTGAGAAGGCAACCAAAACAAAGAAAATTCCGTGCTTTGATCCTTAGATTCCTCAAAGACCGGAATGCATCTTTACTACTTTTGGAGGTAAAACATCCGTTTATGTTCAGTTTTGACTTCATGAATCCTTCGAATTTCTTTCCAACTCTTGTTTTTGCTATATTGGTGGTTCATCTAATTGGTTGTGTAAAATAGGTTGGATTTCAAGCATCTGCATGGGTGTCAATAGGGTCACATGTTGGGGATGAAGTGGAAGTTCGGGTCGAAGAAGCTCACCCGCGTGATGATGTTATATCACTCAAAGAAGTTGTACAAGTTACATGAATCCCTTGGGGATATTATTGCATTGCGATATATAGTGGCTACTTAAATGCATGTAGTTTGGAGTCAAACAACCTAGAGCAAATGTTTTTGCAGTTTTGACCTGTAAACAACAATTAACAGGAGGGTTCTACTGACCTGGGAGAATCTTGTAGTCAGACGCCAAAGATCAGTGGTTGGACCCCAAGTAGAACATTGTAGAAAGTTCCATATCCACAATACTACGATTCATCTTATCGGCTTGTATATGGCAAAATGTAGATCCTAATATAAATTTCTATTCAAAAGACTATGAACAAGTGATTGGTTGTATTCAAGATTCCTTTTGTAACAGAGAAAACTTTCATGGAATGGGTTTCTATACAACTTGTTTACAGTATGGTTTTAGTGAAGAGATATAGCAACAAAGATCATTATGAATGAAAATGCAGCTCAATTCATCAGTAGTTCTATTCATTCCCTAATTAAGCTTAAATGCTTGATTAACTAATGATCATATAATTGATTATTAACGTTACTCCTCCACTTATGATTCTTAACCTCAAGAATCATAAATGAAATACAATTATGCAAGACATGTTAACCAACTAATTGACGAAAAATGATAACTTGTATATACATTCCTTCACTCTCGATTGTTGCTTGCCCATGTACCTCCTGTCGTTAGCCCACTCCGAACATCAAGAGGTGCTCGGCATGGTCTTCCCCTTTTTCAACCTCCATCGATGATTCTTACGTTTATGTCCTGGTGTAAATTTATTGTTCGACCAAAAATATTTGCCGTGTGATTTCGCATCTACTTCTTTACTAAATAATTTTTCATGACCCACAAAGTTAACATTGATTGAGTTTTAAAATTTGAAATATGATAGTAATACATACCATTTTCATACCCTATTAACATTTATTTAAAAGACTTAATTAGTAGTATATTAGTTAGATAGAATATTGATGTAAGTTATAGAGACAGCATCACAGATCTAATCTTGATCGGAAGTTTTCATTTTTCTAAAATAGCCTCATTATTTGTTCATAATCTAATTTCTTCCCCTAAAAAATAACAAAACAAATACGTTCAATCTAAATAATCACATAATATTCCTAAATTCTTCAAACAATAGAGTTTTAAAATGTACTTTGGAGTAACCGATTAAAATCATTCTTATCTCTCTAAAATGAGGTTGCTCTGTTATATTATTATTTTACAAACATACTGGATGAAATCTGGTTTTTTAAGCATTCTATATAATAACGTTTAAATTAGGGCGAAATTCACACAATAATATGACAATGTGTGTGTATATATTTATATTGTTGTTTTTTTAACAACAATAAATAGAACTTTGTCGGTTAAATTTGTGCCTTGAGTAATGTTTAAGCTCATAATCTCTTGGTTGTAAAATAATATAACAAATAAAACCTGAAATTCGGTTGTTGTCTAGAATAATTGCGTAAGGGTTTAAAAAAAAATTCATAAATATACTATTTTTTATTTTTAAGTTAACAGTCAACTCTTTTTAATATTTCATATTAGGTGTTCCGTTTATTTTTAATAATTTTTGAAAATTCTGTCATGAACTATATTTGTATTTTTTGATGATCAAGTTAATGTAAAAATCAATAATCTTGTGATTTTATAAATTATAATTTATAATATAAATTAAAACCTGTAATATGTGGTGTATGAATAAAAATTTGTAAGCACATTGAGTTATAGTTTGGGTTTCTATTAAAGGTTACTTTTCACTTGCATGAACTTTTTTTTCACTTAAAATATAAATTTAAAACTGTAATATGTGCAGTGGATACGAAAATTAAAAAAAAAATGCATAAAGGATTGTTTCCGGATGTGTAAAAGATATACATTTATTATTTTCATAAAAATAACTTAACAATATAAAAAAATAAAAACAACTTACACATACTTCTAATCTACTCTATGTAATATTTCATACAGAAATACAAACGAACACAAATAAAAATCTTTTTTCTTTTACAAACGAAAACGAACATAAAATCCATCCAGTTATATTCTTGATCCGTTTATATTCATTAAAACCTTAACGAACAACATGTTGTTCGTATTCACTTATACTACTAGATTCATAGTCTATTATGATACTTAACCCCTAAATTCAATGAATTTAACACCAGATTCGATCATGGTAAATACCTTTCGGTAAGAACTAAGAAACAAACATTAATTAGATTCATAAAATCTGCAACACCAAACTCAGAGTAAGACTTCATCTTCCCCCTTTCAACTCAAGCAACCCACAAAACTCATCTGCACTCAACCTCCACCCATCACCACACACGCTAAAACACACTCAAATCAACAATCTTTAGCTCGAAATCGATCAAGATTCCTTCGATTTCGCCAAATCAAACCCACAATCCAAATGGGTTTGAAATCTTTCCTAATCTCCTTCACTCTAACCTCACTAATCTTCACAATGTTCTACATCACAACCTACATAACTTCATTCAATATCACCACACTAAGCCAATCATCACTCACACCTCTAGTAATCCCCAAATCGATCAACAACACCACCCCATATCCCGTTTCATTCGCCTACTTGATCTCTGCATCAAAGGGCGATACTGCAAAGCTCAAACGAACGATTCAATCCCTTTATCATCCGGCGAATTTGTATCTGATTCACTTAGAACTCGAAGCTACTGCAGATGAACATCGAGAAATCGCTCGATTCGTGAGGGAAAATCGTGTGTTTCAGATCGTTGGCAATGTTTTGATTGTGGGAAAATCGAATAGAGTCACGTATAGAGGACCCACGATGCTTGCGACCACTTTGCACGCGATGTCGATGCTGTTGAGGCTCGATAAGAAGTGGGATTGGTTTATTAATCTCAGTGCTTCTGATTACCCTTTGGTTACTCAAGATGGTACGGTGAGTGATTGATGTTTGATTGTAAAAGATCAGATTTTTAGTTGTTTTAGCTTGTGATTTGAACGTTGGTATGATCTGTTGGTTGTTTGTTTTGTGGATTTGTGGTTGTTTTTTGCAGATCTGATATCTGCATTCTCTGGGCTGCCGAGACATCTTAATTTCATACAGCATAGTAGTCGGTTGGGGTGGAAATTGTAAGATTTGCTTATTAATCTTTAATAAATTTGGTTTTTGTGATTATTGTTGTGATTAAGTTCTTGATTTAGTTCTTTGATCTTTTGGATTGATATCCTTTAGAATCTTTGTTAGTTTTGATTTTAAAGATTGTTGCATGTTTAAGTTCTTGATTCAGTTATTTGATCTTATGCAGTTATGCATTGACTTCATTTCAAAAGCTTACTAATTCTCATTTTTAAGAAAATTGTAGTGATTAAGTTCTTTGATCTTTTGCATTGAATTCCTTTAAAGCCTTTATTTATTTTGGTTTTCAAGATTATTGCATGGATTAAGTTCTTGATTCAGTTTGTAATCTTTTGCATGGACTTCCTTTAAAATCTTTATTAGTTTTCATTTTCAAGAAAATTGGGTGATTAAGTTATTGATCAGAACTTTAATTTTTGCATCAACCACCCTTAAAATCTTTATTAATTTTCATTTTCAAGAAAATTGCAGTGATTTAGTTCTTGATTCAGTTCTTTGATCTTATGCGTTGGCGTCGTTTAAAATCTTTAATAGTTCTCGTTTTCAAGAAATGGCATTGATTAGATTCTTGATCCGGTTCTTTAATCTTTTGCATCGACTTCTACAGTAACAAGAGAGGGAAGCCGATAATGATTGACCGGGTCTTTACAGTTCGAATAAATCAGATATATGGTGGGTGGTCAAGCAAAGAACTCTCCCCACTGCTTTCAAGTTGTATACAGGTTAACTTTTCTGTCATTTCTTCTTAAATTAAATCTCAAGTCTTTTTATCTGGGTTAGTTCATAGTTCAGAGCAAGAATTATCAAATTTTGTGCAATTCGTGAATGAAAGAAAATAATCTTGAGAGAAACTTTATATTCTTGAATATGCATAGTTAAGAATCTGACATCTGAATAAACGTCAAATTTACTTAAATCAAAGATCCATGCGTTTTTACATAGAAAGGGAAATAAACTAACACCTGTAACTAGGGAAAAGTTGTTGAGCGTGAAATCCGGCTCTAGATGATGGAATTTGGGTCTAACAGTTGGGACAAACCGTCTGTCGCATGATCGGGCTCATTGAGACGTGTCTGTCTATTACTTATGGGAAATTGTTTATAGCAGCAACTATAATGATCAAGATCCTAATAATGTATCGTTAACACTTACCTATGTGTAACCACAGGTTCAGCATGGACTATATTATCAAGATCATTTGCAGAATATTGCATAATCGGCTGGGAAAACTTACCACGAACCCTCCTACTCTACTACACAAATTTTGTTTCATCTCCCGAAGGATACTTTCAAACCGTGATATGCAACTCAAAAGACTACAAAAACACCACGGTCAACCACGATCTTCACTACATTACATGGGACACCCCACCAAAACAACACCCAAGGTTGCTTGGACCCCGAGACTACAGAAAAATGGTTCTTAGCAGCCGCCCATTTGCAAGAAAGTTCAAGCACAACAACGCTGTTCTTGATAAAATTGACCGTGAGCTACTCAAGAGACGACCTAACCATTTCACCCATGGAGGGTGGTGTTATAAGCATCAAAGGTGCTCGAGTTTGAATAATGATGGGTTTGGTGTTTTGAGGCCTGGGGCAGGCGCCCGAAGGTTGAAAACTTTGTTAACAAAGTTGACATCTAACCCGAATTTCAGTAAACGTCAATGTAAATGATTTGTATACGATAATAAATAAGGCGCGTTACTTGTCATTTATAAGAGAATTCAGCTTGTAGTGTTAGAGTATCTTGTGTGGAATATTTGTTATTTTTTGGTAGTCGATGGTTTAGGATGGCTCATGAATAATGTAATCGTTTAGATTATATTCACAAGTATCTTTTTTTATATTATGAGAACTTGTTAGCGTAACAGTTTTTTCAGAACTTTGCTAACCAACAGAAACAGGTAAATCACAGTGTGCGTTATGTCGAATTTATGGTATGAAAACTGTGAAAATAAAGTAAAAAACAAAGTGACCTTCTTTATGCATTCATCATGGGAAGATGACATTAACTTTTCATGTTCTTGGTTAGAATGGTCATATTGAAATGATCTTATACGTTATGACTATATATTTTGTTCCATTTATTATATCAAACAATGGTTAAAAACATATTTGAGGACATATAATCTGTGTGTGTGAACTTTTATGCGGAATTGTTGGTCGCCTACCCATATTTGTTATCATAGTTCATAGTTGGTATAACGAAACCAGATACATATTTGTATGACGTATAAAATGTTACCGTAATGTAAACCAATAAATACTAAATGACGGTCGTTAGATTAGTTATTCCTCGAGTCAAAACGGTTTGATTAGTTTGAAGTTTACAAAGCTTTAATAGTTTCATAGCTAAGTTGAAGGAAGTTTTGTCTTCTATAACGTGGCATTACCTCTTGGCACATAATCAGCTTTAATTATTTACTTTTAGAAAATCAACTTTTTGAATGTATACTATTTATTTGATTCTAAAAAAGGCAAGTAGCTTAGATATTTATATAAAAAGATGCGATTAATCAATATACCTTTGATCATATAGACATATAAAAAACACATAACAAGTTAAAAATGTCTTATACATGTGTATACGGATTACGATATGCAAGGGTTTTTATAAACGTATACTCGTTATAAAAAAATAAAAATCAATCAAATCGACGATGCAGTAAATTTAACAAACAAGGGGTGCATAGCCTAATATTCACGTAAAGTATCTCTATAGTCTTAATTAAATAGTGGTTGGTTGTTAAGCTATATCCACCTGCCAGTGATTTGACAAAAACAGATGTGTGGATTTGGTGACCTCGTTTATTTGACCAAATTGGACCCTTGGTATCACCTTCTGTATTTCTTCCCTATTTCATTCTTACCCCCTCAATCTTTCCACACATTAATCAAACTTACTCCATTCAACAACCTTGATATTGCTTTAAAACACATAATAAGTAGTGTTTGGCAACCATTTAAAATTTTTCTCACCCCAAAAATTTTAAAACATCAATTTCAATTCAAAAATTCATCATTCGTTTCAGTTATAATTTCAGTCCAAAAGTTTCATTATTTAGGATCCAAGATGAAATAACTGATAAAACTTTTGGACCGGAACTAAAACAATTTATGCAACTTTAGAGGTAAATTGATGTTTTTTAATCTTTTAAAGAAAAATAATTGTTTTTATCAAAACCAAGAAGCAAAACAAAATTCAACTCTAAATTTTAGTAAAGCATTGGTCATAAGCTGTAAACATGCTTATCAGTTTATGCTTATAAAGTTCGATAATCAGACTAAATAACCCGAATACCACGTGAGACGTGTGACTTGTCTTTTTCTCATACTCATTATAGCATTCGTTCATATGTTGTATGTTACTAGGCCTTATAAAGATAATAAAACCTTGGCAACATATGTTCATAGAAGTAAAGAATTTCAAACCATGTGAACACAATATTACTTGTAATCGAAGCAAAAATAAATTACAAGGGCTATTCAGACAAAAACCCATACATCAGGGAGTTTAACATAAATACACCGTCTTTATTATCACTCACGTTATAACATTTTCGCCGGAGATTCTTCAATTCACCATACAAAACCTTCAAATCACCTCAACACAAACCCCCTTTTCCGGCGAAATGGCGGAGCACCACATGCCGGAGATCCAAATCAAGGTCAACTCCCGCCGCGGCACTGGCGGTGGAAACACCATACATCCCGTTGAAGTGGATTCATCACCGCCACCGTGGCCGGCGGCAGCAACCGCCGGAGGTCAAACTCACACTCGAACCCCTTCACCATTTCGAGAGATTAAGCATTTCAAGAAGTGGTTCCCTTGGTTGATCCCTGTGTTTGTTGTAGCGGATAGTGTGATGTTTTTGATCACTATGTATGTCAACAATTGCCCTAAAGATACGGGTTCTTGTGTCGCTACCTTCTTAGGGAGGTTATCATTTCAACCGTTTAAAGAGAACCCCCTTTTGGGACCTTCTTCTTCGACGTAATTTCCCCTTTATTTAACCCTTGTTGTGATTGATTGTTTATATGGTTGATGATTTAGTGTTTGTTAGGGTTTAACAATGGTTTGTTGTAGGAATTGATTATGAACAGCTATACATTAACGCGAATTTTATGGAATTTTGATGTATTTCTTTGTTTATAGTGGAAAGTTATGTTTGATGTTTATTTGTCTTAGGTTAGAGAAGATGGGGGCTTTGGATGTCGGTAAGGTGGTCGACGATCACCAGGGGTGGCGCCTTATTACGTGCATTTGGTTACATGGTGGGCTTTTTCATTTGTTGGCAAACATGTTGAGTCTTTTGGTTATTGGCATTCGGCTCGAGCAAGAATTTGGGTTCAGTAAGTACATTGGCTGCAATGTTCAAGTTATTTTATTTATTAATGCGCAGATATCGTTGCTTAGATGTTTTATGTTATTATCGCGAGTTTCTTATGGCAATTGTTAGTGGCATTGATGTAGAATAAGATCAAGTTAGCTACTTTTCCTTTTATGTTGAAAGAAAACAATACATGTCAATGATATTTGTAAAGTACCTTAAACGACTTGAAAGTCTACTGTCTAATCTCAAAGGGTGAAAGTGAAATCCTCTTTGCCATTATAATTACCTTATTGAATTGATCTTCTTATCAAGATAAACCTGATCAACTTTAAGTAATTAATGTATGCATACATGTTTACCTATTTGGTTGATTTGCTAACTTGATTTTGCGTATTAGTGTTGCGTATTAACTTATTTTGCTTGATTCATTACTCGTTTGCAGTACGCATTGGATTGCTATATGTTATATCAGGGTTTGGTGGCAGTTTGTTATCTGCACTTTTCCTTCAGACCAATATATCAGTTGGTGCTTCTGGTGCAGTTTTTGGGTTGTTGGGTGGAATGCTTTCGGAACTCATAACCAATTGGACTATATATACTAATAAGGTAGTTTATCACACGTAATCATACTCCATTTCTCAACAAGTATGTTTAGAAAATATGGTTTCTAAGAGTTTGTCGTTACCTTTATGTTCAGATGACAGCGTTATTTACCCTTTTGGTCATTATAGTTATTAATCTGGCAGTTGGTATTCTGCCACACGTTGATAATTTTGCTCATATTGGTGGGTTTTCTTCCGGTTTTCTTCTTGGGTTTGTGTTTTTAATGCGCCCTCAATTTGGGTGGGTTAGCCAAAAATACGCGCCTTCTTATTCGACAGCTGGACCTAAGCGCAAATACAAGACATATCAACTTGTTCTTT
The DNA here is from genome assembly GCA_025506515.1 of Flaveria trinervia. Lineage (NCBI taxonomy): Eukaryota > Viridiplantae > Streptophyta > Magnoliopsida > Asterales > Asteraceae > Flaveria > Flaveria trinervia. The sequence goes on from CM046444.1 coordinate 11,078,186, forward strand.
GGCTCATTTCCTTCATCCTCGTGGTGGTTGGGTAAGATAATATGTAATTATAGAACATATTTGACCCTTTTTCTTTGTATTTAAGCTAGTTTTTTGATCTTACATATTTGATCTGTTTGTAAAGGATGATTGCTGGGGTTGTTTCACTTCTGCGTGGAGTGGACTTAAACGATCATTGTTCTTGGTGTCATTACATGAGCTGTGTACCTACGTCAAGGTGGAGCTGTGACACAAACCCTGTGTCCTGCCTGGTGAGTCATCAAACTCGCGTTTTTTACATGTTTTTTAGTAACATTTAATAATTAAGCGCGGTTTGGAATAATGGATGATATTGTGACATTGCAGTCTGAGCAAACGGATGACCAGTAACATTAACATGCTCGAATAGTGGTAAAAACGCAACCTATATTCTAAACAACCAAGCTCGTCTCAGATACGCAGTCTTTGCAGCCAGCTTTGTCGATGATCGGTAGCAGTGGTTGGAGTACAGTTGCTTACGAAGTCTATATCTGTATGAAATGATTCTTTTTTTTCATTGGTTTAATACACAACATTTTGAGGGATATGATATACGCACTTCACATGTATGCATTTATTTAATGGTTTCATTTATATTTTACAATTTTCATTTAGAAAAAGTATCATATCTGGAGAAATATGTGCTAGATGGTAATAGTAATAATTCTATTGTAGAGTGTTTTGTGGTAAGAAGAATCGTTTAAATATATATGTTTCCATGTTCTATACCAAATTGGGCCGTCATTATAAAATTTGCTATTATAACATGTTTGAATGTACAATCAACACACCCGCCATTGTGTATCTTAACCTTCTATATTAATCGTTGGCGTGGATGCCCCATCGTCACTCTCACCCATTTGTCTGCAATTTTGAAAGGATCGTGATGCTTACGCCTCAAAAGAAGGTGTTAAATGTTGCGTGAAGAAATATATCATCTACACAAATGGCTAGACACTCGTCTCCATCCTTTCATCTTCTATGCTCCAGTTCATCGTCACCATCCTCGTTGGTACCTTCTCTTGCTTTCTACCAATGAGTACCCACATTGTAGGGATGAGCATTTTTTTTATCAAATACACTTCAAACCAATATTGACCGAACTACATTCATCTAAGGAAAAAATTTGGATTGCATACATCTACTAAAGAAATACACTAGATTCGTCTTAAACTAATATGACTTGCAATGTCACTAGTGCCAGAACAAATATAAAAAATTGATTGTATATAAAAGAGTAAATTACCATTTGCATATCTGCGGTTTGAAAATTGTCATCTGAACCCTGACGTTTCATGTTATTTTCATTTGAGTCTATATTATTTTATTTTTATTTCCATTTGAGTACAGAATACTAACACCGTTAGTTTTCCTGTTAAAATTATTGTTAAAAAGACTAAACTACCCTTCATCACCACCTCCACAACCCCATCACCACCACCGCAACCCTATCACCACCACCGCAGCCCCATCACCACCACCGCAGCCCCATCACCACCACCGCAGCCGCATCACCACCACCGCAGCCCCATCACCACCACCGCAGCCCCATCACCACCACCGCAGCCCCATCACCACCTCCGCAGCCCCATCACCACCACCGCAGCCCCATCACCACCACCGCAGCCGCATCACCACCACCGCAGCCCCATCACCACCACCGCAGCCCCATCACCACCTCCGCAGCCCCATCACCACCACCGTAGCCCCATCACCACCACCGCAGCCCCATCACCACCACCGCAGCCCCATCACCACCACCGCAGCCCCATCACCACCACCGCAGCCGCATCACCACCACCGCAGCCCCATCACCACCACCGCAGCCCCATCACCACCACCGCAGCCCCATCACCATCACCACCACCGCAGCCCCATCACCACCACCGCAGCCCCATCACCACCACCGCAGCCGCATCACCACCACCGCAGCCCCATCACCACCACCGCAGCCCCATCACCACCTCCGCAGCCCCATCACCACCACCGTAGCCCCATCACCACCACCGCAGCCCCATCACCACCACCGCAGCCCCATCACCACCACCGCAGCCCCATCACCATCACCACCACCATCGTCCCCATCACCACCATCATAGTCCTTATCATCACCACCAATCGCAGCCCCATCACCACCACCGTAGTTCCTATCATCACCACCATTGCAGCCCTATCACCACCACCGCAACCACCCATCACCACTACTGCATCCTCCATCACGACCACCCTTCACCACCACCAAAACCCATATCTCCACCTCCATAGCCGATCATCAATACTAAATCTGCGATTTTTGCCAAAACACCCTTGGCCGCCAACGTGTTTCACCCTTCCACCACTAGATATGCTTCTCTAGAACAACAATTTCACGTCTTGGTGGTTGTGGTCTACCGATCGCACAGATACACAAAGAAGAGAAAAGAAGAAAATAGATAGGGGTGGTTGTGGTTCTTCTAGTCGTTAAAGTGCGGTGGTGGTGCGACGACAGTGGCGGTGCGACAACCGCGGTGGTGCGGCGACCACAATGGTTGTGGTGGCAATGGCGGACACAAAGAGGGAGAAGAGAGAGAGACATAGGTGCTGTTTGTTTTTTCTGCAGGAAAACGTGTGCAGTCTGCGGACCAATCTGCAAACATCTACAACAGAAGAGGTGGACCAAATGTCTGCGGTCTGCAAGAAAAAAACTGTTTGTTTTTTTAACATCTGCAGAATACTAAATCAACCAAAACCCGTTTCTTTACAACCATAATCACAACCAACCCATCTCATCATTCGGGTTGAACCAACTAACCCCTTCTCAGATCCAAGCTCAAATCACTTTCCCCAACCGCAATACCTAGTAGTGTCTAAAGCTCGTACCCATGAAGCAATACAACCCCACGAAGCTCTACAGGGGCGTGAGGCAAAGGCACTGGGGGAATGGGTCGCCGAGATCCGTTTACCCAAGAACCGGACTTGGCTCTGGTTAGGCACCTTTGACATAGCAAAGGAAGTTGAGCTGGCTTACGACATAGCCACCTACAAGCTGTGCAGGGACTACGCACGCCTAAACTTTTCCCACCTCCGTCATAATGCTAAGCTACAGGAGATCTACCGGAATTTGGCGGAGGGGAAGAAGATTGATGGTGGTAAGAAGAAAAGGTCAGCGGCGGTGAAAGCGGCGGAGATGGTGAAGGTGGAGTCGTCGGAGAGTGAGGGTGGTTCCAGCAGGTCTTCGTCGGGTCTTCGCCGGTGTCGGAGCTGTCGGATCTTTTGTGGCTGCGGAGGTGGGCTGAACCGCTGAAGAGTTTGATGGAGGAGTGAAGGTTTCAGGGTTGGGGGATTAAAGGAGAAGTGAAAAGAGGTTGAGAAGGGGTAACTCCACGTCTTCTCCACGCAGACCTCAGAAAGACGTTTTTTATTGAAACGTCTTTCAAAAAACAAACACTATGCGCACTCAAAACCTTTTCCCTCGTCTGCGTGCGCGCAGATGAAGAGGTGGGGAAGATGTTTTTATAAAAAAACAAACACCACCATAGAGAGAAGATGAAAGGGGTGGAGTGTGAGTAGATGAAGGGTATTAAATAAGGGTATTTTTGTCATTTTATTAAATTTAACTGAAAAATCTAACGTCGTTAGTGTGTTGAACTCAAATGAAAATAAAAATGAAACGTCAGGGGGCAGATGGTAATTTTCAAACCACATGGATGCAAATGGTTAAAATGAACAAATATCAGGGATACAAATGGTAATTTACTCTATAAAAAAATACATTAAGATAATATAAAATAGTTAAAAACAATATAAACTTGATCATTTATGTAAAAAAACATAATTAATACGGTTTGCATAGTCTTGTACGAATTGCATGACTTCTCTGTAAGATGAAATGTAGTACCATTAACACCCACACGATCATATAGTCTTATATAAATGGTATTAATGTTGGAGACGTACCGTTAAATGGTTCGGGTGTACCATTAACGCTGCCCTAAACAAATTTACTAATAGATATGTGTTGGGTCATCTCTAGCTCTACTGTATCAGAAAAGAAAAGCCACAAACTAGGCCCTCTAGGGTCCGGGAACCTGTGGATTTAGCCTCGTAAACCAGAGCAGGTTGATCTTAATCTCTACGAGATGTTAATTCAACCAAAATCTTAAGAGGTCACCAGGAGTTAAACCGCAACCTGTTCATATATAACCAATGCCACAAGTACAGTCCAATTGGTACATTCTGGCAAAGTAGTAACCAAAAAGGACCTTATAAACCACCTCAACACAATCATAACAATATGCAAAGTTCAGGAGGGCTGTTAACAACTTTCAATCTAAAGGTAAGATGATCCGTAGATGGTGAAACAAGTGACATGTTGATTCATATTGAGACTTGTCTAATAATAGATAAGATGGAACCGAGGATGACACGGACAAGAAAGAACACATGCAGGAAGTAAATCAGTATTTAAATTTTATTTAGAAAGACTAAATGAATTGGTTATAAAAGATAAATACGAAATGATAATGTCAAAAAGATAAACAAGAAGAGTGAAACACATAGCGTTGATAATGTGTTTAGGTGACATTGCAGGTATGGTTTAACACATAATCTTGTGTTTCTTAAACATTACACACGCTCTTCTCGATCGTAAATAGCCATGGAACCATGGGGCCACAATGTAAACTTCTTTTGTATTCTTTTTACATTCGTTTTAACTACTCAACCTGTGAAAATTTTAAAAAGCTTAACTACAAGAAAGCCATCACATACTAATGTATCTGTTAATAAAAAATTTGGTCGGTTGAAAGGTTAAAGAACCCCCTATGGTTCCACCATGATCACACTTTATCAATGTTTATGGCTCCGGTGAGGCCACTAATTACCTAAAACTGCAAGCCACATAATTTGTATGATCAAACACAAACCGAACTTATTATACAAGGAATACAGAGAATAATAACTTTAACATAGTCATGTTAGACCGTATCCACACAAGTTTTTCCAGTCCTATCCAAACGGATTACCACCAATTGAAGCTACAGGACCCTGAGCTTGAATGTTCCTACAAAATGACCCAAAGATATTAGCAATGTGAAATACCAAAATGGTGTTAGATGGTTCGCGCATGTGTGTTAAATTTAGTAAAATATGAGAGGGGCTTACGGAATCTGCATGCTTGGTGCTTGCCCTGCCATGTATACCAAGGCCTCTGCATAATCATGTTACAGTAAAATAAATAGATTCCGATTAAGCAACACATGTTCATATGATTGTCTGTTTAGATCTTACCTTGTGATTTACCAGGAGTAAATGGTATTCCTGCACTATCAGGGAACCAAGGCGTCGACATATGATTTGGCAAAGCGGATTGCATAGAGCTCATGTCAAAGAACTGCAGTTGAAAATACCACAGATCAGTTGATAATCACTATGATTTACAAATTTATACACATAATTTACCATGTCGCTAGATTCAAGATCAGTATCACTAGGAAAATCAAATGGATTTTGTGATTTTCTATCAAGTCCATGTGACAGTCCTACATCCTGTATATATATATTAAAAAAACATTAACAAGAGAGCATATCATGTCAGAAAACAAACAAACATAACATACCAAAATAAAAGGTAAATAAGTAACAGAAATGTTCTATACCAGGACAGGGAGTTCGGTTGAAGAGTCTAATGAACCGATTGCTTGTGTCGTTGTGCTAACAAAAGGAGCAGATCCAGTATCCAAATCAGCTACTTGCATCTTGAAATTCTGTAAATAATAAAAGAAATTCAAAAAATAGCTGCATGCATTTAAAGTTTGAACAATGTGACAGTTATTTCACTAAGTTAATACCTCTGATATTCCCCATGCCAGATATGCATCAGCAACTAAAGGATCATGTACAGGAACTTGTTTGCTATTATTTTTATAGATGCTCTCAAAGGGTGTGGGAGATTCTTCAAACGAACTCCATGACTGCTAAAAAAATCAGGTTAAATTAACATCTATTTATGTCAAGTATACAAACATATTGAAAAGATAACATAACATACCTGATTATTATCCTTTACATTTACTGGAGCTGCACTATCATGAATACCGCCATGCCACTGCATTAATGATGAAGGTCCAGCAGCACTAATATTTTGCTGACTAGGTTGTGCATGCCAAGGCGTGTCAAAGGTCGCCCACCCATCATTTTTCTGAGTAATCATATCGGACGATTTGTCATTCAGAGTTTCAGTCGGCAAGTTCTGTTGTTTAACCGTAAATAGATTCGAATCAGGTTCAAAAGCTTTGAACTCCTGATTCACGTTCAAAGTTGGTGCTACAGAAGCTGAAGATGTAGCCAATAACTCAAATAGGTCCAATCCATCAAATTTTCCAGGTTCAGTAGAAGGTGCTGCTGATGTGGCGGATTGAGTTGGTGTTGGTGCATTAAAAAGGTCCAAACCATCAAATTTTCCAGGTTGACTAGAAAGCCCAGATGTGGCGGGTTGAGGTGGAATTGGAGCATTAAAAAGGTCCAGACCACCAAACTTTTCGAGTTCAGCAGAGGATGCTGATGTGGTGGATGGAGGTGGGTTTGGTGCATTAAAAAGGTCCAGACCACCAAACTTTTCAGGCTCAGCAGAAGGTGCTGATGTGGTGGATGGAGGTGGGTCTGGAGCACTAAAAAGGTCCAAACCATCAAATTTTCCAGATCCTGACGAGTGCGACAAAGAGGGAGGTGACTGTGAATGAGATCTCAATAAATCACCTCCATTAGTCACTGAATAATCTGAAACCCTAGCAGGTACCACCTCATTTGCAAACCCATCTTCCTGCACCTGATCACTTAATCGACTTGTACTAAGAAACCGCAACATTCCTCTGTCGGATCCAGGTTTTTTAGTAAGTGCAGGTGCTTGTTTTCCGTAACGGCGTTCTTCATATTGATAATCGTATGGCGGACTCTGAGAGTAAGAATGATATGAACTAGCTCGTCTTGTTTCATCCTCATGGTTTCTACGATTCTGAAAAAATGATTTAACAAAAGTTAACATCTTAGTATGCAAATAATCACACATTTTTTAAAAAGGGAAAATGCATACATAGGCTATCCAAGTGTTTGATGGTTTTTGTTAAGATCAACCAACTATTAAAGCAAGTTTAAAAGCCACCCAAGTATCAATTTGGTTTCTTTTATGTCAATTCCAGCAAAAACAAGCTGAAATATTGTGAAAACGATAAGCTGTCATTATCTTTAGAGGTCATGTCAAGTTCAGAGTAATTTAATGACAAAAGTGCCCGACTTTAATAGATTCATGGGGATTTTTTCATTTTACAACTAAATAAGTGTCAAAATCTTAATATTTAGGGGCATTTCATCATGTTACAAATTTTCAACACGTTTTCTGCAGGAATCGGCATAAATGATACAAAATGATTCTTCGGTAGTCTATTAGTCTCTGAAGTTGTTCTACTATTTGGGTGGCTCTATTGTAAACTTTTAAATACTTGGGAGTTATGTGGCATATGTATAGATCATCCCTTTTACAAATGCTAGATATTAATAATTACCAGTATATCTCTAGGAGGTTTTCCAGACGCCTTTGAAGAGAAAAATTTCTTATCCACGTATACACTCTTAATGAAATCTCGAACTTTGTCCACATTGCTGTAATGGATAGCATGCATAAGAAAAACCATTTATAGTTCTTCCAATGCAAACAATAAATGTAACAATCTAAAAGGGTGTTACCTGTTATCTGGAAGTCTCTGTTCCCGTGGGTCCCAATCTCTAAGAAATGTTTCTCTTGCACGCTGGAGAAGTATATTACTTGTGAGATGATAAACAAATTTCAACATAGAATATAAAATTAGGTGGTATTTGTACCTGATTACCACCTTCTTGAAGGGCTTCAACTTCTTGTGAAGTAAACTTAGACATTGACACTGATTTACACGATGAGTAAACTCACGGCTGTAAATTGCATTAAGACAGCTTAAAATGATGTTATACCATGACTAAAGAGAAAATATAGAATCTATAAGGTTCAGATAGGGGTCTAAATGAATGTTAATCAAATCAAATACGGAGATATCATAATGACACCAGATGTGAAGTAGAATTTGAATTTGTCAAGTGCTACAACTTGATGTTTGAACCCGCACCACTTAATATTATTTCAATGCGGATTATAATGGAATTGAACTAAGCCAAAGTGATCCATAGCCACACACAAATATGTATAAGTTATCATTTAAATCTAGCTCCACAAAATGACGACATTAAAAGAACATAACAAAGATTAAAAAATAAGAATAGGATGAGGATGAAAATCACAAATTATTTAATTGGCCAAATCTTTAATCGAACCGAAAAAGAGGTGTATTAAAATTTGTAATTGATTAACACTGGATATATGCATATCACAACATATTTATTAATTTCAGATAGTTAATCAAATTCAATATATGTATAATTTCACTTATATCATGTTTGAAACCACAGGTAACTGAATGTTTTGATTGTCATCTCCAGACCTAAGTTTAGATTAAAACCAGAAGTCGGTGAAAAGATAGTGTAAAGCAGTCCTTGGAGGTAAAGAGAACTAGCAAATACAATCAAAAATCCTTTTTGATGACAACATGCACCTACACCAATTAACGGAAAAACATACATTTTCTCTATGTCTAGGTTTAATCCTTGGGCCCAATCAATGAAGCCCTTTGCCTTTCAAATATTTATGGTTAATACACATCCATGTTTTACCCAGCATTCATTTGCAAAGAAACAATGAAATATGAATAATGAACTTCAGTTGAATAGAAAAACTCACTGTATCCCACTACATGTCATGCAAACGAACGTCCAAAAATTCGTGCACACGTATTGAGGTCCCTGGAAATCAAATTTTAAAATCAAAGTAACGTCAAAGAACAATGGGAATCAAAAGAAATTGTCTAACCAAAATAAACAAATCAGTTATTGTCATCGTCAACTCTTTAGAACTTTCCATCACCTCAAGCTAGTATGTTTTACAAAAATAGCAGAGTTAAGGTTATAATTGATTACTAATACATCGCACATATAAACCATTCGTGCTTAAGGCCTTCCATGTCATGACAAGATTAAGAGAATTCAAATTACAAAGTGCCAATCCGTAACATCAAAGGAAAAGTAGGCATATCATGGTCCAATTTACACAAAAAAAGAAAAAAAAGAAAAAAACATATATTCATATTTAACTTGTGAGAACTAATGCCCACTCAAGTAAATTAAAAAGTGGGCAAGGTAGGTCTCCAACTTTTAAAATCCAAGTTTTTAAATTTTGTTTCCATTCCAAAATCGATGATGTCTATGCAATATTTCAAAAAAAATTCATAGATCCGTACATTGGAGTCTTGAAATACAATAGTGTTACACTGATGAATGCTCAACGGAGTGGATGTGTATATGCTATCATTCTACAGACACATACATACTGCATACATGATATATACATATATGTATATACATATATACATGTGTGTATACGAATTCAAACAATTAAAGAAAAAGGAGTTAACTTTACACACACTCATCATTATACACACTTTCATCATCAAAAAGTGGTACATGAGCATTTGAAACGATAATCACCATTCAAAATACGAACACGAATAAGAACTTACAAGCTACAAACACAAAACTGGTATAATCAACTAAAAGTAACTTAAAAAATTAGAGCATAAACATAAAAAAAAAACACACACCAAGCTGTTGCAATTGATGCATCTTCGATTCGGAGGAAGCTTCATCAAACCCCTGATAATCTTTTCATTTCGCTCCTCCTCCCTCCTGCTGCTCATCTTTATTACGATCTTGTCAGCAAAAACTGCCCTCAATCGTCAATAAACTGTTCGAATTGAACAAGATACAAAAGGGGATGATTGAATCTAGGGTTTAGGGCTCTCAAACAACAAAGATGAGATGATGGAATCAGCGGTAACAATCTTCCACAAATTCGCTCGATTTCCAACAATCTTGTGAGCTCAAAGACAAGATTTAGTGCTTGAAATACTGCTTTTGGGTGAATTATATATGCATTATTTGCATACATCCACTCATTTCAGTCATTTGAATTTGGCCCGTTGAAAGACATGCTATGCTCCCTGTCCAATGAAAGTTTGCACTTTATCCACATTATTATCGACTTGTACCACTAAAACCCCTCAACTTATGAAACATTGTTTTCTGACACTTTGACTTCTTATAAGTAATTTGAGGGAGTCAAGCTGGTTTGCAAACAATTTAGGAACGACTTGAAAAAACTCGAATGAAACCGAGCTTAAATGAGGCCGAGTCGAGCTCGAGTTTGAATGTTTTCTAACAAGCCGAGCTCGAGCTTGAGTTTTCTAAACCAAATCGAGCCAAGCTTGAGCCTCAGCGAGCTCAGGCTCGTCTTGGCTCGTTTACACCCCCTAGCAACACCCTCATATGAGACAGGACGTATAAGCTTGTTGGTGGTGTGTCTTTTTACATTTGTTAACTTTAGTAAGTTATAAGTGTCGTATAATATTATGAAGTATTCGTATGAAACTGTTGAAAGGTATATTTGTAGTTATACATAACAAACATGTTGTCTGTTTGTAATTATATTTAGCAAATGTTATTATAGAAAGAAAACATAGATATCACTGATCCTTAGTCCAAATGGTTAAAATGAAGTACACATGATATGTAAATAAGAGGAAGTTATGGATTCAAGTGAGAAAAAAATGCTTAGAGTTGAGCTAGGGGATTTTCTCAATAATGGGTTTTCTTCTGAGGGGGTTTAGAGTGTGGTTCTAGCTGGAAAACGGATAGATGGGTTCGATTAAGATAACACCTATCTTTTGAAGCAGAGTCGTACAATTGTCGTTAAGAGAAAGAAGAAAACATAGATATTTGTTAAATGTGGCTAGAGCCTTAACGTTTGGAAGGGGGTAGGGGCTTGTTCGGAATGTATTTTAACAAATAATATATATTTAACATGGCATCATCTTTAGTCTTAATTGGTATGTCATCTTGTGAGTCAATGTCTCTACAAGTCCTTTGAGAAACTTTGAACTCCCTTGAAATTTTATAGGTATCATTTTGTTTGAAAATTCTAAACATTTTTGAGAATGCAAATAAACCCTATGATGAAGAGTGTTCTAAATGAAGGAACTAGTAATGGCCAACAACTAAGTGACCCTATTGATCGAGGCTGCTAGTGAGGCTATGAATCAACAATTTCACAGTCGAGGTGAGAGTGCTAGGGAGGCAAGTAATGCCGGGGAAGATAATGATTAAACAAAGATTTCTGAGGGGACGGAACATATAACAAACATATAATAGGTCCCTTAAATCAACCATTTATGGTTATCTAAAAGGTCAAATGATTTTGTTATAAAAGATATATGGAGTTGAATATTTTTATTAGTTGATTCATTATATATGCATTTTCACATGATTTTAGCCCGGTTGTAGACACTGTTGATAACAAGGCAACTGTCTAAGTCATGAAGTGTTTATATTGTGATTATGCCGATTAACTTAAAATTTTGAGAAGTTCAAGTGAATTTGATTAAAGGATTAAAATCTTGAATTATAAGGAGGAAATACGTTCGTGCATGTCCAAAGCGCGATGATGCCTAGGGTTTCAAGGCAAGACCGCGTACTTGCTCAAAATATCTGCTAAGGATTGACATTATATATATAATATATATAAGCATCTTTGCAAGTTTGACAATTAGAAGAAAACAACAACACATGAGTGCAGAGAATGGCACAAGTGCACGAACATGCCTCATATAAGCTTTTGGGCATTCTTACCAAAGAGTTGTCCTCCTTTTAATTTGTTTTTATGTTAGGTCCAATCTACGCATCGATTCTAACTTAAGGAGCTATATTAGATATAATTGTTTCATATTCACCATTATTTTACAACTGTTGGTATTATATTTTATGTATTGTTCTAGCTTTATGTAACATCCTACGTATAATGTTTTGGTAGAGAAATAATTATACAACAAAACAACATATTTTATAATCTCTCTTTATATCAATAATTGAAACCAAGTGTGAAATCTAATCAAGTTACATGTATAAATAAAAAAATATAGAACATCATGGAATGATATATAAATAAACTTTCAAATAGAAAACATAGTAAATACTATTGTTCATTATCCAAGAAGACCGATAACATGTGTGTTGTGTATAGCTAAGATATGATGTGACATAACTAGGGCATGGTGAGCAAAAGAACAGCTTCTAGTTTGCTATTGTGATGGTAACCGATCATGGATCCAAGTCTTCATGCGTCGGGTCAATAGATTTGTGTTTCCGATGTCGGAAATAAAAATTGAGCTACAATCTAAGATAATGTTAAGATCAAAACTCCAATGTAACTCCAATGAAAATAGGAACTTTATGTAGTTACAGAGATAGAAAAAATAATATGTTTCTAAGGATACAAAAGTATCTAGCATCATGCATCCACATGATTCCACCACCCATTGAAGGTTTGGTTGTATGTTTGACCACTCTAGGCTACTCACAAGTATGCTACAAAAATAAACCATATAACAGTGTTAAATGAGATATATTAACTAATCACTTATTCACATATAATAGCATTATTATTCCATCCGTAACATAGGCGGTTTTCATAGTTTTGAAAGTTGCATAGTAATATGTTATGAAGTCTGTCTTTTTTTTCTTTTTCTAACGATCAAGTATGTGAAAAACGCTTACCTTGTTAAATAAGTGAAGTTTCCGACAATGGAAAGGATGAACATTAGCGGATTTAGACCCTGCACAACATTTTTTAAAAGAAAAACACCATTGAAGCATTAGTTGCAACGAACGTGTTTTATGCGCGTGACATGTGCTTGAAGGTGCAGATTCAATAATAAACAATTTCATTACCATATATGATTCTAAAACCAAAAAGTAAATACGAAGACGATGATGGATTTGTGCTTTACCTTAACATTTCTCCTTCTGAACTGCAAAGTATTGAGAAAATCGAAAAACAAGCAAGTTAACAATGATTTAAGTAGGGTTCAACTAAATTTCTATGACCATTTTGTTGGATTCTTTATGCCCAAAACACATAGAACATTGATGTGGTTAGTACGTTATGATCCAAGTCGGGTCATACCCAATAACAAGCTTAGCAAACACCAATTAATATTTAATTGATGATATGATCATGCAATTAAATAAATACACCAATTTAGAAAATGGGTTTTCTAAATAAGTTGCATATGAGATTGAACAACTTATAAGGATACTTTGTTCATAGGTATTGTTTGTAATGTTATTTAAGTTAGTTAAATAACATCAAATAATAAAGGAGTGTATGAGTTATATAATTAAAAGGTTAATTATATAACTTAATTAGTGACTAGTTAACATTATCAAAAATGGGTTTTTAAGTTTTGGGGGGAAAACCCCATTTAGATGAAACATTTCGGCCGCCCCTTTTAGGTGGGTGTGTGCCTTTTGTTTCTTGGAACACCACACACTCTTAACTAGTCTAACACTCAACTTCCTTCTCTCTCTCACATGCAAGAACCCAAAGAACATACTCTCTCCTTCTCTTGAAGAAACTCACGTCTGGAAGGTGGTTCCAGCAGCTTCTTCTTTGGGTTTTGGTGTTCAAATCCTAATAACAAAGGTGCTTGCTTGATGCTTGTGGGTATGGATACTTGAAGACATCTCTCCTTGATGTTTTGGTCATTCAAGAACCTCATTCTCTTCATCAAAATCATGTTTTTTAGCAGCTCTACAAAGGTGGTTTGTATGTATTATTTTGGTTGTTATTTCTTCTTGATAGCTAGTTCATACACATATATATGATCCTATGTTCTTTGGTTTGTTGTTGTTATGTTATTAGCCTTAATTTTTTAGATTACAAATCATAAGATTAAGGTTTTATTCCGCTGTGTTTTTTATGTTTAAATGGTTAAACTACTTTGATAATGGTCTAACAAACCCAACATTGGCATCTAGAGCCGGATATGTGGATGACTAGCTTCTATTGTCCTTGTAAAATTGGTTTTATAGGGTTTTAACAACCTTAAAGGGGCTGTTTTGTGATGTTATGATGAATCCCCAATCTTTCAAGTTATATCTTATATACTTATGATTAAACCTTGAAAGAAAGATATCAAATTGTTGATTATATTTTGTTTGGACAAAAACCTTAAATTCTTGGTTTATGTTGGCTGAAAATTTAGGGTCAAATGGGGATTTATTTTGGTTATTGTATGTTGTATATGATGTTTCATATTGGTTCATAACCTAGCCTTGACCTTGTGTTGATTTGGTTTTGAATGGATGTTTGTTTTGGTTGATTTCATTCATAATGGGTTGTAATATTATTCTTTTGTGCTTGTATTTGGATGTAATTTATTTATTCACTCAATGGTGATGTAATATATAGATTAAGTGTGTTTTCTTTTATTAGAAAATTTGTATTAGAATATAAATTTTATAAAGAAGATGCACAAGTTGAAAGCACAAAGAGAAGACACAAAGAGAAGGACTTGAAGCATTTGGATGCAACTTCAAGTGGGGGTCTTTGGAGATCTTATCTTTTGTGTTGTGTTCAACCCTTAGGAAAGACCAAATGACAACACTTGTGATGGAAAATAAGTGTTGTCAACATAATGGCTATGGTTATGCACATGTGGTTGTTTCGTATATGCTTGTTTGATTATCCATTTTATATTGATTGTTTGATATGTGGACGTGCTTAACAATCTTAATAAATAATCATAACAAGCTGAATTTTCATGGTTCTTAATAATTAATATGTTAATAAAAGTTATTAAAAGGATTAATGATTTCAAATAAAAGAGGTTTTATTAAAAAGAACCGTAGGGTACCATGTATTTGAAAGCATGCGAATACAAGGTACATTGAGTTTTCATAACTAGAATTAATGAAAACTTAAATCCCTTTGGAAACAAGTTTAACACCATCCTTTTACACGACATTCGAATCACTTGAGAACTATTTGTGGGATAAAGGTCACCTAATCACTTTTAGGGAACTTGTGTGTTTGAGGTGGCTTAATATATTTGTGGGATAAAGGTCACCTAACCACTTGTATGTGTAAACTCACATGTGTGTGTAAGTAGGATGACTTGAATTGGAAACCATGTGCATAGGGTCACCAAAGCATGGTGTACAATGGTGTTGATGGGATTTTACATGCCGACTAAACATAAGATGTTTAACCGAACCCATAAAGCTAGAAGTTGCAATAGGTTGTAATTGTCAAATGTTGACTACCTTGTTAATTTAAATAATGGGATGAAGGTCACCTAACCATCATTTAAATGTATGTTGGATTCTAGATTTTAATTATTAATTGTCTATGAGACATGAAAAGGATATTAATAATTAAAATGTAATTTTTCAGAAATACTAATATGAATTTTGTAATTTTGTAGAAATGACCACAAACCATAATGCTACCATCCTGACCGTCCCTACCCTATCACTGAGAGCCATCTTAGAAAGGGATCGTCTTAACCATAATAACTTTATGGACTGGTTTCGAAACTTGAGAGTTGTTCTCAAGCAAGAGAAAAAAGGCCTATGTCGTTGACGATCCCATTCCTGACCAACCCGACCCCAAGGATGTTGAGGCCTATAACGATTGACTTTAGTATACTGAGGATTCCATGCAGGTTTTCTGCCTCATGTTGGGAACTATGATTCCCGAACTCCAAAAG
Organism: Flaveria trinervia; assembly: GCA_025506515.1. NCBI lineage: Eukaryota > Viridiplantae > Streptophyta > Magnoliopsida > Asterales > Asteraceae > Flaveria > Flaveria trinervia. Next base: position 11,093,923 of record CM046444.1, read on the forward strand.
GATTTGGAGCATCTTGGGGCATATGACATAATTACCCAGTTAAAGGAAATGTTCCTTCAACTAGCTAGGGTAGAGTGCTTCAAAACGGTTCGAGCGCTTCATGCGTGCCGCATGGAAGAAACCCAATCGGTATCATCTTATGTACTTAAGATGAAAAGCCACATTGATCGCCTCGAGAGGCTTAATTGCCCCGTCTCATAGGAGCTGGCCACGGATTTGATCCTTAATGGCCTAACTAAAAGGTTTGAGATGTTCATAATGAATAACAATATGAACGGGTGGACAAGAGCATTGGTGAGCTTCACGCAATGCTCAAAATAGTCGAGGCAGGGATGGGTAGAAAGGTTCTATCTGTTCTCTCGATCAATAAGGGAGGCAATAAGAAAAGACACTTCTCTGATCCCAAGGCAAATGTTGCCAAAGGAAGGGGTACATCAAAGGAAAGGGGAAAGGAAATGCTAAAGCGGAACCTCCAAATCCTAAGCTTAAGAAGCCTAAAGTAACAGAGAACGATCCATGCTTTGAGTGTGGTGAGATAGGACATTGGAAAAGGAATTGTCCAACCTATCTCAAAGAGTTGAGTAACAAGAGGGATGCTGGGCAAACCTCAGGTATAACTTTCATATTCACATTGGTTTAAATGTTATTTCTTCAAACACATGGGTATTGGATACTGGATGTGGAACTCACATTTGAAATTTGTTGCAGGAGTTCAAAAGAAATAAGCACTTCAAGAAGGAAGACACAAGTCTCTACATGGGCAACGTAGCAAAATTTGATGTCGAAGCCCAAGGAGACTATATTTTGAAACTTTCAAATGGTTTGAAAGTTGTTCTTAAGAACACTTTGTATGCTCCTGGTTTGACTAGGAACATAATTTCTGTTTCCTGTTTAAAACAATGTGATTATGAATTAAAGTTTGTTAATAATGGTATTTATGTTTGTATGGATGATGTATTTTATTTCAAGGCTATGCCTTTTAATGGGATCTATGAATTGGTTCATGATAATTCATCCTTTGATAACTCATTATACCAATCAAGCACCAAGAAACTTAAAATGTGTTTAAGTGATTCTTAATTTTGGCATTGTCATCTTGTCACATAAAAAAGAATCAGATTCAAACACCTCAAAAGAATGGTCTTTTGAAAATAAATGAAAATGTTTCATTTGATAAGTGTGAATCTTGTTTACAAGGTAAGATGACCAAGTCGCCCTTTAGTGGTACTAACTAGAGGGCAAAAGACTTATTGGAAATCATACATTCGGTTGTATGTGGTCCTTTTAAGACAATGACAAGAAATGGTGAAAGATACTTTATTACCTTTATCGACGATTACAGTCGCTATGGTTATGTGTACTTGATGGCACATAAACATGAAGCTTTTGAAATGTTTAAAATCTTCAAGAATGAAGTAGAAAATCAACTCAATAAAACTATCAAAGTTCTTCGTTCAGACAGAGGAGGTGAATACCTAAATGAGGCTTTTCAGGATCATCTAAGAAGTTGTGGGATCATCTCACAACTTACTCCACCCTAGAACACCACAACATAATGGTGTGTCTAAAAGGAGAAACCGAACCTATTGGATATGGTTCAATCTATGATGGCTATAAGCTCATTACCTCTATCATTATGGGGTTTCACATTGCTTTCCGCGACTCGTATTTTGAATATGACCCGGACCAAGAAAGTGGATTCGACACCTTTTGGCATGGAAGAGTTCCATTGCTATCATATTTAAAAGTATGGGGTTGTAAAGCTTATGTTAAGCTAAACACCCAAAACAAATTCGAAAGTCGATCCACTAAGTGTTTATTTGTTGGATATCCCAACGATTGTATTGGATACTACTTCTTTGATCCAACAGAGCAAAAGGTATTTATTGCTCGAAAGACAGAGTTCTTGGAAGCTAAGTTCCTTATGTAAGGAATAACATATAGAACAGTGGAATTTTATGAGGATCAAGATCCACAAGTCGATACACGTTAGTTGACACTAGCAATCAACAAGAGGTTGTTGATGATGATCAAGAGGTTGATCAATACACACAAAACGTTCGCTGATCTGGTAGTTTTACCATTCCACCTGAAAGATATGGATATTTCATGAATGGATGCTATGTGGTCGACTCCGATGAGCCTACTACATACCATCATGCAATGTCCAATTCGGATTGTGACAAATGGCTGGAAGCCATGAACGTTAAGATGCAATCCATGTATGACAATCAAGTTTGGGAATTTGTTGACCCTCCACTTAACTCCAAACCAGTTGGATGCAAGTGGGTTTCAAGAAGAAAACGGATATGCATGGAAACTTGGATACTTACAAAGCAAGACTTGTAGCAAAAGGTTTCACTCAGACTCAACGGGTTGATTATGATGAAACTTTCTCGCCTGTGGCAATGCTAAAGTCAATTAGGATATTATTTGCCATATCTGTATATTATGACTATGAGATTTGGCAAATGGATGTCAAAACTGCTTTCCTTAATGGACACCTTGAAGAGACTGTCCATATGGTTCAGCCTGATGGTTTTGTCGATCCACAACATCCTAATAAAGTATGCAAGTTAAAGAGATCAATCTATGGATTGAACAAGCATCGAGGAGTTGGAATCAGCTTTTTGATGAAGAGATCAAGAAATTTGGTTTCATCAAGAATGCTGACGAGGCTTGTGTATATAAGAAGGCTAGTGGGAGCATAATTACATTCCTAGTATTGTATGTTGATGACATACTACTTTTAGGAAATGATATTCCAACCATGGAAGGTGTTAAAACCTGGATTGGAAGTCGTTTTTCCATAAAAGATCTCGGTAAAGCCGCCTATATTTTGGGAATAAAGATCTATAGGGACAGATCAAGGCGGTTGATAGGTCTAAACCAAAGTGCATATTGATAAAGTCTTGAAAAGGTTCAAGATGGAAAACTCTAGAAAGGTATGATACCTATTCAAAGAGGGACAACATTGAGTACATCTCTATGTCCAAGCTCAAAGGATGAGCAAGATTGAATGAAGGACATCCCATATGCATCTGCTATAGGATCCATCATGTATGCGACGATATGCACTAGACCGGACGTGTCATGCGTTAAGAATGACAAGCAGATATCAGCAAAATCTAGGTAATAGCCATTGGATGGATGTTAAAAGTATATTGAAATACCTTAGGAAGACTAAGGATATGTTTCTAATATACGGGTCTGGGGAAGAGGAACTCGTTGTAAAGGGTTACACGGATGCGAGCTTCCAAACTGATCGAGATGATTCTCGGTCACAATCGGGGTATGTCTTCATTATGAATGGGGTAGCATTGTCCACTACAAAATCCGAATACATAGCCACCTCATTAGCAGCTCGGGAAGCTGCATGAATAAAGAAATTTATCGCCGATCTAGGGGTGGTCTCTACCATTCAAGACCCCCTAGAAATCTTTTGTGATAACGAGGGTACAATTGCACAAATCAAGGAACCCTGTGCACATCAAAAGACTAGGCACATTGAGCGGAAATTCAACTACATAAGAGATGAAGTTGAAAAGGGAAAGATATGTATTCGTAAAGTTCACACCGATCAATACATTGCGGATCCATTCACGAAGCTCCTTGAAATGGCAAAGCATGAAAGTCATACTTGTGCCTTAGGACTTCGATATTCTAGTGATTGGAATTGATCTGTTTAGTATTTAAAAGTTTGGAACAATGTAATATTTAACTCTTTATATACTTGTGATATTTTGAGTTATATTCATTTTAACATGTATACATCCATGAATATGTTTATTATTCTAAATGTCCGTAGTCGGTCATTTTTGTGGGAACAAAATATGAACGTAAGACTATTATGAACATGGATTGGTGGATATTCATAAGGCATGAATATAGAGCAATTGGTTGCTGCTAAAGTTCATAGATATTTGTGGGATACAAATATTGGACTGACCCACGTCTCAAATTTAACTACATGGAATCTTCTTGATTGATCATAAGTAAATATGAGTAAATGAGAATATCATTTGGTATTCTCCGACATGAGATACATATTGGGTTTTGATATTCACCAAAGTGTTATACCTTGAGCTAGTTCTTCACTACTCTAAAATAGTGGACAGTACATAAGGCTATGTTCAGGTATGACACGAGGTGATTGTGAGAAACGTATGTAGTCAAGATGGAATTTGTTCCTCTTATTCGTTGAGAGCAAGATGTCTAAGGCCTGATTAAGTTAATCAACAAGGAATGATCATTTTGTGTCCTTGGATTTAACATCATATTTGTAACAAAAGGATAAATGATTGATTCACCTAAATCATTTCAAGTTGGATACTTGAAGGCATGATGTTATTGAATGGCTTTTAGTCATGTGCATTAAGGGTAGTAAACCGTTGTTAGGCGGTATTTACTACTTGCATCAATCTTCTATGAATCTTGTGCAAGTGGGAGATTGTTGGATTCTTTATGCCCAAGACACATAGAACACTGATGTGGTTAGTACGTTATGATCCAAGTCAGGTCATACCTAATAACAAGCTTAACAAACACCAATTAATATTTAATTGATGATATGATCATGCAATTAAATAAATACACCAATTTAAAAATTGAGTTTTCTAAATAAGTTGCATATGAGATTGAACAACTTATAAGGATATTTTGTTCATAGGTATTGTTTGTAATGTTATTTAAGTTAGTTAAATAACATCAAATAATAGAGGAGTTTATGAGTTATACAATTAAAAGATTAATTATATAACTCAATTAGTGACTAGTTAACATTATTAAAATTGGGTGTTTAAGTTTTGGGGGGAAAACCCCATTTAGATGAAACATTTCGGCCGCCCCTTTTAGGTGGGTGTGTGTCTTTTGTTTCTTGGAACACCACACACTCTTAACTAGTCTAACACTCAACTTCCTTCTCTCTTTCACATGCAAGAACCCAAAGAACATGCTCTGTCCTTCTCTTGAAGAAACTCACGGCTGGAAGGTGGTTCCAGTAGCTTCTTCTTTGGGTTTTGGTGGTCAAATCCTAGCAACAAAGGTGCTTGCTTGATGCTTGTGGGTATGGATACTTGAGGACACATCTCCTTGGTGTTTTGGTCATTCAAGAACCTCATTCTCTTCATTGAAATCACGTTTTTCAGCGGCTCTACAAAGGTGGTTTGTATGTCTTGTTTTGGTTGTTATTTCTTTTTGATAGCTAGTTCATACACATATATATGATCCTATGTACTTGGGTTTGTTGTTGTTATGTTATTAGCCTTAATTTTTCATATTACAAATCATAAGATTAAGGTTTTATTCCGCTGCGTTTTTCATGTTTAAATAGTTCAACTACTTTGATAATGGTCCAACAAACCCAACAAATTTCTACTTTTCATGTCCCGTGGATTGTTACATTTAAGATAATTTGTGGAAGACGAGCGCCCATGTAAATCACTGTCATTCCCCAACCAAGGAAGGTTCCATTCCCATTACTCTCTACGCCCTCACTATCTTCCATTAAATTGCGACTTACCTGCGACGATGCATGTATGGTGAAGTTGTAAGACGAAAAAAAGGGATATTGGTCCAACAAGCATATTTATTTTGAATGAAATCGACATATTATTCATCTTATGCAGCGAGAAAAATGAAGGCATGATAATATTTACCAGGCATATAACTTTTGTAATAAATTGAAACTTACCCATTTGATATAGTCTATGGGTTTTATACGGTTAGTATATGTTAACACAAGTTAGTAAGACACTCTTTTTCTTAAATAGATTGTTATAACTTTATTAGAACCTTATAAAGTGTTAAAACCAACATTATGATCAAGTTAAACATTGTCGGTTATGGAGGCCAAAGAAACTGTGGATGTACGTTTGTTTGTATATACTTTTTAATTGAAATTGTTACAAGTAATTATATATTTATACATATTATAACAAATAACAACAAAGATCTCAAGAATAGATTTTAATTCATTTTAATATGTATGCAAAAATCAAAATGTCCATACAACAGAATTATAGGAGGATATACCATTGTCTAGTAAATCAGTTTAGACTCACAAGTCTCAAATACAACAAAAATAATCAAACAAGTTATAACTTAAAACTAACACTACATACCATTTTTCAAAATGGCATAGTTGAATAAATTGTTTTGATACATAAAATCAAAGAATCATTTATAATAAAAGTATATATGCAATCATTAACCAGCTTAAAAAGTAACAACAATCTACTAAATAAGTTTGGCAAAAACACAAAATGATTCACTAAAGTGAATATAGTGGTTGTTTCTTTACCTCTAAAAGCTTTCTTCCCAGTTACAAGACAATTCCATTATGTGACTTGACTGAATCCGAATCGGAGTAAATGTTTCTTTCGAGTTTGAGATTGTAAGTGCAGAGAAAAATTGTGAATGTAAAAACCTGAATCATTGAAGAACAGTTGTATCACTACTTCAGTAATGGTTACAGACTTACAGTTTTCAAGGTCTTTGTTCTTAATCCAAAATATATGCGTGTAGTATTATATCTATGTCTCACCACACATAACATGTTCTTAGTTTCTGAAGCCAATGGTGATCGTTTTGGTGAATGTTCACCGACCACTGGTTCTTTAATAATATCCTGATCGTAGTTATTGGCACTTGTTCTTTGTGATCGGAGGGAACTCTTAGTATGAGTGGGACTTCTAGATGAAGATCTAGTAGAACTGCACCACAAAAATCAAATTAAATAAATAAGATACATATGTATAAGTTGATGCAAAAGTATCTACAAGTTTGAATTTTAACATTTATTTCTTTATTATTTTTTCTGGTTTATCATTATCTTTAGGTTATTAGAATCTAGTATAAATTATTAGGTTTCGTTAGTGTTTAGTACTTATTGGATTGAATTTGAATATAAGGTTTCGTGAGTGTTTAGTACTTAGTTATTGGATTGAATTTGAATATAATTAAGGACATTGTTCTTGAACCTATTGCTTCCTTTTGTGACTGTCAATTATCAATTGCTTATTTTGCCATTCGATAGCTTCTCCTAAACTGCATCGTATGTGTGCTTACACAAGCATTCATTTAATTAACAACATTCTTCAAAGAAATGGTAATACCTGTAGTTTACTTCTGTATCAAGGGAAGAATGATCATCAGTAGAATGAATTGACAAACAAGGAGTGACTTTTGATAGCACTGGAACCGTTGATTCTTCTAGACTGACACCATTCACCAGTTGTTTCTTGTCTACTAACTCAATCTGGATAATTTTGAAATTAATAACTTCTTAAACCATTAAGTTTATAAGCTTGAAGTGCAATTAAAGCAATACACATGTGAATGGATTATTATTATTATCTTATGGACTTGTGATCTCTTAGATGTACCACGGGAGAAGTAACCATAGTAGGTTGCTTGGGCAGAAAGAGCTAAGGTAGTCATCAAGTACATCTGCACACATTTTAAGCATTTTTTTTGTCTAATTTCAACTTATAGTAACATAACAATAATGAAGGATATTTGAGGGTTAGAATTTCGCTAACCACTGCTGTGTAGAACTGTGTTGGAAGCTGCAAAGTAAGAGAACAAATGAATTAAATTACAGACGTACGTTCATCATAGTTAACACAATTAGCATGCAAGATAATACATCTTAAAACAAAATACAACCTCCTGTAACATTAACAAAATCATAGTATGAAATCATACTTTCATATAGAGCATAGAAATATTATTGTTTTTATGTAAGAAAATTTAGAGAAGTTTGAAAAAGAGAAAGACTCACCGTAGATGGTTCTAACAAACAACCAAACAAGTTCAAAAGATCTCTGCCAAATAACAAAAAGAAAAATAAGAAAAGAAGGATAATATAAAGAATAAGCTAGAGAAAGAAAATTATATTTATTTTATTTCCTTCATGTTTGTTATGGTCTTATGGAATCGACATCGCTAAGATTATTATTAAAAGCAACCCTATCCTTTAAAGACATAGTTTTATAGATAAATTCAAGGTTTATTTATATTTTAGTGGTACTCTAAATATAAATAAATTCAAGGTTTGTGGTCGTGGAAACTAAGTAAATAGTAGTTTAAGGGGCAAAAGTGTATTTTATGAATTGGATTATCTTAACTATATTTTACACATATGACAATCATACTGTTGACTTTTAAACTGAGATTCTTATTATTTTTTTGAAAAACTATAACTTCTTTATACGTTGACATTCTTTTTAACAAAATTACAGCATAAAACGAATAATTTATACTATTTAATTTAAATATGTCATTGTTATATTTAAATTAATTATAAAGATTAATTAGCTTGATAGCCTATTAGGGGTTCTTAGATGTTTGTCTATATGTACGTGTATCATTGTGTAGAGTTTGCATTAATAATTAAAATCTCTCTTTTACCTTTGCAGACACTAAAAATATAAAATAAAAATAGATAGTTGTTTTTTTTCAATTACCCGAGTATCCAATGTCAAAACGAGGCCCATAGCAAGCCCTTCCGAAGATTTCTCTTTGTAATTCATGATGATTTGAGGTACCTCGATCTGCAACACTCCAACTTAAATACTAATTATCCCCAATATTATTGAAATCCAGTCCTTCGTTGTGCAAAGACATTAATACTTCATGTGACTTCTAAGAGCCCACTGAGAGCAATGTTGATTTGTAGAGCATGTTGGCAGATCATGACCTCCTAAGAACCCCATGTAACTATGAAAGATATACCAACACATTATGTGATTGTAAGAAATAATACATTAACATGTGTTCTACTGTTCTAGAAAGCAGTATAATCTCACTTTTGGTGTCAACAAACAAAATGCTTTTCAACTTCAAATTGATAGTCAACTTTGATGTTTAAGTTTTTTTAATAAAAACACAGATATACGTAACACCCATACTTTTATACAATTTTTCATATGATTTTCTTTTAATATTGGTCTTAGGTCTTATATCAATGAATCACAATCATTCTTAGTTCTTATCTTTTGCATGAAAATTACCTTTTATATTTTTCATGAAAGGATTATGCAATTATGCCATACAGTCCGAAGGAATAAAACTGGAATGGTATACAATTGTTGATATTTTTCAAATTCTCTCGTCTATTAAAAGTGTGAAATTAAACGTTAGGCGCTAATCGAGCGGTAGGGCACCGATCGACTAGATTGATCGGGATAATCGTTTTGAAATTTTTATATACAATTTTAAATTTTACATATATATATACACACACATTTTTATATGTAATTCTTATAAAAATGTTTAGTTTTATTACATATAAACAAACTAGCCTGATTTTACAAAATTTTCGCCGGAATTTCAATAGTTGCCGAAATCTGGCCGGAAACACTTGTTGGAATTTCTGATTTTTCGCCAATTAGGACCGCCTAGGTCCACCTAAGGCCGCCTAGGGATCGAATTTGACCACCGTTGACCGCCTAACGATTAATTGGCCAGTTAGGTAAAAACTCCTAGGTGGACGACCGACTAACGACTAATCGTCGATTAATCGGTTGCCTAGACCGATTGTTGCAACACTGTATATGATAATATATATATATATATATATATATATTTAAAGTTATTCAATAAATCTAGCTTTTTATTCAATATATTTGAATATATCATTGCTATACTTTTTTTAAATCATCTTTTTTTTAAAGCGTCTACGTGTTATACGTACGACTTGCATAATTATAAACATAATTTGTGTAATTAATAAAATAGATTGTGTAAATATTTACGTAAATTATTTTATAAATATACAACTATTCTTCCTCATTTTAACAAAATATTGCACACCATTATTTACGTTATCCATGCAAATAGCATCATTTCATGCATGTTTCATCATACACAACAATTTAACTACTAATATTAAAAAATGCTGTTTTGAGGAGTCATATATACTCATATATATGACTCACTTGGATATTTAATTAGTGTATCTTTCTGGAAATAACACAATGTCATTAACTTGTTATCCTCGTATTAACACAATCTCTAAAATATTGAGGAGATGCATTACCTCCCGATGTCGTTAACTTGATTACACTAGACCACGTTCACCACTAGTTATTCTTAGTGATGAATCTGCTAGTAACTTTATTGATTATCACCACCTTAGACTCTCTATTTATAGCTATTACTACACTCTCAAAATACACATATTAATATGATTTTTGAGATGTGTTCATATAAGGCCCTGTTCCCGAAAACCTCACAGTTGGTCAATCACAGCAATTAAAACACTATACATTATAATTATACAAACTTAAGTAGCGGAAATGATTTATCAAAAACCATTCATTTCATTTAAAACACTGTTGTTAAACAATACATCATCATTAACGGTTTACAAAAGAATTGTTTTAACGCATTACAAAACAACAACAACATAGAATACGAATGGATGTCAGTCTTTCCCTACCGAGTAGCTTCACCATCGTGCCATCCTCAGCAATAATTACCTGCCAACTGAAAAGATATAAAAGTCAGCGTTGCTGAGTGAGTTCTAGTTTTAAAAGTAATAAAATACTTTCTATATGTTGTATATGAAAAATACTTTTTTCTGTAAAATACAACTCTGTACTATATATGCGAGCACGCATTAACTATATGAACAAATACTGTTCGTTCTCTTTATTGTATGCCTTGTCTGTTCTGTAAACTTTTATCTTTATGTTTCACTTTTTGTATGGACCAGTGAGCAATACCCCAACTGTATGCGCGATGGAAAAACGGGTGATGGGCCATCTATATCCCTCGAAAGGGTCAACTGTATCCCTCGAAAGGGTCAACTGTATCCCTCGAAAGGGTCAACTGTATCCCTCGAAAGGGTCAACTGTATCCCTCGAAAGGGTCAACTGTATCCCTCGAAAGGGTCAACTGTATCCCTCGAAAGGGTCAACTGTATCCCTCGAAAGGGTCAACTGTATCCCTCGAAAGGGTCAACTGTATCCCACAAAAGAGTTCTGTGTACTGTGTACAAGGCCAACCCAATCACCCAGGACACGCTACAAAAGTCTTGCCAATCTCAATTGATTGACCCTATGTGCATAATTGGGTAGCTAACCCGCAGCACAGTTGAACTAACGACAACATGGTCTCCTCTTGTCTTTCTCTCTCTAAAGTCCGAATGAGAGTGATGTGAAAAGAGGGTGAGCGACCATGTCCACCTTTACACCAACTTTTTCAAAGTTTTGTCCTTTTGGACACTTTTAGTCTCTCCACTTGAACTTTATGGCTTTTCTTTCATTTATTCTTCATTTCTTGTCTTATTAAAATAACCGGGTGTTACAATTCAACTCAAAAAATGTATGTATATAAAATTATGTACGTTGAATATATGTTGACGAGCAAGAAAATTTGCTAATGAGCTGTCAAAGCCACCATTTCATTGTTGGCTTAAGAGATTTTACATGATATAGATTTGAAAAGTGTCGATTGTATCGTTTTTCTTCCTTGTTTGATATTAGAATAGGATCCTTGACCCCTTTCTCCATTCATTTCCCTTCTATATATAATTACAAGTGATCCTCTAAGTTAGGATACAGATCAACAGAATAACCAATTATGCTAGATATAATCTTATCTCTAAATATATATGCTATTATACCCCCCCGCAGTTGAAGCGGGAGGAGAACGGATTTTGAGACTGGACCGAAAGTCTTCAAATAGAATCCGAGGTAAACCCTTAGTGAAGATGTCGGCAATCTAATAACGAGAGGGGACGTGAAAAACCCGAACATAACCGCGTTGAACCTGCTCACGAACTAAGTGAATGTCCAGTTCAATGTGTTTCATACGCTGATGTTGAACTAGATTGCCCGAGAGATAGATGGCACTAACATTATCACAATAGATCAAAGTGGCACGAGAAAGCAGTCTATGTAGCTCGAGTAGAATATTGCGTATTCGGCTTCGGCACTAGAGCGAGAGACGGTGCTTTGACGTTTAGAAGACCATGAAATGAGATTATCGCCATAGTAGATACAATAACCACTGGTGGAACGGCAATTTTTAAGAATAAAAGGTGGAAAAGGTTTGGGTAAGTATTTGATGGCATGTCCGAGTACGGGAATGGTATTTCCATTTCCAACGACAATATTTTGAGAAGAGCAATTATTCAGCCTTTCGAGTTTCGACTTGACCAGTTTGGATCGGGCCATGTAGAAAGATGGCAGTGGGTGTTGCTGTTGGATTATTGTGGCTATACCTTCATACTGATCGTTCAAACCGGCAAGCAACTGAAGCACTAACCGGTCGTTGTCGACCGGGGCATTTACATTGGCCAATTGATCTGTCAAAACTTTGAGTTCTTGGTAGCACGTGAACTTTTTATTGTCTTGAAATATGTTCTCAATGGCTATCCATGCATCGTATGCGGCTGAAGTAGGCTTGAGAATTGTATGTAGCAGATCACTAGAAATCGTGCCATGCATATATCCATTGTAATACAATGGCATCCAGCCGCTCCCAGTCATCTGCCGGAGGAGTTTTTGGTGGTGCTTCTTTGTCTTTATCAGCGGAGGTGGTGGGTGCTGGGGTTAGTTTGCGAGGAGAAAGGTGGTCAGATAAGAAATGCTTTGCAATGAATTCTGAACAAGGTGGACCAGGATGCATATTGCCCAGATTCCATCTCGAGATTAACCGGGATGAAAGATTTGATATTGGAAACGGTTGATGCGGGATGATTTTTTTATTCCATGGCGACTTGGAAAGGAAAAAAATATGAAATAGCAGTGAAGAAGCAGGTGAATGGGAGGGGAGGCCGAGCTATTTGTTTGACATGCACTTTTGTATTCTCTAGCAACTTTTGATTCATCTAACTTCACACTTGCACATCTAAGAGTGCACATGTAAGAGTTTAGGACTGTTTGGGCTAGTAGTCCTAATAGGTGTTGGTGAAAACAATAAAAATATTCCTCTAATAAGAGCATTAGAAAACATCTTTTAATAACCACTTCAAAACAAAATAGAACATAATCATAAAAGAGGTGAGTAAATGAAGTAAAGCCAACTTTCCTATGCAAAGCACCCTAACTTCAATACCTGAAAATTGTAATACAAGATTATACATCCTAACTGTTATTTTAACCTGAACATTATGATTTCACAAATTCACCAAACTATATATCGCATAAACAAAAGTTACGATAGGCTTTCAATCAAAAGGTACCAACATTAGAAGTTTAAATTATTTTGGCATTATCTCAAGGTCAGCTAGTGAATTGACACATTAGTTGTGATCCATTTGTAGAAACACAATTGAAAATTAATCTAACATAAGCTCATGATCCATGAAAATCTAATACTTTAAGTTTTTTAATGTTGAAATAAGAGCTGAAAATTAGTGACAGGTCTGTGTACGCTAAGCAAATATGTTAAAATTTACTAAATAACAATTAAGTCAAACTTACTACCACCTGAATAATCATCGGCTACCAACTTTTAATGAAAGTTATATTGCTTTAGGATCCTCTTTGACCCATTATACAGCTTGCTTAAATAACCATATTTACATCATGTATATGTATTCATAAACCAGAAATGGTAAAATAATTATACATGGTAAAATAAAACATATTGAAAAACCAAATGAAATATGAACAAGTAAGGAAGTTACAGCAGAAACATATTACAATCATATTAAAATTAGAAACCAAAATAACATAATAAAATGAAGTCGAATGACATGTGGCTTACGAGATTTTGGTTTATTAGAGTTTTATAGATATATATATATATTATATATATATATATTATATATATACATATATACATATGTTATATATACATATGTATATATATACATATGTATATATATACATATGTATATATATACATATGCATATATATATATACATATGCATATATACATACATATGCATATATACATACATATGTATATATACATATATAACTATATATACATACACACACACACACACACATATATATATATATAATATATATATATATATATATATATATATATATATTATATTTATATGCATAATGCATTCTTTTTTCTCCCACCTTTTAGTAGAATCAAATTGGTAAAAAAATATTACGTATAGTTTACATATTAGATTTTTTTATTTTTTATTTAGCTAACTGTTATACTTTTATTATTTTTATTTATTATAAATGACATGTTTAGCTACTTATAATCTTCTTACTCTAATAAAATAGTAAATGAGAGTAACACATGTCATCACCACAATCCCCCTCACCAAAATTTTCCCGTCTCTCTCTTATTAAATAATTATTTTAATTACTAATAATATAATTTTAATATTTTTTAATATTTAATAAATAAGAAATAAATCTATTTATTAAGTTTATTTCTAAATAAATTAATACTTTTAAAAAGTCATTTTTTTATAAATAAAATTTAACAAATTTGGGAGTTGTAATAAGAATTTTTTTAAAATTTTTTTTATACGGTTTGTTTTAAAACAAAATGTTTATTTAAAAAAATTTAAAAATAATATTTTAAAAAGTTATATCATTGTTTTATTATTTATAATCATTTCTCATACGTAATTTAAGTTATATCATATCTTAAAATATCATTTTACAATTAATAAATTTATTATATTAATATTTTATTTATTCAACCCGTGTAATACACGGGTTTATTAAAATTAGTATATTCATAAACTAATAATCTGTCCAACCCCTTTTTCACTTGCAAATAAAAAAATTCTGATTTGACATAAACCATTTTGACCTTTTTTGAACCTAATCGTTTACCTGTATTTTGCTCCTTTATTACTAAAAGGATTTGAAGCAACAGAATATGCTTTGACCAAAGCAAACAATGATTTCCCATATGTTTGCAGGGAAAATCATCAAGTGATGATGGTAAAGCCGACATTAAGACATCAGATGTGAAATTTGAAACTAATGGTCACCAAGAACCATAAAGTCAGAAATATTAGTGATCAAGATTAGGTGTTCTGAATCAAACATTGTATACTACAATAAGAGTCTCAGAAGTAGGGTTCCGTAACGGGAATCTAAAGTTTTTTCTTTCCTTAGGTACATTTGTATCTTGATTCTTTCAACCCGAATTATTTGCCATATATAATACGGTCTATTTGTTTCCTTTCTTGGCAACATTTGGTAACAACATAGCTCGTTGTCAAGTACAAGTTCATGATATTGATTTAAACCCATAATCTACTCTTATTTCATTATTTTGACGGTTCTAACCTCTATATAAGTATTTATAGAAAATATGTTTACTTTTATATTAAAAATATTAATTCTAATGATACCATCGTTAGCCATGTGAAATATTATAGTACAATACCGTTTATAAATACCACTAGAAAAAATAAATACAAGCAATATTTATGTACCAAATTTGATTCGAACATTCGTCTTTAGTATATATTCCAACAAGTCTTCATAAAGTATTCCCAGGGTCTCTGCTCAAGACAACGCGTCTGTTTCCCAGGGTACAACAGCCAAAGCAGTATGTACTGCCAGAGAATGCCTCGGCCCGAGAGATTACCGGGTAAAGTATGTGTTATAATATTATGTGAAAAAAGGTTGAAGATGATGGTATAGAAAGAACAATTTAGAGAGTACTCCTCTCTAAATTTCTATAAAACTTGTTGACACTCAAGAAAATAAATTTCTTTTTCTTTTTTTTTCTTCTCATCATCATGAGTTTGTTTATACACTCATGCTAATAAGTTCATATTAATGTGAGTTTTATGATTCACAACCAAAACTCTCATTTGATTTATGAAATGTTTTATAAGACCAAATTAAAACTCTCATTTTATTCATGACAAGTTTAATATCAATTTAATAAAAATTATAATCCATAATAGACATTCATAATATTTATTAAAATACTTGGTCAACATAAAACATTCATGTTAATCAAAACATGGTTTTGTTAGCATTATGCAAGAAATTACAAAATTTCCTACAATAACCACCCAAGTTTTACTTTCTTCATTTCGACCACTCAACTTCGAGCATCGATATCTAATTCATCTTAGCTTCAGTTTGGACAGGGTTAGTTCATTACAAAACGAGAACTTAAACCAATAAATAAATAACTATTTATATAAAAAACATATAAATATAATTATTTTGTATCTAAAATTCCAACAATATTCATTTGGTCTAATCTTGTACACTAGTTAATACTAATTTTCAAAGAAATTAGACACTTTTTCTTTGGAAATTAAGGCTGGTTTGCTTTAAGATTTTTGTACAAGTTCAAAATACTTTAGTTTAAAAGAGATTCATATAACTCGATCTGAAAAACTACTCAAGACGTTATAAAACACAATAAAGCAACAATTTAAGGCGTCAGGAGTATTTGCGTCCATTTATATACATGATAATATCACGTATCAACACTGTGAAAAATAAGATAGTCGCACCTTGTAAATGTATAACTGCATAGATATATTATATGATGCATTATGGTTATTTTAAAAGGTCAAGGTCATTCTTTTTAAAAAGAATTACAACAATATTATTGTCATGGGATCATCTCGCAAGAAGGTGGGCTTATTTAACTGGTTTTAAAATAAAGAGTAAATTATACGGATGGTACTTTGATTTAGTTAACACTTTGAATTCGGTCCTTTAAGTTTTAAAATTGTGAATATAGTCTTTAATGTTATAGTTATCTTTCATCAATGGTCTCTACTCTGTTAGTTCAGTTAGTGATTATCAATACAATTTCATTGTATTATAATTTTTTAATTATAAATATCTTAATTATTTAATACACAAATAAAAAAATATTTTAAAAAATATTTTCTTTTAAATGTTTGGTTTATTATTTTTTTAAAACCAATATGCGGGTTTTTTTAAACCCTTATAAAAATGTCTTCTTTTATAAAGACGTTTAAAACTAAATTGTTTTTTAGTGTTTAAAAAACTAAGAATTGGTTTAAGAAAAAAATGTTTTAAAAAATGAATGGTTTAAAAAAAGAACTTTAGAAAACTAATCAGTTTAAAAAATCAAAAATTTTTAGAAAAACGTATAAAAACGAACTGTTTAAAAAATCAAACATTTTACAAAATATGTTTTCAAAACGTTTTTTATTTGTGTATTAAAATGTATTTTATTAAATAATAGTTTTAATAAAAATGAAATTGTAAAAATAATATAAAAATAAAAAAGTTTTCGAAAACGAAAATATAATATTTTCTTAAATAAAAATAATACTATAGTTTAAAAGGTAAATTATATAGATGACTAATACGAGTAAAATGCTAAATTTTACAATATTTAACATTATTAACGATTGACTAACAGACATAGAAATCATATATGAAAGAAAAAAATATATTAGAGACCATATTTAAAGATTTTAAACTTTAATTAAATACCAAATCCAAAATTTCAACATAACCACAAAACCATCGACTTAATTTACTCTAAAACAAAGTTTAGACTTTGAATATATTGATGAATCATATATCACATAAATGTTTCTTTTCAAAGTTAGCTCATTTTATTTATTAAAACTCAAATATTATTGTTGTACTTAACTCTAACATTAAAACTCAAATTCAACCTATATACGTCTTTTCTTTCAAAAATATTATGAGAGTTCAAGACGTAGTGTCAGGAGACAAAGTAAAAAAAAAGTTTATTCAAGTCATTATACTGACGACTTGTTGGTGCATTTGAAAAGTGAGAAATAACCGAGTGTCTAATGACAAACATTCCTCGATGGAAAATCTATTTGGAGAGGTTAAGTCAATGACTCATCTATGGATCAACAATCGTTCTCATAAGATCAAGGTGGAATGGAACAAATTACGATCTTTCAACATTAATATGAAGTTTCTCTCCTTTGGTTCATTTTTGGTTTGTATTATATATAACCACTGGCTTGAGTCTTAATGGAATTTCATATTGTTGTTCAAAAAAAATTTAAAACGTTTACAACGACAATATAGATTTTGTGGTAGATTCATAATATATGAATATAATGCACATTTATCACACATTGTGTTTCAATCGAATAAGGCAAATCACACAATACATAAAATTGGAAGGATGTATGATATCACAATATGGCCCATGCATTATATGCAAATTGGTGCTTTAAAGTACTATTCACGTGAATCACGAAACTGAAAGTGACTAGGGAATTAATTATTGCCACACAAGTACTCGACACTTGTTATTGTTCTCATGTTATTAGATCTTAAGCTTCTATGGTTTTTTCATTTAAAATAATATGCACATAATAGATGTTTTTTATAACGTTAATCATCAAAAAAATGTTGTATCTGAAATTAATGAAAAAATGTAGAATTTGATTTGACATGGTAATGATATGGTCTACTTTGTGCTTTATCCATATAACCACTCAACATGTCACTTCAGCAACACTCAACGTTAAAAGTTCACACAATTTGATGTTCATTTTAACCTACGTGTTTAGATCAGTTATGGCATAGTTGTTTTTACCGTCTTGTTTCTATTATGCCCCTCTTAAGAAAAACATTAGATTTGTTGCTAAATATAAGGTATAATCAGGAAGAAGTTTGAAGATTATGCAACTTTTTCTTTTAGAGTTATTTTATATATGTAAAACGAAATGAACGATCTTTAAAATCTAAAAAGAAAACCTCAAAATAGAACTATATAATAAAGACGTGTTTTATTTGTATCTACATAAATCACAACTCGAATACAACTTTATATTTATTTCACTAAATGCACCCTTTATCATACGTATGTGTAAGATATGGTATACTAACATACAACATATGTATAAAGGCGTATAACAATATATAACATTAAATCATATAATATTATTTTTTATGTTTTTAATGTTAATTCGAGGATATATATATCTTTTTTTGGTGTGTTTTTTTTTAAATTTGTGCTCTTCGAGTGTTCCGCAAGTGTGAATAGGGGAATTTGCCTACGTGGTAGGTGCTAGGCGAGGTTGCTGAGGTGATATGTTGAGTGTTGACTGTTGTGTTCTGTTAATCTGACTAACGGATACCAACAATACTTGATCTGACAACTCAATTTTTTGAAGTAGAAAAAAAATCTTCAAAAAAACTAATACAAATACAAAAAGTGATAAATTAGAGTGCCGAATCATGTACTATTAACATCTGCTAATCAAACTAGCAAAACACAACGGTAAACACTCAATGTGACAACTCATCCAAAACTCACTCGATTTCGATTTCTGTGTGCCAATGCAGTAGACCAGTGATGGAACACTCTCACCATGTAACGCAATTTTCGGGACGAAAATTCTTTCAACATGGGGATAATGTGACATCCGGTAAATTTCCGTTACCAAACTCCGTTAGTTCCGTTAAGTCTTGTATACACGTGTCGTGAGCACACACTAGTTGTCGTTTAACATTGGTGACTTAATAATAATTAATAATGTTAAACTAATGTTAATTAAATTGATTATGTGATTGTTGTGTTAAAATTATGTGTTTACGCGATTTAATTGCTGATTGTAGAAATTAATCGCGTAATGCGGAAACGTGCCTATTTGTTCGTATGTCTTGTGTTTTTGCAAAGATAAATTATGTAATGAAAATTATTAGTTCATATCTTTATATTTTTAAGTTAAAGGCATTTTAAAAAGAGTTTAAAGTCTAGTTTTTATAAAATACCAAAACACAAGGGTTTAAAGGGTAAATATGTAAATTAAATTAAGTAAAACATAAACCCTAGCCCCACCTCCCCATGTGCGACCGTAACCTCCCTCATCCCCTCTCAAACCTGCGATTTTGATCAAGATTAAGAAAGAACACATTGGATTTGATCGATCTCAAGGCATACAACGCATTACAAGTCTCAATTTTGTTACATTACACGTTTAAAGGTTAGATTTTTCATGTTTTTATGATGTTCTTCATTATGGCCGAACCTTAAATCACAAAATTGGTGTTCTTGGTGTTGAGTTTTGATCAATTGATGATGTTTATATGTTAGTTAGGTTGAATACATGTTAGTTAACGTCGATCATGGATGAATTACATGTTTTTAGTGGTTTAATCATGGGTTTTGATTCTAGTCAACCCTAATTCGATTTTGAGCATGATTATGGATGAATGATGATTGTTTGATGAATGTGTGATGATTAATAAGTTGTATGAATGTTAGTAATCATGGATCTTGCAAGAAATTGATGATTTGGTGTTGATGTTCATAGCTTACTAAGAATAGTAACTTTATCTTGCGTGTAACGTTGAATTATTGATGAATTGATGTTATGGATGTGTTCATGGTGATGATTAGATGTTAGATTGATGTTGTGATCATTGGGAATTCAAGAACACATGTTATAGTTCATACATTACTAAAGATAGTAACTTTTGGATATGAATTGATGAGTTATGATGTTTGGATGTGGTTGATCATGCTTAGGTGTTAGTATGAGCTTGAATTGGTATATTATTGATGAATTCATGTATGCTTTGGATGTTTGATAGATTTTGGGATGTTCTTTCCCAAAAGGGAAACTTTATTCGTGTAAACGTTGAAGTATGATGTTATGATCATGTTTGGGATGATAGGAGCCTGCTAGTATGTTCAAGGATAATTCTAGTGTGATAGAACGTGTTAAATTAGTTGTATGGCATGCTTGGATAATCATGGGTGATATTTGGACCTTGGTGATCATGTATGATGTTGGTGTTGATTAGTGCTAGGATATCATGTTTAGGTTTGGTGAGTAATGATTATGGTGTATGTTGTATGCCATGGGCATGGCTATGATTTAAGTGTTATGTATGGATAATGTAGCATGTGTATGATACTATTTGAATGTTAATCATGTATGTTGTATGTGATCATTGGCTTTATTTGAATTATAACTCATAATGTCACCAACGGGTCAAACGGGTCAACTAGGTCAAACGTGTCTATTTTTCTGAAAGCTTGAGTCTTTGGTTTTGTTATGCTTAGGGTTTCACATGTATTTCATTTACACGTACTTATGTACTCACATGATCTAGGTAACCTTTGAAGTTTGTCTATCCTCTCGTTTCTCAAGTAAACCCTAAGTACTTTTTGCATACATCAGGTGAGTTCATGCCCCACTCTTTACTTAATCTCTTTTGGGGGAGATAGCATACTGGTATTTTACGAACGCTTTTAATATTTAAGTTGTGTATAATATTAATATAGTGCTGTTTACCATGGGAAAAGTCCTCACACTTTCGAATTGTTAATATTTAATAGCGGGGAAACTTGGGTAGTACTACTGGGTCTGACGAGCCCCACCTGTGTGACTCGAGGTCAACCGGGTGCAATTTGTCCTATTGAACATTGTCACGACATGGTAAGTCGTGACAGGAGGCAACAACTATCACAGTCAGCTTCAATTACGAAATCACTATGTATTAATATTTACTGTTAATAGACTAGCTATCTATTACAATACACTACTTATATATATCACAACTGTTTATATGTTTATTGAACTCAAACTCTTGAACTCACCAATCGTTGTGTTGACATTTTTTAGTATGCTATTCTCAGGTCATTAGCTTGCTTGCCATAGGAGCACTGCATGGTTCACTGCATTCTAAGACACGATCTTCAAGACAATTTTAGCATTTTAATAATTATGGTTTACTCTTTTGGGTTGGCACCTGTTTTGCCATAGTTATACTTTCATTGCCTTGGGTTGTTTTCAAAACGTTTCCGCATTGTTTAAAGTTTGTATTTTGGTTGATTTTGTCTAAATTATGGCATATAGAGTCGTTCTGAGTAACTATTGACTGTGATCCTGGTTTGTTCACACGCCTCGCGGTAAAACTCCGCAAGTGGATTTTGAGGGTGTGACACTCAACATGTCATCTCAGCTATCTCGCGTGACACTTGCTAAACCGCCTGCCACGTAGGCAAGTTTCACTATCCAGACTAACTAAACACGCAAAGGTCATATGCTTCTCGTAATATCACCAAAACCATATATTCTCCATAATAACACCATACCAGAAACATGGTGATCAGATACCAATACTAGGACCACTATATATGCATGTATTAACATGGTTACGTGAACAAATGGACCACATGGTTCCGTATATGACTCGATCATTGATAGTAATATATGTGACCCTTGGTCACACCACTATAAATTAAGTCACCACACACCATTGTCATTCAACATTTTAACCTCAAACTTAACACTTAACGCCACCACAACTCTAACCACACATGGCTCAAACCCACACTCCCTTAACCTTCACTGTCAAGCGGTGTCCGCCGGAGCTCATCGCACCGGCGAAACCGACACCTCGAGAGCTCAAGCCGCTCTCGGACATTGATGATCAAGAGGGCCTAAGGTTTCATATTCAAGTGATTCATATATATCAAAGGAACCCGAAAATGGGAGATAAGAATCCGGCGAGTGTGATCCGAGAGGCGTTGGCGAAGGTGCTGGTGTTTTATTATCCGTTTGCCGGACGGTTGAAGGAAGGTCCGGCTAGGAAGCTTTTGGTGGATTGCTCCGGCCAGGGCGTGTTGTTTATCGAGGCGGAGGCTGATGTTACGCTGCAGCGGTTTGGGGCGGAGCTCCGCCCGCCGTTCCCTTGCCGGGAAGAGCTTCTGTATGATGTTCCTGGCTCTAGTGGTGTTATTGATTCACCATTGTTGCTTATTCAGGTGAAAGTTAATTACTATAATAAGATTTTATAGTTTTAGTTTTTAATTCGCAACTAGTTTGTGACTGAATTGAAATCAGAGTGGTCGTGAAATTAGCGACCGCCACGTCGCAAAGTGGTCGTAGAGTTTACGACCATTTTGCTACTGAAAATGAAAATGTTGAGTATGATCATGCACATAGTTAACGTGACATGTTTTTATTGGCTTTGATTGATAGGTGACGCGACTTTTATGTGGAGGTTTTATTGTCGCTTTACGAGTGAATCACACCATGTGTGATGCAACGGGATACGCACAATTCATGACAGCATTGTGCGAAATGGCAAATGGCGCGTCGACGCCATCGACGCTGCCAGTTTGGCAGAGAGAGTTGCTTTGTGCAAGGGACCCGCCGCGCGTGACATGCACGCATCGCGAGTATGACGAAGACCAAGTGGCAGACACTGATGGCACAGTCATCCCATTGGATGACACGGAACATAGGTCGTTTTTCTTCGGACCTGCTCAGATTTCCGCTATCCGTAGGTTGGTTCCAACACACTTAAAAAATTGTACCACATTGGATGTTCTAACAGCTTGTGTTTGGCGTTGTCGGACGATGGCTCTCCAACCAAATCCCGAAGACGAAATGCGTATGATGATCATTGTTAACGCGCGTAGAAAGTTCAATCCTTCTATCCCTGTAGGATATTATGGAAATGTGTTCAGCTACCCGGCCGCCATTTCCAAAGCCCGAGACCTATGTAACAAACCATTAGGACACGCGTTGGAGCTTGTCATGAAAGCCAAATCACAAGTCACAGAAGAGTACATGAGATCCGTCGCTGATCTAATGGTAATCAAAGGACGACCGGGCTTCACAGCTGTTGGAAGCTATGTCGTATCGGATGTGACACGAATGGGGCTACTTGAACTTGATTTCGGATGGGGAAAAGCGGTCTATGCAGGGCCAGATCACCATATTGCTGGTTTCTTTACGCGTTATGTAAATCATAAGGGCGAGTCTGGAATCGTGGTACCCATGTGGTTGCCGAGTACCGCTATGAAGAGATTTGTCAAAGAGCTAGATCATATATTGGCACCAGACAATAAAGATCGTGTCGCCCAAGAGCGAGTTCACGCTCATTCTCATTCGAGAATGTAGTTTACTCATAAGTGTTTTTTCAAGTTTTTATGTATAAATAAATGGTCGTATGCGACTTAATCATCGTGTACACTGTGTTCTTGTTTCTAATCAATCAATCAAAATGTGTTACTTTGAAATTACATTTTTGTTGAACTGATCGATAGTTCATTTGATACCCACCAAGCAATATATGGTGGCGTATTGATTTATTGTAGAAATTTAAATTATAAATTGTATTTATTCATCAATAAAACTTAATTACGTTCAAACTTTAAAGAATAACTAAGATTTATACCTGTCGTGCTTGCAGCGCCGTCTTACGCGACTTAAAAAAGTATAAACTACATTCGACCCGACTTGTTTCTTAATTAAATTTATGTCAAAACGTAATGTAATTCAAATTTACACCGTCCGATAAAAAATTAAACTATTTGACCCGACTATAAACAAAATTATGCGATAAAACATAGAGTACAATCGCGCTGACACATTAACCATGCCATCCAAACACAGTTTTGAAAAAAATTAAATTATATAAAGTAAAACCCAAAGCTTTTTGAAGAGGGTTTTTTGAAACTTTAGTACAGTTTCAATTTCAAAAAAAGTGATAAGAGATAAAGCTATAGATAGCGTAGCGTAACGACAGGATAGGAAAGAAAAATGCTCAATGAAGCGCTCAAGAGTCCCTATATAAGGTGGTTTTTGGAGTTTTGGGGTGCTCTGTTTGTAGCTTTTATTTGTGGCTCATTTATAAAACCTTTAATATTATTGTGGCTAACTTATAAAGTCTTCAAACAAAACTTGAGACACTAACATATATAAATTATATATAGTATAATTTTAATATGTTGTAAAGTCATTATTTTCATAAAATGGCTCATTGTATTTTTCAGAATACTCTGAGTTTTTAAATCAGAGTAGTGAAACAATATTATTATGTATTTTTAATTGTAAAACATAATAATAAAATAAAAAATAATATATTTAATATATAAAGACAATGACAAAAATAAAACAAATTGATCTAAAACATAATGATAAATACATATAATATACGATGAAAATATTTGACACAATAACCTAATATTTGATACAATGACATGACATGTTATAAATTATGACGGTACGCATTTAACACAATGACTAAAATGTTATATTTTTTAAAAACAATAGAAGAACACATGTTAAACCCAAAATATCTTAACATAATATTTTTACTATAACCTCACTCTTATTATAAACGACGTGTTTAGCTTCTTTTTTTTAACAACACGTAGAACATTTTAGGATAAATCAAGATCTTATACCTTGTAGGATTAGAATTGACGCGGGCCCAAAATCGCTTATTAAAAAAAGTTTCACTGAAATAACCATAACTTGGGCTATAAGTTTTCGATTTGGGCCTGCGACCAGTCAAAACGACCGTTGGACCGAGGAGCACGTTTATAAAAATGTTGTAGGCGGTTTGGGTCATCGTTTCGGCCCAAAAAAAGCTTATTTTATGAGTTATTTTAATTTTTGTTTTATTTTTAGATTTTGTTGGATTTTACATTTGGCTCAGGTTTTAACCCGTTTATATTGTGTGGCTCATTCAACTTGTGTTTTCTTTCTTTATATGCTTGTAAGAGATTGGTGAAATAATCATTGAAATTTATAAAAAAAACTTTGTTTTTCTCTATCACAATGAGTGTTAATGTGAATTCCTAATTATCGGCATTCTTTGTGAATCATCGATAGTTAGAATAATTGTTTCTGGTATTCTTATTGAATCAACATGTTCAATTATTTATCCTTTTGTTATTGATTGCATCAAGAACCCATAACTTTTTTATTGCGGGATACATCACTTACCACCAAAATGTCCTACTTATTTGATTAATTCTTATTATTCTTGTATTCATTTATTTGTTATAAACGTTGTGTTTAGTTAAACGTAATATTCTCATTAAGTATGATTACAACATTGCAATGTCAATTTTTTAAATTTATTTTCAGCGATCAATTATATAGAACACCGTTACAAGGAATTGAAAAGCAACTTCTAAATCAAAGCCAATAGTTGGCGTCCTCTTTACTGAATCACAAAGCCCGTTTTCAGACCTAGGTGTTCCTTTCCCTGCCTTTTTTTGTTTTTCATAATATATATTTTTATTTTTATAATTTTTCTTTTAATTTATTTTTCTTTTCTTTTTAATGACTACATAAAAATTTAAACTAGTTTTATAATTTTCAAAGTTTAAGAACCAAACATACAATCTATCAAATTACATGGATCATTTTTACATTTTTTAATAAAACTAAAACTTAATTTAAATTTTACCATCTTAGATTTGATTAAAATAACTATTTACCTTCAAAGTAATGTGTTTGATAAAATTTATTTATCACTTTTAGGTGTTCAAGAAAACTATTTTACAACTAATGCTTTTGTGGATAAATAATCATTATTTTTCAAATTTTATAACTGTAATATTATGCGTTTTTGTAGCTTTGGGCTACATAAACTTTTTATCTTAAAGTTTTGTGAATTTTTCACAACTTTTATAAAAGAAAATTGATTTTCTTCAAGGGAGATATGAGTATGACAATTTTAATATAGTTGTTTCATATGTATGAAAAATAGGAAGGGTATCTATAACTAATTAAACAATTACATTTTTAGCCTGAAAAAACGTAATACTATAAAATGATGTATACAAAACACCCGAATAATATCCGCAAAACTTACATTAACTTCTAATTTTATGTTATCGATGATGGATCCAAGTCTCCGTGTTTAGAATCAATACATTTGTGTTTTTGATGTCTAAAATAGATAAATTGAGTTAGAATCTAAGATAATGTTAAGGATCAAAACTCTTATGAAATCAGAAGCTTTGTGTAACATTATAAAGCATGATGACTATGAAATGCTTTATCAAAAAGGAACAAAAATCCATATGTAATAAGGATACAAAAGTATCAAGGATTATGCATCCACTTGAGTCCACCACCCATGGAAGGTTTGGTTGTATATTTGACCACTCCAGGCTACTCACAAGTATGCTACAAAAATACACAATCATAATATGTTCGCTTCAAATCGATAATTAAATTCGAATATGATACAAGTTGTTATACGATAGAACCATTCTGGAGATAGAACTTAAAAATCAAACAGTTACATTTGTCAAAAACTTTCAAACTTTGACTTGCACTAGTTTAAATGTTTAATAAGTATGTTTTGACCATTGATATTATTTCTAAAATGACCCTTAATATGAACAAAACGAAGAAATATTGTGAATCAAAATCAAGATTACTGCTTCTAATAAAGATTATAACCCAGCTGAAACATTGCAGTTTCGATTGGCAGTTTTTAAGGTTTCATGGAAACAGGTCATGAGATCTACTACTTTCAAGGTTACTCCAATAAGCATGACCAAGTGAAGAACACTTACCTTGCTAAATAAGTAGAGTTTCCAACAAGAGCAAAGACAAACATTAGTGGATTCAGACCCTGCAAAATGAGAACATTTGATGAGAAGAACACGATTGAAGCATAAGATAGAAGAAATTGTTCTGTGCGTGTTTGACATAAACTCAAAGATGCAGATTCAGTAAATAGAAGATGTTCTTTCTCATACGATCTTAAAACCAAATAATAAACATGAAGAGCATGATGAATACATGCTTACCTGAACATTTCCCCTTTTAAACTGCAAAAAATGACGAAAACCAAAATCAAACATGTTAACAAAGTACTGTTTCCAGAATATTAAACAATATGATCCCAAACTTATTACTCGTATTAAGTATTTTTCAGAATCTACTTTTCTGTTTTCATGCCACATAGACTTACATTTAAGAAAATTTGTGGAAGTCGTCCACCCATGTAAATAGTTGCCATCCCCCAACCAAGGTAGGTACCGATCCCAATACTCTCTACGCCCTCGCTACCTTCCATTAAACTGTCACTTACCTGCAATTGATGCATATGATCAAATATTCTGAAGATATTATAATTGGGCAAATAGTCATACTAGAATTGACTGAAGTCAATCAACATTGTTCATGTTAAGCAATGAGAGAAATGATGACATGATATTTGCTAGGGACATAACTTTGCTGATATTGAAACAAACCATTTAAATAGTCTTTAAGTTTTATACGGTTGGCATATCTTAACACCAAGTAATAAGACCTTTTTTTAAATAGATTATAATAACTTATATAGAACCTTATAATGTGTTAAAACCAACATTACGGTCAAGTCAAACATTGTCAATCCTGGGGGCCTAAGAAATTTGTGGGAGTTTGAGTGTATATGCTGTTTAAATCAATGAAATTTGACACAAGTAGTTATATATTAATACATATTACAAGCTACAACAAATAAACAAAGATCTCAAAAGTAGATTTTAATTCAATTAGACATGTATGCAAAAATCATCATCATACTCATTCACCAAATGTTTCACAAAGAAACTTTAGGGATTTATAATATTAGTCTAATAATTAGGGTAGATGCAAGTACAAGAATAATCAAACAAGCTTAAACTAAAATAATGATGAATAAAAACCATATACCCTTTTTTCAAAAGGGGATTGTTGAAGAAAGTTTGAAATTTGATGCATATAATCAAAGAATAATATACACCAAGCTATGTGCCTATATATTTATTGATAGGCAGGCAACATAAGTGTACAAAACTAGTAAGTAGCTTATAACAATCTAGTTACTGACAACTATAAATCTTATATAAACACATAAAGACTACTCAAGCTATGTGCCTATAAATTAATTATTCGACTGTGTATGCTGAGTTGAAGGACCAAAGAAAGGTTGCATTGATACATAATGATTCACTACAATAAACAAAGTGAATGCATTCCCTATTTTAACCTGTAAAAGCTTTCTCCCCACTTTCAAGACAACTCCATTATGTGATTTTACTGAATTTGAACTCGGGTAATCATTTTTGAGATTGTATGTGCAGAGAAAAATTGCCAGAGTAAAAACCTGAATCACAAAAGAATCATTGCTTTAGTAATGGTTAAAGTTTTCAAGGTTATTAGTTTTACTTTCAGAATTGTGCATGTTGTGATATATTACTCACCACACATAATATATTCTTAGTTTTTGTAGCAGGAGGTGATTGTCTTGACGCATGTCCACCAAGCAATGGTTCTTGAATAGCATCCTGATCACAATTATTGGTACTTGTTCTTTGTGAGTGGAGGGAACAGAAAGTACTGGTGGGACTTCTAGATAGAGATCTAGCGGAACTGCACCATAAAACCATAAATATACAAATAAGATATGCGTATAATGTATGTGTGTATACAATTATACACATACATGTGCGGTGTGCCAGATGCATCTTGTTCTAGGACACATATTTCTGTATAAATGAAGCATTCAATTTAACAACATTCTTGAATAAAAGTGGTAATACCTGTAGTATACTGTTTCAGAAGAAGAATTATTGTCAACAGATGGAATTGGCAAACTGGGAGTGAATTTTGATAGCATAGGAACCATTGATTCCTCTAGGCTGACACCATTCACCAGCTGTTTCTTTTCTACCGGCTCAATCTAGATCAATTTGAAATAACTTCTAAAGCACAATTTAGAGTAAAATGCAGTGCTAATATCATTGGATGTGTACGGTTTAAAAAAAAGTTCTAGTTAGAAGTGCAAAGCAATACCCTTGTAAATAGAATATTATTACCTTATGGACTTGTCTCTTAGATGTACCATGAGAGAAGTAACCATAGTAAGTTGCTTGGGAGGCAAGAGCTAAGGTAGTCAGGAAGTACAGCTGCATGCTCGCCAAAAATCAATAAATTGAACAAACATTTTGTCTGGTGAAACTTGCAGTTACAGAACAAAAATGAAGGGTAATTTTATGGGATAGGAACTGCTTACCACTGCTATATAATACTGTGTTGGAAGCTGCAGAGTAAGGGAATATGATGAATTAAATTACAGGCTTTCATCAAAGTTAACACAACAAACATGAAAGATAAGACATCTTTAAACAAAAACACAGTCTCTTGTAACATAACAAGATTTAGTTTCACAAATATATTAAAAAGTTAAAAAACTAATACATGATTTATACAAATGCATTGTCCATACTCCATAATATAAATCACACTTTAAAAAGAGAAAAGACTCACCGTAGCTGGTTGTAACAAACAACCAAACACGTTGAGAAGATCTCTGCCAGACAAAAATGAAAAATTATAAGTAGAGGAAGAAACTATAAAGAATGAATAACAAACAAAAAAACTGTTTTCTTAACTTCCACAAACTTCTTAAGATGTATAAATTAAACATAACGTTAATCAAGCTCAAACTATTATGCACTCGATGTAACCTGTATGCCAGAAATAATGCTCATATGTGTCTTGAAACACCTCATTTAATCTAACCATCACTACCTTAACAAACATATATTGGACACTAACAATACAAAACAATTGTACAACTGCCATCTTTGAGCTTGTGGGGTTAAATCAAACAAATTGTAACAGCTTTACATTGAAATCACCTACTGCATATTTAACATATCTTTAGAGAAGAAGATACAAGTATTACCCGAGTATCCATGTCAAAACGAGACCCATAGAAAGCCCTTCTGAAGATTTCTCTTTGCAATTCATGATGATCTGAGGTACGTCCGCCACAGCCCAACTTAAAACACTAATTAACCCCAATATTAGTGAAATCCAATCCTTCCTGGTGCAAAGACAATATTTCATGTAATATCTAGCCCATTGTGAGCAATGTTGATTTGCAGGGCATATGGGCAGATTACTTCTGAAGAGTCCCATGGCATCCAAAAAACTGCACCTATTCAAGATATACAATCACATTATTTGATCTTAAGAAATGGCATATTGACATGCCTGAAATTTGGTGACAACAAACAAACTGCTTTTCAACTTCAAGTTGATATTGAACTTAAATGTTTCAAAGAATAACATAGATACATCAAACTTTGTCAGAGATATTGTATAACAATTTTACATGTAATAAAACTTGGTATTAACATCAGAATAACAAATTTGCATCAACCTCACTCATAAGGTAACTTCTTTGACTTATATAAGTCAAATGAGTCCATGTACATCAAGTAATACAGTAGTATTAGTATTCAGTGTTGTTCAAAACTGTAATTATTTGTTCACTTTGTTCACTAAACCTAAAAATCTTTTGACAACATTGTACAAAAATCAAAATATTTTAATGGAACTTCCAAAATTGCTATGATATGCTATGCTTCCAAAATGCATACATATTAAAAACATTCAGTATTTATCATTATGTCAATATGACCAAAACAGCACCACAGAGCCCAAACAAGTAAACAACAATCGCTAGAAATGTAGAGCACCTTCAAAGAAGACCATAAACATGATAATCAAATGCAAAAAGAACATTTTAGCGGGAAATGAAAGATTCAAACAACTAGGATAGAAATCAAATTGTTGCAGACCAACAGTAAGAACAAATCAATTCCAGATTAGAGTATCGTACATCATCAATAACAACAAAACTATAATCCAACGAATCGCATTTGAAGCTATAAACATAAAAATTCATAACTGAAAGAAAAACAATGCGAAGAGATGATTGAGTAAACGATAAGAAATTGAAAGCATACGTGATTAATTAATCGAAAGTCTTCGATTGTTACGTCTAACTTGTTGTAAGAGGCTATAAAGAACAGTGAGAGGAAGCAGAATGCCAGAATGGTGTGATGCAATTTCACAAAGATTTGAGTGCTTAATTTGTTTTAGTATTTATATAATCGGGCACATGATCCTAAAACATGTGCCCGATTATATAAAAGTTGCAATTTCTTAATCCTAAAATAAATCATGATACCAATGTTTGTAAAAGTTGCAACCTAAGCTTACTCTAATCACCCGAGGCTCTCGGGTACTTTGGTTTCATTGGCAACATGACCATTCGACTGGTTAAATCGGGGTTCTAATTTCGGCAACTACAACCCAAACACTTTGGGTCTGCCCTTTAACAATTTGGATGGTGGTTATGTTTGGGATTATTTATTTTGGTTGAAAAGTAGTTTTGATAAAAAAATAATTGAAAATATTTTTAGAAAAATATTTAAAATTAACTTATAAACTAAAAAACTAGCGTACTTTAAAAATAAGGATAGTTAATAAGAGATAGTATAGGAATATAATATAAAATTAAACTAAAAAAGTTTTCAAAGGTTAATAAGTAACTCGTTTTTTACTTTTTAAAACCTACCTTCTACCACATCGAAAGTCATTTTGAGATTGTCAAACATTATTTTAAGTTATTAACTTCTCAAAAATTAATAAATTAAAATCAAATAGATAATAACCAATTTCAAACATGAATAATGTTAGTTAGAGTTTATTAATATGGGCTACAAACTCAACTTGGTTTCTAAAATTATTTGTTATGTTGATATATTGTAGCTTAGTATTTAATTATATCAATACCTAATAGTAATAAAATATTCTCATAACAAAGTTATGCTTACTTATACGATATACAAAACACTTCCACTAATTCTCTCGATTTCCAAACAATCTCGTGAGCTCAACGACAAGATTTAGTGCTTCAAATATTGCTTTTTAGCTCAATTATATATATGCATTATTTGTATGCATACACCCATGTGAATTTGACCCGTTGTAAGACTCGTACTATGCTCCTTATCCCTGAAAATTTGCACATTTACCCCAATATTATCGAATTAGACTATTACAACCCCTCAAGCTATGATAACACATTAACATTGCGTTTGTACTCAGAGGCGGACCTATTCTTGCGGGTAGGGAATTATCCGACACTCACGAAATAAATCTTGTCTTTGTTATGTATACACTCAAATCTAACCGTCATGAAAAAAGTAAAAAAGAAAAGAGAAGCGATGAAGATAGAAAACATAAACTGCAGTTTTAGTCGTCATGAAAATAGATTTCTAAAACAATTATGACACCAACCCTTTGAAAAAAATAAAAAAACAAAGAAATAGAAGTGATGAAAATAAAAAAAACATAATGTTGAGAAGTAAACAAAAAAACTAGTTTTAGTTGTCATGAAAATAGATTCCTAGTTGTCATAAAACTAGTTCAACAAAAAGCTAAGAATTTAAAGAGGAAGAAGAATAGTGAGAAAAAATTTGGTTAAACTTGCAGGTATAGTATAGAGTTAGGTTAATAAAATATCGTAAATTCAATTTATGTTTGAATACAAACCTACTTAATGTTCATCAAAATTAAATTAATATTATGTTATCTTTAATTAAATTGCTTTATTTTACACTTTCTTTGACTCCAGATTGTTATACATTTTAATGTTATATAATTGTTCGCTATAAATTAATATTATCACTATTCCATAGTCAGTGTAGTCTAAAAATTATTATATATTGTGTATTAAAAAACAAAAAAAACTTGTACATAAACATTTTAGAATATTAAGTATTTTTTGATGATGTATTTTTATCATGTATAATGAATTTGGTATCATTTCATTACCCAACCTATATCAAACTTGAACGAACCAAACCAAATCGATAATGCAAAATCTAATATAGATATTCAAACACCGAAATTCTTGGGTCCGCTATTGTTTGGACTACGGACGAATACGAGTCAAGCTACATTAATAAACAGATCTCTTTTTTAATTTATTTTAAAAACTATTTGTAATCTAAAAAGTATTAAATAATATTATTATGAACTAATCCATTGACACAAATAGTTCAT
The DNA here is from genome assembly GCA_025506515.1 of Flaveria trinervia. Taxonomy (NCBI): domain Eukaryota; kingdom Viridiplantae; phylum Streptophyta; class Magnoliopsida; order Asterales; family Asteraceae; genus Flaveria; species Flaveria trinervia. The sequence goes on from CM046444.1 coordinate 11,127,480, forward strand.
GGGAGAAAATTTAGTATTTGGGCCCATAATAAATATAATTATTTAATAGGAAATAGAACCGGAGAAATAATGGTGAGAAAGAATGTGATGATATCACGTGTACCCCTTAGTTACTTATTTATTAAAATAAAAAGATATGAAAATGCCAATATTGCTATAAACGAAGGAGAAATTAAGCTTATATGAAGTCTATTTTGGGTAGAGAGGATACATAACTGAATTGAACCATCACATATAAAGAATTAAGATATGACAGTAATCGAGGCAGCAAACAAAACAGAAACTTAAAGATTGCTGGTTATCGATCATCAATCCAAGTCTTCGTGCTTAGAGTCAATACATTTATGCTTCTGATGTCGAAAATACATAGATTGAGTTAGAATCTACGATAACGTTAAGGATCATAAACTTTGTGTATGTTATAAAGCATATGACCATTGTTGAAATGAATTATTGAAAAAGAAACAAAAGATAATATGATTCAAGGATACTAAAGTATCAAGCATTATGCATCCACTTGATTCCACCACCCAAGGAAGGTTTGGTTGTATATTTGACCACTCCATGCTACTCACAAGTATGCTACAAAAATACAGAAAACATAATATGTTTCGCTTCAAAATCGACAGTTAAATTCGAATATGATACAAGTACTTATAAGATAGAACTATTCTGAAGATGGAATTTAAACATCAAAAGTTCAAAACAGTTCCATTTGTCTAGAAGTTTCACATTTTGACCCTTGATCAAATGTCTAAAATGACATGCTATAAGAACACTATGAAGAAAGATTGTGAATTAAATCAAGATTACTGAATTTAAATTATGGTTATCATCCAAAGCTAAAACATTACACTTTTTGTAGTTTAAGGTGTCATGAAACAGGTTATATAGTAAACTACTTCAACTTAATTCCAATTAGAATAACTAAGTGAAGAACACTTACCTTGCTAAATAAGTAGAGTTTCCAACAAGAGCAAAGATAAACATTAGCGGATTCAGACCCTGCAAAAATTTGAGAATACAACACGTTCAAGCATTAGTTACAACGAAATTGTTCTATACGCGTGTTTCTAATTTGGTAATTAAAGACGCATATTCAATAAATAAAAGATGCTCAATCCCAAACAATCCTAAAACCAAATAATATACATGAAGAACATGATGGATACATGCTTACCTGAACATTACCCCTTTTAAACTGCAAAAAAATAAGGAAAGACAAAAACAAACATGTTAACAAAGATTAAAATACATTTCAACTAGTTTTTTTTTATTTTTTATATATTATATTTAGTACTTTCGATCATGTCGCGTAGATTCTTACGTTTAACAAAATTTGTGGAATTCGTCCGCCCATGTAAATAACTGCCATCCCCCAACCAAGGAAGGTTCCGATCCAAATACTCTCTATGTCCTCACTACCATCTACAAAACTGTCACTAACCTGCAGTTTGATACATATGTCAAATATTTAGAAAAACTTATAACTGGTCAAATGGTCATATTCAATTGATTGAAGTCAAACAATATTATTCATCTTAAGAAATGAGAGTGATGACATGAAATTATCTATTGGACATATAATTTTAGTGATATAGAAACTAAGCCGTTTGAAATAGTACGTATTTGAGTTTTATAGCTAGAGCATTATTTCTCTTATTGTATTATTATAATTTATACAAAAGCTTATAAAGCGTTAAAATCAACATTATAGTCGAGTTAATATTGTGTAGTTTGGGGGCAAAGGCAAAGAAATTGTTGGTGTGTGACTGTGTGTATATGTATGCATTTTAATTTAACGAAGTTTGATATAAGTAATAAAATATTTATATATGCTACTACACCTAATAATAACAAAAAGTCTATATAATAGATATTAATTCAAATATTTATGCAAAAACATATCATACTAAGAATTAACCAAATGTCCATCAACAGAATTTTACAAGGATATATATAACATTAGTCTAATAGATATATACTTGTTGTTTATTTACCTGTAAAAGCTTTCTTCCTACTGGCAAGACGATTCCAATATGTAATTTTACAGAATCTGAATTTCGATAACTCTCTTTTTCGAGTTTGAGATTGTATGTGCAGAGAAAAATTGTCAAGGTAAAAACCTGAATCATAGAAGAAACAAAGTATCACTGCTTCAGTAATGGTTACAATTTTCAAGATTATTAGTCTTACTTCCAAAATATGTGCATGCTAGTATATACAACTCACCACACATAACATACTCTTAGTTTTTGAAGCAGAAGGTGATTGTCTCGACGCATGTTCACCAAGCAATGGTTCTCGAATAATATCCTGATCACATTTGTTGGCATTTGTTTTTTGGGAGTGGAGGAAGTTCACAGTATGAGTGGGACTTTTAGATAGAGATCTAGCAGAACTGCACCATAAAACGCGAAACATAAACCAAAAAGCATTCAATTTAACAACATTCTTGAATAAATATGGTAATACCTGTAGTACTCTACTGTTGCAGAAGAAGAATTATTATCAATAGATGGAATTAGCAATCTAGGAGTGAATTTTGATAGCATAGAAACCGTTGATTCTTCTAGGCTGACACCATTCGCGAGCTCTTTCTTGTCTATCGACTCAATCTAGATATTGAAATAACTTTTAAAGCGCAAATTGAGACTAAAGTATATATAGTCTTAGCATCATGTGATCACAAGGGTTTGAAAATAACTTTTAAAACAGAGTTTATAGGTTTTTAGTGTGAATCAATACACGCGTAAATGAAATATTATTACCTTATGGGCATGTTTACTCTTAGATGTACCATGAGAGAAGTAACCATAGTAAGTTGCTTGGGAGGCAAGAGTTAATGTAGTCACCAAGTACAGCTACACTCCCACCAAATATATAAGTAAAATTGAGCAACTTTTTGCTCTAGTTTAAACTTACATCAACAGAACAAAAATGAAGAATAACTTATGGGTTAGGAACTACTTACAAGTGCTACATAATATTGTGTTGGAAGCTGCAGTGTAAGAGAATAAGATGAATTAAATTATAGACTTTCATCATAGTTAACATAACATGAAAGAAAAAGACATATATAATGCAAAACACAGCCTCATGTAACACTAACAAAGTTAGAAGATTGAGTTTCACACATATACTAAAACTATGCATGATATTATGCAAATTCGTAGTCCATAATATATTATCAGACTTTTAAAGAGAAAGGTAATATTATGGCCTTCATGCGAGAAAATTTAGCGGAGTTTTTGAGGAGAAGACTCACCGTTGCTGGTTCAAACAAACAACCAAACACGTTGAAAAGATCTCTGCCGAATAGAAAATAGAGAAATAAGAAAAAGAAGAATATATAAAGAATGCGAAGATAAACAATTGGCATGATAAAGAGATCAAGTAAAGGATAGTTATTTTATTGAGTAAATGAAAAATGTGAACTGAATGAATTTAAACTTTTCCTTTTAAGTTTCTTAAGGAATGGGCAACAGTAGATTATTCTTCAAAGCAGCACCTACCCAATAATATTAACTTTAATGATTAATTTCTGCCAGTATAAAAAACAATCTTTTTTTAGAGACGTTGTTTGAAGGGTAATATTGTGGAATCAATGTTACTTATTTACTTTATCTTAGTACCAGTTTAAATTACAAATAAACTGAAATTGCATGAGTTAGTTAGTAACTTAGACATGTTTGTTGGGCTTACATGTAAGTATTTCTCAAGAAATGCATATTTGAAATAAAAAGTATTAATCAGTTTGTAAAATACCCATTTTTATAACTTAATTAGTTCAGGACCTCTAAAATGATTTAGCCACCCTAATGCCAAACACCATCTATACATGTATCTAGAGAAGATGATATAAGTATTACCCGAGTATCCATGCTAAAAGGAAGCCTACAGCAAGCCCTTCCGAAGATTTCTCTTTGCAATTCATGATTATCTGAGGTACCTCTGCTACACCCCAACTTAAAACACTAATTAACCCCAATATTAATGATATCCAATCCTTCCTGGTGCAAAGACAGTAATTCATGTATACTCTAGCCCAGTGCGAACAACGTTGATTTGCAGAACATATTGGCATATTACTTCTGAAGAGCCCCATGACATACAAGAAGCTGCACCTGTGCAAGATATACACAATCACATTAGTGATCTTTAAGGTTTTGGTATCAAGTATCAACATTAGAACAATAGAATTGTATCAACTTCACTGTTAACTGTTGTAACATGCGAAGAGATGATTGAGTAATTAAATGATAAGAATTTGAGAGCATACGTGATTAACCGATAGTCTTCATGAAGTGTTACGTCTAGCTTGTAAGAGGAAGTTGGCTGCTTTTTGAGCATTGTTGGATTTATATAATCAGCCACATGATCTGCGTGCCATTAGGACCATTCTACACCTAACACCATTTCTCAATCCAAAAGTAAACCATGATATGAATGTTTGAAAAAGTTGTAAACTAAGTGTGAGTGGTTTTGGGGACTTAAAATCACCACGACAACGGCTTAAATCGAGCCATGATTAAAAATGTTTAAGTTTGTATTGAAGTTCATTTAATAAACAAACTCAAGTACAGTGTTTAACTCTTTATTAATTGTTAGCTACTGAGTCTAAATAAACAGAGTATTTGTTTATTCATATACGTACTATTTAGATAATAATTATATATATAATATATATATATATATATATATATATATATATATTATATATATATATATATATATTATATATATATATTTATATTTATATTTCTAAAAATGATTATAAGAATAATTGGAAAGTTACTTGGTCTTACTTTATAAGTTACATCAACAACCCGATCATATATTGATAAAAGTTCACATCAAAGTATTGCTAAAAAAATAAGTATGTTGCAATGGCAAATTTGAATTTTATAAGACATCATATATTCATAAAGGTATAAGAGGAAAAAAAATCTTGTATAAAAACCGAAAACATGATATAGTTTTGAGGACTTGTACATCTATGATGTGATGACTTGTATATTATTATAAACAACTCTGTTTTAAAAAGAAACTTATATCAAAACATAAATAAAAATAAAAAATTTGCAATGGTATTTCAGAATATTATAAAACATCAAGTTCAAAAGTTATAAAATAAACAAAAAAAAATTAGAAGTGTGTAATGCGTTATAAGATGGTTGGAAGGAAAAAACCAAAATAAAAAAGTATCTATAACCTCTAATAAAATAATGTTTCTTTTAATATTTGTCATTTTTTTAACCTATGTTTTTTTTTTATTTGTTCTTTTTTCTAGACATCCACATATCAATTTTCCCTTTAAAAGAATGTCATAGTAATTTAGATATATACTTATATAAATTTCTCTCTCTTAATAAAAATAAATTCTATTAATTGTTATGTTTCTCTCTCTTATCTATTTTTTTAAAAATCAAACTATCTTTTTTTAAAATAGATTTTATGATGGAAATTAAAAATAACATCTTTTATTTAAGATCCGAATAATACAAAAACTAAATTTTATATAATATGAAACTTTATAAAACATTAAACATCTCTAAAAAAAATATTTTAAAATCGTTTTGTTATAAAAAATTTATAAACGGGTAAAATATTTTAAAACATTCTTATTAAAACAACCAGAATACTTACAAATTATATATTTTTTTTAAATAAGATTTTTATAAAAACTATTTTTTACAAAAAATCTTAAAACGAATGTTAAAAATGAAACTATTGCATAAGAGAGTTAAAAAATGGTATAATTATTTTATTTCTTAAATTATAACCTATATATAATTTTAATTATATTTTATATTAAAATATTATATTGTAACTATTCATATTTATCTTACTTATATATTTTACATTAAAATTTAACCCGTTTATACAATAAGTGTTTAACCTATCTATCTATTTATAAAAAAAACTAAAATAAGCGTGAAAAAATTATAGATCTCATTATACTTACTTTCTCATTTCTCTATATTATTAATAATAATATTGAATACTAATAATATTACACTTACTATTTTCAAATTAAAAATATAATTTAATAAATTAAAAATCTATTTTTTATGAAAAACACAATTTTTAAAAACAAAAAATATATAAAATACAACAAAATTTACAAAAACATTTTTCTTAAAACAATATATTTAAATATCATAATTTTTTTTATAAAATTAATTTTTTGACATGTTTCTACTTATTCCACTCATATCTATAACCTATAATAAAGCAAGGTTTCTTTTGCCATTTTTATTCTTTTAACCATATTTTTTGCCATTTGTTCTTTTTCTAGATATCCACATATCAAATTTTCTTCCAAAAGTCTGTTATCGTAATTTAAATACTCATATAAAATTTTTTTTCTTCTTTAAAAATAAATTTTATTAATTATTATGTTTCTCTCTCTTATCTATTTTTTTAAAAATCAAACTATCTTTATGTAAAATAGATTTTATGAAGGAAATTAAAAATAACATCTTTTATGTAAAATCTAAATAACAAAAAACTAAATCCTTATATAATATGAAATTTTCTAAAACATTAAACATTTTTACACAAAATATTTTAAAATCGTTTTGTTATTAAAAAATTATAAACATATGAAAGATTTTAAAACAGTCTTATTAAAATAACCAGAATGCTTACAAATCACTTTTATAACAAGATTTTATAAAAACTAGTTTTTATAAAAAATCTTAAAACGAATGTTAAAAATAAAACTATTTACATAAAAGAGTTAAAATTGTATAATATTTTATTTCTTGAATTATCACCTATATATAATTTAAATTATATTTTATTTTAAAATATTATACTGTAACTATTCATGTTATTTTACATATATATATATATATATATATATATATATATATATATATATATTACATTAAAATTTAATCCGTTTATTTAATGATCTTTTAGCCTATCTATCTATCTATAAAAAAATAAGCATGAAACAATAATAGATCTCATTATATTTACTTTATCATTTCTCTATACTATTAATAATAATATTAAATACTAATAATATTACTCTTACTATTTTCAAATTAAAAATATAAAATTTAACAAATTAAAAATCTATTTTTTATTTAAAACACACTTTTTAAAACAAAAAACTTATAAATACAAAATACAACAAAATATTTTTCTTAAAATAATATATTTAAAAATCACATTGTTTATAAAATAAAAATTTGAGAAAAATACATTACTGTTCATTTACTTAAATTTGTTATTCATGCGTACTTATAATTATATTTTATCTTCAACTATAATTTTATAATGCATAAAAATTTATTAATATTTATTTAATATTTTATTTATTTAATTCGTGTATTACACGAGGACTAACATCTTATCTTCTTATTCTAATAAATGAGTATTTTGAGGTGTCACGTGTCATCATCACAATCATCCTCACTAAAATTTTCCCGTTTTTTTCTCATCTGAAATAATTACCTTAATTACTAATAATATTATTTAACTTTCTTTTACATTTAATAAATTAAAAAAGAAATATATTTATTAATATTTTTTCTAAAGAAACAAAAATTTTATAAAATAATAATTCTTTTCTAAATCATAAAAAAAATTTTAAAAATAAAAAATATTACAAAAATTCTTTTTTTAGGTTCAATTTTTTAAAGCCAAAAATAATTTATTTGGGAATTATAATATGAATTTTTTAAAAAATAACATTTTTATATGGTTTGTTTTATAACAAAATATTTATTTTTTTGTTTGGAAAAAAATTTAAAACAAATTTTTAAAAAGTTGATATCACTGTTTTATTAGTTATACTCATTTGTTATACGAAATTCAATAATATCATATCTTATAATATTATTATAATTAATAAATTTTATTATATTAATATTTTATTTATTTAATTTGTGTAATACACGAGTTACCAAAAGTAGTAGTAGGATATAAAAGGTAATCGAAGGTAAACCCGAAAGGACAAACTAACAATATACTTTAATGGTGATTTCACATTTCTTAATTACTTTTACATTACATTAGTGCCTATCACACCTGTACACATTCATTTGACATTGTAAACAGTAAAGCATCAACCTTCACGATTAATATGTATATAATCGAATATAACTCCTTGATTTCTTTGTTTATCCTTCTTTTATAATCCCGCATTGATTAATATCTTTTAAAATGTTTTTTTTATATTTTTTTCATTTTGATGTTGTTATTAATTTACTACTATATAAGAATTGTTATTTTCATTTTATATTATTGCATCTAAATACATGCATATTTATAAAAATATATAGAAATTTAAACAAATTATTATGTTAGATAAAATAGATCAATTGGTATTAATAATAAATTCTCTGCGCATATATAAGTATATCTTAATTTTTACGGTTAGAAAGAACAAAATTGGTCTGGGAGGAGTCACCTCATGATATGGTTTCAATCTCACTTGGTACAATATGATTCAAGTTGATCGGGTGTTTTACCATAGTGGATCTTTGGGTTGTGAGTTTCCTTTGAAATGACAGGTCGGCCTCATCAACGCTGTCTATGTTCACTGGCGTGGGTTACCTTTTGCCAATGGGTTTACCTGGGTGATTGCGCTTAAAGTATTTGTTAGTCGTATTAAAAAAAAGAGTACATTAAAGTTTATTAATGTAAAACATTCATCCGTACATAAGTCATTCTAATATAAGTGAATTACAGCATAAAATAATACAGAAAAACCTATAGATACTTGCAATATTTTGACATGAATTTTAAAAATATATATATAATAAGCAATTTAAAGGATATTTGATAGATGTTTTACAAAGAGCCAAAATTAATAAAGGATATGTTAAGATAATATCTTTTAGTTTCGTAAATAATTAGGGCTATTACATAACATTATAATAATTAATTACATTAATCATTTTAGATGACGAAGATAACTGGACATCAATTTAAAAGGGATTAAATGTTCTGATTGACTTAATAAATTCGCTAGGTCGATTACGTTACTTTCACACTTGTTTGTCAAATTTTAAATATGTAAACAACTAATTATTTTAATACAAAAACTTTTCACACTTATTTATCTTTATTCAACTTGTCACTTTGATAAAGAACACAGAGAAAGGTACTTTAAACACGGGACACAAGTTTTCATCCAGAATATTACTTTATATGTGATTAAAGTCAATAGTTCAAAATAAACTTTTTTTGTTTTTGCTATAATTACAAAAATCATTAGTATTCCATTGTTTGATCTGTTGGCCAACATTTTAATATCATCTTACAGGTATATGAACAAACCTTGAAATGATTTATAAGTAAAGAGTTAATTGTTTCTCTTTACTTGGTGTTTTACTCCAACACAACAGGCGATGACTTCTAAGAGACAAAACGCAACCTCTAGTGGAGACGTAAAAGCTGTTATAAAAGACTGTAAACACAAATCTTCTTTTGCTCTTTGTTCTAAGGGTCCCACACGGGACACCAGTCGGGTATCCGATTATGGATTACAGACTTACCATTGCATATTTGCATAGCATTCGACACACAAAGCAAATGTAACTTGTGGTTAACTACAATGGGAAAAAAACTTTATTCAAGTACATTACACCGAAGATTAACAAGTAAACTCTGAAGATAAAAATGCAGACTCCAAGCACAAAGTGTTGCGTCAAAATGTTTGTATATTTTTTTCCCAATTGAACCCATGAAAATGTTAAAGTATAGCCCTCTCAATATGGTTAGAACTGAAATTGCATATCTGGTGAATATCCCAAAGCGTCTAAATGACCGGCCATGGCCTTGTTCATCGGTGGTGGCCCACATCTTAGAATCTGCATGTTCGGAAATATATTATTAGATTTACGTTTTACTTCTCATAGTTTTTTCTAAAAATGTTTTGGAAAGATGAAAACATGTTGGAACCATACCTTACATCAGGTGCAGGTGAAGGACAATGGGTTTGGATCATTTCTTTTGACACAAAACCAACACCACCGGTCCATTCCTCTGGTGGCTGCAAGGAATTATAATATAAATCATATTACAGACATCCAATGAAAGATAAGACAGAAAATGGCAAACAATAATCAGTTTTATGACTTTATTTGAATACCTGATTCAATACATAGTACACTTGGAAGCGCCCAGGGTAATTAGTTGCAAGTCCATCAAGTTCTTCCTGAAAATAATCAACGAGTCAGCCACGTACTTGAATTAATATACAATAACCTCATCTTCACTATTCATCAACTCAATATGGACCAATCATACAATAATCATCCAAATGTCACCACCATATACTAAGATGATCTAATATGGATATATGCACAAAAGTTGAATATAATTACTCACCTTAAGAAGAATGTCATCATATGTGACATTAGCATAGATGAGATGCACTTGGGTCTTGTCTGTAGGGTTTTCTAGTATAGCTCTAGCAACCTAGATAGAAATCAAAATAAAATAAAATAAAATAATTAATGTGATGTTGCCTCGTATACAACCAGCCTGTTTAGACTTTATAAGATTTACAATAATTAATAAATACCTGAAACATTGGAGTGATACCCGAGCCCCCAGCAAGCATTCCAAAAGCTCTCACCTGCCCAGGTTGATACTTGAAACGCCCCTGGAATTATACAAGCTTATAGGTAAGTTCACATTTAACAGCAGTAATAAGCTCATATTAATGAACTACACGTGCATCGGTTGCTGTTTGAGTTCAACAACTGAAATTTACCAATATATAAAATACAGTTCTTTTATTAGGCTTTTGCAACGTCCACCAGACATCAGTTGATAAGTATATAGAGAAAAGCAAGAATGATAACATATCCTAAGTACAAATAATTTGATATTGCTAACAGCCGCACATGGTCTAGAAGATTGAAAGAATTAAAACTAATGAGAAGTGTGCGTACCTTAGGTCCCCTAACAGACAGATAGTCACCTTCACGCATCTCTCTGAAGTGATGAGACATCCGACCTTGTGGGTACATCTACATATATACATACAGCATCGTGTTAACCGTTTAAAGTTAGAAGACTAAAAATAACATATCAAATAAATGTGAATCAATGGCAACGAACATAAATTGTGAAATGTACCTTAATAACCAACTCAAAATATCCCACATCAGTGTCTAAGGTGGTTGGGGTGTATGCTTTAATAACCTCTTCTCCTTGGCTATCTTTACCCCTGAAGTACAAAATAAGGTAAATGATAAAATAAGGTAAATGATAGGAAAAAACAACACATCAATCTTTTCAGTAAAGAATCTGCAGAAAGCCAATAGAGAACCTACACACACAGTCCACTACAGAACAACAAAGAAAACTTGACTTTTGAGCAGTGTTGTAAAAATCGCTAGGCGCTAGTCGGGCGGTGAGGTGGGGACTAGGGATTAATCGGGATTAATCGGTTTGGAGATTTTATATGTATTTTTAATAAATTATATATATATAGTTAGGATTATTATACTTCAAACATAATTAACTAAACATAAAAATAACAATCAAGTGTTTTAAAGTTTAGAGATCAAATATTTCAACACATAAAAATTAAAACATAGTAGTTCTAATATATCACAATAATATATCACAAATCACAATAATATATCACAAATTCACAATATATATAATATATCACAAAATTCACAATATATATATAATATCACTATATCTACTGATCACATATCACAATTAACAATTTTACCAAGAAGTCAAGAACTCAAGGGGGGCACCGCGCAAGAAGAGAACTGAGAACCGGAGCTGCTGCTGCGGTTGCCGCTGCTACTGCGGTCGCCGGAGAAGGGAGGAGGTGATTACACCGGAGCGAGGCCGCGAGGGGGTTCGCCGGACCGAGGGAGGAGGTGATTTAGGTGTGATGCGGCGGTGGAGCAAGGCAAGGGAGGAGGTGAGTTAGGTTAAATGGGTTTCTTCTTTTGAATCAGATCTAAATAAGCAAATAAACTAGGGTTGACCGACTTTGACCATAACCACCGCCTAGGCCCGATTACACCGACTACCCCCGATTTTCTCCAACTACTTCCGCCTGGCTCCGCCTAGCGCCTAATAGCACCGATTAGCCATAATCGACAAGGCTAGGGGCCGACTAGCGATTAATCCCCACCTAGTCGGCAGCCTAGCCCGCCTTTTACAACACTGCTTTTGAGATCACATCCGGAATACCAAACTGATGTGGATATATTACCAACTGGAACGAATAAGTTACTATTTATAATGATTTTCATGAAGTTTATTTTGTCATCTATTTTTCCTCGAGATATTATAATTTAAGTCTATTTTGAAGCTGAATATAAACATGTTAAATAGAAGTCCCAAGCCTCCATTTTAAGCAACACAATATACCTGCAACTTATGTGCTGTCCAATGGGAAGTCCCAACACTGAAGTAGGAGTAGGCAGTGCAAATCTGAACTTGGCCACATTATGGCTAATCTGTGTTTTCTTCACAAGCTTGAATTCCCTAAAATTTCAGGATCTATGCTCCCTATTGATAACAAAATAAAAGAAATTACTGATGGCCTGTATGGAAACCACTAGAAACTAATATAAGGAATTCACACATTGCATGAGCTAAGTTGTAGGGATTATTTAGGAAAACTAACTGAAGATGTATTATGATAAACCTTTTGATTTCTTCGAGGAATACAAGTAGGCTGCAGTTGCAACAATAACAACAGCAGTAACAGCAAGGCCAACCTGGATCTCCTTTGCCTCCAAGAAATCCATTGCTCCAGTAGGAGTAAAGAATTAGATAATTGTCTTATATACTGAGATCAATCTTATCTGAAAGATAATTGCCAAAAAACAGAACTTTTAATGATATCTTAGCAGTTTTAGAAGAATAAAAAATAAAACTATGTTTCCTCCATGGCTCCACAAGCAGCAATATGCTGTTTGCTGTCCAGGACCTTTTGTAAATCATATAGAAATAGAAAAATAAATAATGGTCATCACTTGATAAGAAAAAACCTCATGTAGATATAAGTGATTATGCAAAAATGAAACGATTAATCCGATATGACACAATAGCAACTATGTACATGTCTATCTTGCTATTTTACAATATGATTGAAACATACAGAAACAAACAAGCGCCAGGAAAGTCGTATGACCAAAAGAAAAAGAAATTTTAAATTTGAATATTTTATTTTTTTGAGGAATCAAAGCCTTGTAAACTGCATATACTAAAGAACATAACTGGGAATCATGAGACATACAAATTGCCTATAGTCCAAAGAGTTTGTTCAATAGCTTCTTGCAAAACCGAATAAACACATATGATGCGGACTTAAACTTTTTTATGTATGATGTACTGAACTATACGCGTCTCTTGGGGCATTTGTGCTAACCAATCTCTGGTATACAAAACAACAGTTTTTCCAATACACACACAACCTTCATTCCCACCAATATTATTTCGCATAATTTTGTTCTTCAGTTCCTCTACCCTTTCACGAGACAGTAAGAATCCACAAAAATACATCTAAAAGAGTACACTTTTGATTTTGAAAACACAAATCATTTATTATAAATTTGAATTGATATGAATGGCTCTTCTCCACCTGGCAAGTTTAAAGTTTTGAACTAGAAATCTATCTGATTAAACAATTAGTTTCAACCGTACAATCCAGTCAACTATCATCAACAATTGAAGCTAAATCCAACAAAACAGATGCATTTCAAACCAACACCATATCTACATTCATTCATTACGAATCGAAGTTCAAAAGAACAATCTCAGTACGGATACAGTTTTACCTACCGAAACCATCACAGCGAATCAAAATCAGCTAATTCAACAGATATGCAACATAACTAACATATAATAACAACATAAAAGTTCAAATCAATACAAAAAAGAGCTTTACCTTGAAGTTATCGGATAGATAACAAGTGATGAAGAAACAAAATGTGAAGAGAAAAATGATGTAGATCTGGGAATAAAATAGTATAGTATAGTATATAGCATAGGGTTTAAACTTTAAAAGGCATGAAAATGGTAAAGGGGGTTGGTGGGGTGTTAGGTAGGGATAGGTAAGTGTTCGGATGAAATAGTAACACCACATTTTTTTGGTTATGCTTTTTCAATAATAATTCTATGTTGTGGAAAACATTTTTGTTTTGCTTTCTTTAAGGTTAATGATTGTTTATATTTGTGAATTCACCGGAAACGAATCGAATAAATATGAATAAGGTTTTGTTTATGATCATTCACTAAGGATATGAACATTTTTATGAACTAAACTAGATTTTTTGTTCATGATCGTTTATTTAACTAAACTAACGAAGTTTTTTGTTTTTTCATTTACTAAACGAACAAACATAAAAAAACTTATCACCAAACGGTTCATGAACTGTTCGTTAAACTTCCAATTCATTTGCAACCCTATTGAGTCGTCATAATTTATTTTGTTTTTTAAATGACAATTTAAATACTAGCCCATCCGATTATCATCATAATTTATAAAAAAATATAACTTTGTTCAAGTTATTATGGAGTATGAATCAGTTAACATAAATTTTTGTATTCATTTAAATAGTTGATGAAGGTTTTTATTATTTTACACAAGTAGCGTCTGAATAGTTTAAAAAGTAAAACAATGTAAACATGTCATGAGCTGACAAATCATTTACGAAGTACTTTGTACAAACTATCGCCAAGGTTTTGCCTTTTAGCCAGTTGACCAGCCCAGATCTTGTGATGGAAGCAAGTAACATGTATACGTTAGCAGACCTATGTGTTAGGTTAGGCTGTTATAGGGCAGTCGTTCACCCTAAAAAAATTAATGTTATATATATGTGAAAATTTTGATTGCACCCCGTAAAATTTTGCAATTGTTTATCAATTGTAAAATTTTGCAATTGAACTCTAGAATATAAATGATTTAAGATAAACGGAAGAAAAGATGAAAAGTGTTGTTCGTCACAAAAGTGCTACATCTATATTTCAGGTGTGAAGTCATAAAGAAGAAGAAGATGGTTGATATCGTAATATGGGGTTACGTGCATTTATTTAAAAGTAAATTTAGCTTTACCGGTAAAGACTAATATTTTTTTAGATTTGTGTTTTCTTCTAAAAAGTAGTTACAACACAGGGTGACTACTTTGTTTCATGGATATTCTATATAATTTTTTATCTATTATTTAATGGTAACTAAAACCATTTTAAAGTAAATTTGTTTAATTCTTTAAGCAGTTGTATACTTGTTTATCACTTTAATTGACCCAAGGCTTACTATGTAATACAACCTTTTTGCAATCTTTTAGTAATATATTTAGGGTAAATTACGAAAATAACTATTTGACCATATCAATTACTAAAATAACCGGTCAAAAATAAATTTTATTAAATTATAACTTATGATTTATGAACTTTAGAATGAAAATCTTGAACTTTGGTCATAACCAGACTCGATCCAACCCGAAACGGACTAAAATGTTAACATGATGAAGAACAAGTGATTACCATAAAAGAATTATGGGCTGGCCACTGCATGTATAAATCAAATGTTAACATGATGAAGAACAAGTGATTACCATAAAAGAATTATGGGTCGGCCACTGCATGTATAAATCAAATGTTAACATGATGAAGAACAAGTGATTACCATAACTTTCCACCTATAAATATCCCTCATTAACGATATACAAGATGCTGGCTTTCGGTCATGGGATCGGCAAGAGGGATTAATGTTGGGTCTAGGTCATACTTCTCCAAACCAACGACTACTCAATTAGCTCGTTTTATTTTACCTCTTACGTTATGGAATTGTGGTTGTTCAAAGTGAGCCGGTTAAATATTTTCAAAACTGAACTTTTTGGGGAAAAAAATACATATATGCTATTTTGAAATTATACTTGTGAAGATGCAAAAGCGTTTGGAGTGACATTAACCACTTTCAAGTTTCATCTGCAATTAATCACTTCAGAGATACTTTTAAAAATTTGACTTTGACTTTTGAGTGATTGACTTTTCAAACCATTGCATTTTAATCCAAATTTATACCATCTTCTTTCCTAACATACCATAAATTTGGCATGTGAACTTAAATCAAAATACGTATTACATAAGTACATCACTTCTAAAATCCTAAAAGAATACTTGTTTGACTTGTAAAAGTCAAGGCATCCCTAATTTTGTGATAAAAGAATACAAATTAGAAGACTAGAAATCTGTGATGTACTATGATGAATATACATCACCTCTGAATACTGAAAAATACTTGTGTGACTAGAAAAAGTCAAATCATCTGTAATTTGGAGATGAAAATGCAATTGAAGACGAGAAAATCTATAATGTACAATTCTGTAAATGGATCCTTCATCTTGATATGCAGAAGGATTGATTATATGCAAACGCATGGAAGAATCACCTTCAGTTAGTCTTCTGTTTTTCTGGTTTTGACCGACGTACAAGAAACTTAAATGTCCATACAGCCAACAGACTCGCCTCAATAGGGGCAAACCAATAAACAATTATATGCTCACTTGTTTTATGAACACCGAGAGCATACGCCCATCCAACAACCTTTTATAAAAGAAAACAGAAAGCAGTCAATATGACAACATCAAGAAAAGAGCTACATAATATTTCCTTAGATTATTTTTGCTCACCGGTTTCATGGATTGTCAAAAACATTTTTTTCCCAAATGAAATAGCTTTCTTGGTTTAGTTAAGGGTGAAAATTGGTTCGGATCAAGGTAAGTAATTTCTATGTGCAGGTCAGCTGGGTCGTGCAGGGTTGAAACACTACCACCTTTTACCCTTCTGTTCATGATTATCGTCACAAAAATATGACAAAATAGTTTCTGATCCCTTATATGAAGAAAAGAGTTTAGTAAGCTCTTGGCATTTGAATACACCTGAGTAAACGTATGCTTTTTAAGCTGATTTTCTTTATTTTACCCATTTGACCCGTTATCAACAAACAGAACCTAAATTGACACATTTACATTTAAATGTGTTAAGTTTCCCGCCTCTACTTTTGTTTTCTTTTTTAAGTCAAACTAACTTAATTTTAAGTCTTAGAATTATATATTTGCAAACAGAATGGAAAGGTTTGGTAATTTGAATCGTAGATGGGAATACTTACAGCAGCTGGATTCATGCATCCACCAGTCAAATCTGATCCGAGTATATGAAGAGCAAGTTTTAAGATACTATTAATCCAAGTTTTTCTGAAGAAACCGTCACGAATGTTTCTATCAAGACCTAGTGAAATCAGCACTTGTATGAATGTCAATAAGCCTTCTGTCAATGCACCTTGGTGAAGGTCGATAATAAGCTCCGGCCCACGCCATATTTCAGGAAAAGTATCAAGAATAAGCCTCACCCCGATGATCGATCCAAACACCTGATAACACATAAATTTGTGCATAGTAAGAAAATCATCATCCAGTTGCTAGCATAATCTAGAACATATGATCAAATAAGGCTTGGTTGATCGCGTGTGCTATGTATCTGTATCTATTTCTATATGTATGTATGTTCACATTCAGTTAACTGAAATTGCATCCTAAGGAACAAACTCAATGAACCTAACCTGCATATTGTCATAAATTGCAGTACCCTAATTCATATTTCATCAATGAAGCTAAAAATCATTCAAATTAAGCAATAAATTTCAAAAAAATCGCAACTAACCTGAAAGGGGATTCTTCCGACATTGAACAGAAATGTAACAAAATCTCCATTAATGGCGGATGTAAAAACAACCACTGGATTATAAGCACCGCCATTGGTGATCTTAATCAAATAAGCAAATAAGAACATGTTAAGAACAGAGAGAAAACACCTAGAGAATTCAGACGCCTGATCATTGTAACTCAACAATTCACAATTTTGGACGATGATTCTGATGATAACGCCTGCCCAAACCCACATGAACGACAATATCGTATCGGTTACAATCAGTTGCCCCATTCCCGCCATTTTTCCAAAGATTATCGTCTCGATTGATCAACCCTTTTCCCCCAATTTGATGAATTGGATGTGGATTCAGTGAATTGTGTTGATTGTAAGACGATTGTTGTATGAAGGATTGTGGATGTAGAAAAAAATTAGGGTTCTTCAGAAAATTATGTAATTTATGAAATGCAGTCGATTTTTCTTCTGTAAAATCAGCGTTTGATCCAATCTATCATAACCATTGTGACAGATTGTATGAGTTTACTTTCAACAACGTTTGGATCACAAGGAAACCAAAGATTCATACAGAAACTATCGGGAGGATTCGAAAAAATCATATGAAAATTCACTTTTTGAATGATACATGATCTAGAAAAGTACGTGGGCTTAACGAAACAGTTTCAAATAAAAAATGGTCAGTTTTCGGTTATGTTATCGGTTTACTTAACGAAAAAAAATGAAATATATATATATACTTTTTGCCTTTTACTTTTCTCTTTATTTTTTTTTAAAGTATTGATTTTAATTTTATTTTTCTTTCATATTTTTTCTATTCTTAAATAAACTTCTAAACATAATTTTTTCACTTTCATTTCATTAAATGAAAAAAACTTTAAACATAATTGTTTTTTTTATTTAAACTTTTTTATTTTCTCTTTTTAAATAAACTCAAAAAAATAACATTCTTTTATTGTATAAGATAACGATAGATTGGACATGAGATATGTGTTGGTCACTTTCAAGTACTCGATTTATAAAATGGGTGATATTATCCCTACCCTTTTCTTATTATTTTTATTTGTCATATTTATTTTTTAACTTTAAAAAATAAGTATTACTTTTTCTTTTTACTTTTTTGTTTGAATTAGTATTATGCCCCCTTGAATAAAGAAGCTCAAACTAGCTTGTGATTAGGATGTAAACGAGGCAAGCCGGCTCGCAAGCTACTCGAGATCGACTCGAAAAAAGCTCAAATCGAACCGCGCTTAAACGAGCCTGCGCCCGAGCTCGAGCTCATATTATTGCTCGTTTACTAAACGAGCTCGAGCTCGAGGTTCAGATATCAAGGTTGAGTTTGGCTCGCAAACCTAAATGAGCTTTATGTTTATATAGTTTTTTAGTTACATATTAAATATATATAAATACATATTTACATAAATTATATTATAAAATATAAAATATATTATTATGATAAAAAAAATAGTTAATATTATATCTTATGCTATATATAAAAAGTATTATTATATATAATTATAAAGTAACTACAAAAATAAAAATTTAATAATTTAACAATAAACGAGTCGAGTCTGAGCCGAGCTCGAGCATAAAAGTTTCTGACGAGCCGAGCTTGAGCTTTATAAATAAACTGTAAATGCGTCGAACTCGAGCTTCCTAAAACCAAAACGAGCCGAGCTCGAGCCTAAGCGGGCTCGGGCTTGACTCGGATTGTTTCATAACCCTGCTCTTGATCTAGGAGGATGACTGGAGATGATGACCAAAACAAAACCAAAGATGGAGAAGGTTCTAGCGGTGGGATTACATATGACTCACCCTATTACCTTCATCCATCCGATTACCCCAAGCAACTACACGTGAACGAGATTCTCACTGACAACAACTTCGCTGATTGGAGCCAAGAGATGACAAATTTTCTGTTTGCCAAAAACAAAATACATTTTGTAGATGGGACGATGAAGAACCCAGAAAAGACATCTAAGGATTACATGCCGTGGATGTGGGTTGATGCTATGATAAAAGGTTGGTTGACAACCGCTATGGAGAAGAACATACGAAACAGTGTCAAGTATGCGACTACGGCATCAGAGATATGGTCAGACTTAAACGAACGCTTTGGAAAGGAAAGTGCTCCTAGGGCGTATGAATTAAAACAAAAGATCGCTTCAACTCGGCAAAGTGGTAACTCTGTATCAACATACTTTACCCAACTACGGTCCATATGGGATGAAGCTCAATCCATATATCCTTTTCCTGGATGTTCTTGCAGCAAGTGTGGATGTGATATTAGCAAAAAGATCAATGAACATCTAGAGAAAGAACATCTCTATGAATTTTTGTTGGGTTTGGATACCGAATACACTGTTATTAGAACACAAATATTGGCTACAAAGGCAATTCCTTCGCTCGGAACAGCTTACCATATGGTAGCTGAAGACGAGAGACAAAGAACCATTTCAAGTGAAGGAAGAACACCACCAGAACCCGCTGCGTTCAAGGCTGCACAGAAACGTGAATTCTTTTCGGGACACAACAAAGAAAAGGGTGGCACGAAGGCGGTGAAAGACGGACATGAACACTGCACCTTTTGTGACAAAGAAGGTCACAAGCATGAAGGTTTCTTCAAATTGATCGGGTATCCAGAATGGTGGCCCGGGAAAGAAGAAGAAAAGATAAAGAGCAAGGCTGCATGTGTTGAAACAAAAACGAGTCCTATTCCTGGACTGACAAACGAAGACTATCAACTCTTCTTGAAGCAGTTCTCCGGAACAGGTAATAACAAGGATACAAAGTCGGTTGCCAGTATGACTCATAAAGACGACGAAAAAGGTGAGTGGATTCTTGATTCGGGTTGCACCGAATATATTACTTATCTTTCTAATATTCTTGTTAACGAGAGAACCACTCCCTTCGAGGCTCCTGTTGTTATACCCAATGGGGATTCGATTGCGGTTAAAAGAAAAAGGGATTACATACTTCCGGGGGGAGCAAAAGTGAATGGAGTACTTTATGTTCCAGATTTCAAATGCAATCTCCTTTCTGTTAGTCGTCTTTGTCGTGATCTTCAATGTTGCATATCATTCTTTCCTGATTTTTGTATCATGCAGGGACTACAGAGGAGGAACTTGATTGGTGTGGGTAGATGCCAAGGGGGATTGTACCGAATAAAGATGTTTCAAGGAAGAAAGGCCATGGCTGTTACTGCTGAAACATGGCACAGGAGACTTGGACATGCTTCAAAAGGAAAGCTAGCTAAGATAGATTTTCTCAAAACTAGTATTATTAATTTGGGCAATTTTTGTGATTCTTGTGCTAGAGCAAAACATACTAGATTACCATTTCCTTCTAGTTTTATTAAAACTAATGCTCCATTTGAATTAATCCATTGTGATATTTGGGGAGGTTACCGGGTACCATCATATACAAAAGCCAACTATTTTCTTACAATAGTTGACGATTTTAGTAGAGGTGTATGGACGTTTCTTCTCAAACACAAAAGTGAGGCTAGCCAGTGTCTTAAAATTTTCACAAAATGGTTGAGGTTCAATTTGAGAAACAAATCAAAAGGTTAGATGTGATAATGGTGGGGAATTCACGTCTAAAAACATGCTTGAATTTTACAATGAAAAGGAATTTTATTGGAGAACCCATGACCCCACACCCCGCAACAAAACAATGTAGTTGAGAGGAAGCACCGACACCTACTTGAAACGGCTCGCGCCTTAAGGTTCAGTGCAAATCTTCCAAAAATATTTTGGGGTGAATCTGTTTTAACCACGGCATACGTTATTAATCGGCTTCCATCCAAGGCTACTAAAAACAAAACTCCCTTTGAATTACTTTGGAATGAGAAACCAAATTATGATTTTCTAAAGGTTTTTGGATGTCTTGTCTATTTTAAAAACATGGACACCAAGGAAGATAAGTTAGAAGAAAGGGGGAAACCAGGGGTTTTTCTTGGATACCTTCACATAACTAAAGGTTATAAGATACTTGACCTCAAGATCGAAAAACTAATTATTAGTAGAGATGTCATTTTTTATGAAGAAAATTTTCCGTTCAAAAATATTCAAAGAGATAATCAAGATGAAAGTGGAGAACCAATAGTTTGTCATGATTGTCACTGTGATGATGACCCAACATTGGCACAAACCAAAAAGCATAACCCAGTTGCACAAGGCCCACAAATGGAGCATGACCACACCAATGACACTAGGCCTAATAATGCGTCTGAAACTCATGATGGGGCTGAAACGGGCCAAATACATGATGAAGAGCAGCCCACTTATGAATCTGAAACAAATGAATTGGGTGAAGAAGCAGAGGCCAAGCTGAAACAAGGCCCACTCGAACAAAAATTCAGGCAACAAAATTCAAAGACTTCGACGTACAAGTTCCCCCTTCGGTCCAACACCCATCTTCCACATCTAATCAAGTCGCCTCCATGGTATGTCACCCAGTCTCCAATTATGTTTCATATGATAAGTTTTCAACTAATCATAAAGCTTTTTTGATGGCTATCAATGATAATGATGAGCCCAAATGTTTCAAACAAGCTGCGCAGTATGCTCGTTGGTGTGAAGCTATGCAAAAGGAGATTAAGGCTCTAAAAGAAAATGGAACTTGGACCTTGGAAGAGTTACCTAAAGGCAAACGAGCTATAGACTCCAAGTGGGTTTATAAAATCAAATTCAAGCCAAATGGTGAAGTTGAAAGATATAAGGCTCGTCTTGTCGCAAAGGGTTTCACTCAAACGGAGGGGGTGGATTATCACGACACGTTTGCACCGGTAGCTAAACTAGTCACAGTGCGAACTTTGCTAGCAGTGGCCGTAAAGAAGAATTGGATCATTCATCAACTCGATGTAAACAACGCTTTTCTACATGGGGATCTAGATGAGGAAGTTTACATGAAGATTCCTCAAGGTTTCACCAAAGACAATGAGACTCGGGTTTGTCGCCTAAGAAAAACTTTATATGGATTGAAACAAGCTTCACGCAACTGGTATATCAAACTCACTAGTTATCTTTCAAGCTTAAGTTTCAGGCAATCTAAGGCTGATCACTCATTGTTCATTTATGAAACCGCAAGCGTAATGGTGGTAGTTCTAATTTACGTGGATGATGTCATTATTACCGGAAACTGTCTCACCAAAATCCAAGAAATCAAAAATCGACTTGACAAAGAGTTCAGCATCAAAGATCTTGGTAAGTTAAAATACTTTCTTGGAATAGAGGTAGCTAAAACAAGCGATGGGTTGGTTTTGAGTCAAAGAAAGTATACATTGGATATCTTAAAGGATAGTGGAAAGTTAGGTTGCAAACCGACTTCATTTCCTATTGAACACGGTTTGAAACTCAATAAAGGCGAGAATGAACCAAGTGTTGACACGAATCAATATCGTCGCTTGATTGGTAGGCTTTTGTACCTTCAAGCCACACGGCCAGATATCACCTATTCCGTCAACGTCTTAAGTTAGTTTGTAGCGGACCCAAGAAACAATCATTTGGAGGCAGCGAATCGCGTACTTAGGTACCTAAAAGCTACACCGGGTCAAGGTATTCTACTCTCTCGAGCAGGGGATCCTGTTTTAACGGCTTATCGCGATTCTGATTGGTTAGGATGCCCCTATACGCGGCGTTCGCGTACCGGTTACTTTCTCCTACTAGGCGGGACGCCCATTTCTTGGAAAACCAAGAAACAATCAGTTGTCTTGCGATCCTCTGCTGAAGCCGAATACCGAGCTATGGCTTCCACGGTTAGTGAGGTTATTTGGGTCCGTTGGTTACTTAGCGAGTTACAAGTTCACATTACATCACCGACACCATTATTTTGTGATAATCAAGCAGCACGTCACATAGCCAACAATCCGGTTTTCCACAAAAGAATCAAACATGTCGAGATGGATTGTTTTTTTGTACGAGAACGAGTTGAGTCCAAGGAGATAATTCCTATGAACATTAGCAGTAAAATGCAAGTAGCAGATTTATTAACGAAAGGACTCACGAAACAACAACTTCATTTTCTTCTTGGCAAGATTGGCATTGCAAATTTGCATGCTCCATCTTGAGGGGGAATATTGGATCTCTTATTATTTTGTTATTATTTTGTTATCATTGATTTCTATCCTCTTCATATTTAAAAGAGTTATTTACGGGAAGTAGGTTGTGGCATTCCTATTTATTCCAATGTATCTTCAAGAAATAATGAATAAGAAAAATATTATTCTCCTCTTGAAAATTCAAAATGTTCTACCCTAAACACGTTGTGCATGAAAATTATTATCAACCGAGCGTAAACAATAATAATAGCACGAGGTTGTCTTGAGCGAAGTTAATGTATTGGTACGTGCGTGAACAATACAATACAGTGCAATACAATACAATAAACCTCTCAAAAAATTGGAACATACGCCGTACAATCTTGTTGGTCGGAGTGAGCAAGAAGACAATGAACATTTAGCTGTATTATATGTAATCATGTCCCCACACACACCAATATTTCTGGGTTAATCCGTCAACTTCATATCATAATATTATTTCTCCAGGTTTTCATCTCATCCAATTGATTCCTTTTCATTATTCTTTCACAACACACAAAAATTCATCTTTTCTTTGATCCTTCAAACAACAATCTTGAAAGAAACTATTTGATGTTTTTCACATGGGTTTTGAGTTAATCGGAAGTAGAATCAAAAGGTTTCGAGAACTGTAATCGTAAAAGTTTGAAGTTTTGATGGCGGAAGAGAAGAAGAAGTTAAAACGACAGTATCAGGTGTGGAAGGGAAGCAATGTAAGTTCTTCTGTGATATCATGTGGTGCTATTGGAAATTGTGTTATGGTGTTGTAGCTTTGATATGAGAATTGTTATGTAAGATTATGGGTATCAAAGTTGAGTTCATTTGTATTTAAATTCTATTAAATACTATACAGATTATGGGTATCAAAGTTGAGTTCATTTGTAGCTTTGATATGAGAATTGTGTTATGGTGTTGTAGTTTCATTTTTAACTTCAATTATGACGAGTCCTGAGTGTTTTATGAAATCATGGTATCCTTTATGCGTTGATGTTATTTTGCATTTACTTTGCTTAAAACATTGGTAGAATCTATGTAGTCAAAGGCGCTTGCCTTGCGTCTGTCAGGCGCATAGGCGCCAACTGTGATCAGTTCTGCAAAACGTCGATCTTGAATGGGTTTGAAACATTGAAAAATGGTCCAACCAGCCTAAAATATGTCAAAATCCCCTAAAAATGGTGTGTTTATACTATGAGCACATGTTTACAATTGAATTCTGTTGATTGTGGGATATGTATCTAATTTTGTATTGAAATTGCATCTTCATTTCTGTTTGATGTTTCAGAGATTCTTATGTGGAGGACGGTTAATCTTTGGTCCAGATGTGGCTTCTTTGTGTATCTCCGTTCTCCTGGTTGCAGGTCCTGCAGTTTCATTCTGTATTAAAGTAAACAACATCATCAATGATACAAAGAAACACCAGCAAGATTTTGGTTATTGGTATGGAGTGTTGATTGTGGCAGCAGCTCTCACCTGTTTGGTAAGTAAATCGGCTGTAAATAAACATAAGATCGAACTAAATGTAAAAGGTATGGTTAGTTTATCATAGAAATGCAATATATGTGACATCAGTTATGTTATTCAACAGGATATTACATTTCTTTTCATGACATCTAGTAGAGATCCAGGTATAGTCCCAAGAAGTGCATCACCACCTGACCCTGATGAAGTATATGATATGAACACTCCTTCAATGGAGTGGATTCATGGCACAACCCCTCATCTAAGATTACCACGAACAAAAGACGTCGTTGTGAATAATCACACTGTCAAAGTCAAATACTGTGACACGTGTATGCTTTATCGTCCTCCTAGAGTCTCACACTGCTCTGTCTGCAACAATTGTGTTTTGAAGTTTGATCATCACTGTCCATGGGTCGGTCAGTGCATTGGACTAGTAAGTCAACAGAACGTCGATTGATTCATTTGTTTTTGTCAAAAAAGATAATGTTTAACTTGTTCATGTGGTTGCAGCGTAACTATCGGTTCTTCTACATGTTTATATCTACATCAACAGTCTTGTGCATTTATGTTTTCACATTTTCATGGATCATCTTGTTTCAACAAAAAGTCCACATTTTGAAAGCTATCACACAGGATATCTTGTCGGATATTCTCATTGTTTACTGCTTCATTGCTGTTTGGTTTGTTGGGGGGCTTACAATCTTCCACTTTTATCTTATTTGCTCAAATCAGGTATCTTTCCCATCAAATTCTTTAAAGATTAAATCTTTTTATCACAACATATGATTGTTTCTTTCTTTTTTACTTCATAATGCAGACAACATATGAAAACTTCAGATATAGATACAGTAAGAAAGAGAATCCATATCATAAGGGCGTAAGAAAGAACCTTGCAGAAGTCTTCTTTTCTAAGATCCCTCCTTCGCTAAATGATTTTCGGGCGCATGTTCATGAAGATGACAACATAGTGATGGACCCACCAACTCCAAATCTCGTGGATTCACCGAAGGAAAAAATTGACATTGAATCGGTTAACACATCAGCAGAAGCAGCTGGCTTTTCACTTCCTCAAATCTTACAGAATTTGCATTATGGTGGCGGGGAGGAGAACACAAGAAGTAAGGTGGGCAATGGAGCCTCTGATTCTCTCCCTTCCCCCTTTCTGTTTGAAACAAACATTGCAGCTCCTGCTCTGGTTGTCGAATCACGGAAGCCTGAAGATGGTGCTAACGCTGAGGTGAAACGCGATGAAGAAACAATAACATCTGAAACACGTGCTGCTCATCAAACTTAGAGGTTACATATGTGTAACCTGGTGTATGATTATAAGGGCTTTGGTGAAGCCAAGTATTATTGTTGAAAATGATGGCATTTTGCATAGTTTTGTAGGTTGGATTTTCAAGTTATTCTTTGGCGTTAATCATAGTATTTTCGCGGTTGAAATGATATGTTTACAAAAGCCTGCGATTTATACGTTGAACACTCGATTGGTTGTATACGAGGAACATGATCCTCTATGTAATTGAAAATAACCAAGAGCTGGTTTATAGAACCTCAAATTTAGACTCATTATAAGTTAGCAAGTTTGATATAAAAAATACTTATTTTTATCCATTATGAGATATAAAAAGGCCCGAATGAACCCATCAAGCAAACAAAGTTGCCTAAATTCACTCTTTTGAAGACGGATCGGATTGGCCGGTACGACAGAAAATTGGAGGGGTGAGCGAAGCGGTCTACATCAAATTGTTTTAGAGAGGTTAAACCAGCCGGTTCGTCCTGGTCTAGTGGTCCGACCGGGTACCGGATTGATGGTCGGACCGGAATTTTTGTTTTTTTAATGGGTAATAATGAAGGCTTAACAATAAATTGGTATGTTGAACATAAGATATTATTAAGTTTTATATATAATTATAATATCAATTATTTATATTGAATTATATATATATAACTATATTATATATATATATAATCCTATATATAATTATGACGTCATTCGGTCCGACAAATCCGACCACCGGAACAGTAAGGCGTCCGATTCAACGTCTAATCCGTTTTGTAAACGCTGTCTAAATTAAGTCACTTGTGTTATAACTGTGCAGAGAGATATAAAATCAAGACAAGTCAATTTATCAAAGGGCGAATAATGTTAAAACTTTATCACAATTTTACTTGTGACGAATAATATTTTTTGTTTTGATTTAAGATTTAATATCCTCTTAACTATTGATCAAACGTTCTTTTTTCTTGTGATGCCATTGACTAACTCGATCTTTTGCTTTCTCCACCTGAAAATTTCATATATGAAAAGTCGTAAAATTGAAATTATTTAATATTCAGGTGTTATATATAAACATATAAAACAATTAAAACTATCCCTTGAATTCAGGTTTATTAAAACTACCTCTTTGTCCCAATCTGTCCGGAACGTAACCCACAACAGAATAAATGTCTGCAATGTCGTACCACCGATCATGCCCAACCATATTCCCTAAGTTTCATAATAAATGGAATTAAAGAACATATAGTATTGTCAGGGCTGTAAACGAACTGAGCCGAGTCAGGATGGGTTTGAGCTCGAGCTCGAACTTATCGAGCCGAGCCGAGCCGGTTCGAAAATTTTAACAAGCTCAAAACACCGGCTCGAGTTCGGCTCGTGAAAAGCTCGAGCCAGCTCGTGGCTCGTTCGAGCTGGCTTGATTTAAATATATTTTTTTATTTTTCACATTATTTATATGAAAACACCAAAAATATATATTAAGGTTTTTACATTTTGTTAGGTACCTCGTATTTATGGTAACAAATATTATTATTTTGAATATAAACAATTTACTATCAAGTTATATATTTTTAAACTAAATACTTAATGTTTTTAAAAAGAATCCATTTTTATTTTTAAGAAAATATTTTTAAAATCATAATATAAAAACAAAAATAATAATAATAATAATAATTATAATAATTATACTATCTAAATATATATACATATATTATATACACCGAACCACGAGCCGAGCCAACGAACCGAGCCACGAGCCGAGCTCGAACCGAGCTAACCTGGCTCAAGTTCGGCTCGTTTAGAATTCGAGCCGAGCCGAGCCGGCTCGTTTAGATTCGAGCTTTTTTCGAGCGAGCTTTGAGCTACGAACTTTTTGTACATCCCTAAGCACGTTCAATACAATACTTATTTAAGTTGAGAATTAATAAAACTAATATATAATAACTTACATGTATTATATAAAAGATAATCACATGTAATTAGAGGGAAAAGAAAAAAACGTGGTTAAAAATCATTTTAATTATCACATTTAAAATGGTAAATGTAAGTTTATATGTGTTTTTTTCATTTATCTCTTTAAAGTTAGTAATGTATTAAGGTTTTAAAATGTAAATTAATATTGTTGAATAGAATAAGAATTTTGTTGTACCTTAGCACCAAGGTTAAACTTGAAGGCCAACAAAGAACCAAGTGGAACTCCAACCACATAATAACATCCAACATTCACATATGCAACAAATGTTTGCCATCCACATCCAACCGCAACCCCTATTCAATTTCATTCTTCATTTATACAAATAACCATTTTGTGATGGAAATGTGTAGTCATAAAGCGACAACTTATATCGACTATTGGTGGGAAAATTGATTTTCACCTGAGAGGACGGGTTGAATGCCGTTGAGGATGATGGAAAGTGCAAGGAGAGGGGTAAGTTCCGAGACAGCATTTGCGACGGTTTCACCTTCTGTGAAAGCATAGCTTATGACGTCTCGTATGGAAAGTAGAATGACGGCACATATTAAAGAGACCACAAGTGAGCTGAGAGTTACTATCACGACAGAAAAGGATGCGGATTTTGGATGCCTTGCCCCTACCTCGTTGCTAACTCTCACACTGTCATTATACAATTTTGAGCATGTAAAAACATAAATAATGAATAATATAATACCACTACAGATACAAAAGAAGAAAAGATGATATAAAGAAGAGCTTTAGGTCATCCTAAAAGAGTGTTAGAAAAAAACAAGTGAAAAGAGAATTTTGGTTTACAATTTATTTAAATACATGCATAATTGGTTTATAATTATAATACCAAAGGAAATATATATTATTTTTAAAATTTACAACAATTTTATATAATAATATATGTTATTTAATTATTCGTTTATTGTATAAACTAGAAACTATTATAGAATATATTCAATACGTATGTAAAGCGCGGGCTCAAACTCATAATTAAATGAGCTTTGATTAAGGCTTGAGTTTATTACTAAATGAGCCTAAGTTTAGGCTTGAGTCCGTTTAAACCTAACTTTGATTAGAACTTTCAACTAGCTGATGAGGGGCTCGAATTGTTTACACTTTTCGCAACCATAAAAAAAACATACATTAGTAGTTAGAATGAAACCTGGCAGCCGCATTAAACCCAAATGAAATCATCATCACCCATCCAAGTAAAGTTGTGCATATAGCAAGTGAATCCAATGCTATTTCAGGATTTTCGAGCAAACCCGCGATCAACACCAATACTTGATAGTACCACGCCTCTAGACACAACATTATGGCAGATGAAACAGATAACTTAAAAAAAGCCCAAAGCCCCGAAAAAGCTTGCATACTGAACCCCGTCCATGACTTGTTATTCGTCCGATCGCTTGTCACAATGTACACAAATTGCGCGACAACAACAACCCACCATGAAAAACTTAACACCAAAGAGGCACCTAATAATCCCCAATCCCACATGAACAACGCGAGCCATGTCAATAGAACATGAACCACAAGAACCATCGCGGCAATGTAGGCGCTTGGGTTCACAATGCTTTGAGCTTGAAGGAACTTTTGGATTGGGAAGTTGGCGGCGTAGGCGAAGATCTGAGGGATGAGGCCATAGATGAATAAGGAAGCCGCGGTGGCGATCTCGTTGGATTGGCCTATCAAGAGCAAGAGTGGTCTAGAGAAGATGTAAATGAACATAAGTGGAATTGATGTAGCCATTAGAAGGATGGTTGATCTTTGAAGATAAACACCAAGCATTTCATATTGATGAGCTCCATAAGCTTGTCCACATAATGTCTCCACTGCACTCCCCATCCCAAGCTATATAAAAAAATTAACAATTGTAATTATGTGCAAAATGATAATTAAAGTAGCTTAATTGTTAGAAGAGCACATTTAAGCTCTTAAAATTTAATGTACAAAGTAAATCTTGTTTTCTTCAAAATGTATTATAACAATATAGTATACATAGTTAACTTAAAAGTATAAGCAAAAAGATTGGGGTTAATTTTGTTGTGTCATTACCATGACCCCGAAAGCGAAAAGTTGGACCCCATTGTTGCCGAGGGAAGCGGCTGCGAGCTCAAGGTTACCAAGATGACCGCAAAAGATCTGTGTTGACAACGACGTGACGTTGTTCAGTAAATACACTATGATGGCAGGACACGCTAGCCAGAACAAGCTACTCAGTTCAACGGTTGTCGCCTTTTGTAATCGCCCAAAGACAGTTAAACTCGTGTCTGACAGTATCTCCTCCAATTCCGAGCTAACCACCTCGCCCAATGGCAACAACACCGGAGGCGGATTCTCGTTCTTTGATAAAATGGGTTCGGAAAGCTCATGATGTCCCGTTGAGCTTGAGTCCATTGGTGAGGGTGATCTTTTAGGGCCTCATGTGATTGATCACCTTATCAACGTTCAGTAGCACATATATTATTCGGTTTTACATAAGAGTATATGTAGTTTGCTAATTTGCAGGAACAGCCCCTGAATTTTGAGTAATTTGGTCCCACTCTTTGTTAAGAACGATGGACTAGAAACTCTCTTTAACACCAATAGGTTTGTAATTTGTAGGTTAATAAAATCTGATGTAAATATAGTAATGTTTTTTTATTTAGAGGTTAATGATTGAAGTCTTATAATAGATATCAATGTCAGTTTAGAAGTGAAGTTAGACGACCGTTTCTCTTTATAGTTTTGATAATAACTCTAAGTAATCATAGTTACAAGTTCTTGAAGCAGACCACTATGTTTGTCTACTGATACGTTCGGTTGAATCGGTTAAATATGTCAGAAAAATTATAAACAACATAATTCATTTTAATTTAAAATCTATGACAGAATCTAAATTAGTCTTCTAATGGTTAAAAATTAAAATGTTTTAATGATTCAGATGTCTTAATGGTTTAACACTTAATAATTTAAATTGTTTGTTTTATGAGCAAATATATGAATAGTTTAGATATTTGTCTTTGAATTGTTAAACATTATACTAATGTTGAATGGTTAAGAGGTCTAATGTTAAATTGTTAATACCTTTTATAGAATTGGTCAGACATTTGTCATTAAATAGTTAAGCAACATTGGCTTTTAATAGTTCAGATCTCTTAATGGTTCATACATCTTATTAATTCAACACTTAATTATTCAAAAATTACAATACAAACCCTTAACGTTGTGTACCAGATTAGGTTTGAGGAATATTATGTTAAAATAAAAAATCCACCTAAAGTTTTATTATAGTAACCAAACGAATTTGTTCAAAAAAAGGTAAAGTGTACAAAGGTTCTTTTAATGCCACATGGTATACAAAATCATTTGTGTACCAGACAATTGGAATTTGGATGCGTCCTCTCGTTACCGAATAATATGGATTTTAGGAAATAGTCGAATTGTATTTTTTACCGAATAATATGGATTTTAGGAAATAGACGAATTGTACTTTTTTACCGAATAAAAACATGTTACTTGGCATCTTAGGCTTGTGGGGCATGATTTACACCGACTAAGTTGATGAATACGTTGGATGTGTATACCAAACGACAAATAAATAAGGTATGTTTAAAAACGTTAAGAAAAAAGAGATGCACTTTGAATAACAATGTTAGATTATTTGTGGTGGTGTATTTTGTTGAAATGTCATCTAGGTAAACATAAATTTATTAAAGTTTCTTTTATAACAAGTGTAGTGATTTCAAAGTTATTGTCGTTAAAGATTGTCAAAAGTGAAAAAGCTGAATTCACTTACCCCTTTAACGTCCGTTAAGAGCTTTGCTAAAAATAAATATTAAGTTCTCTTTAACTAGATGTAGTGGCTTTAACGTTCTATCTGTATCCAAACCAACAAATTTGACGGCCTCTAGGGGCGGTGGGACATCACTACGTCCGGTCTTAAAAAGGTATGTTGTTAAACCTTTTTTCGAGGAACACGATGAAGATTAAACATATAATTATATATTGAAATAATAAATAACACTTATTTTAATTAGGGAATAAAAATATTAATCTAAAAAGTATAAAAAGGAGTCAAACAATTAATACTTTTAATCAATGGCTGAGATCAAGTTGTAATTTTGTATTTAGCGCAGTCGTGTATTCTTGTTAATTGTAACATCTCGTATTTTTGTTAACTAAAAGTTAACTTCGTTTATTCTTACAAAGGTTATTATTTGTCAATTTTGAAACTCATGTGTTGTTTGTGCTTATTCATTATTGTCATTAAGTTAAAAATATAAATATTAAATAATAATAATGTTAATATTAATAAAAGTAACAATAATAATAAGTAATAATAATGAATAATAGTATTAGTAATAATAAGATCACTTTTAATAAGGTTACTTATAATTTATAAGGGTTATTAAACTTAACCATGTTTAAAACATAAACTCAATTAAGAATTTAGGGGTTGTTTTTGTTATTTTATAAACCTTAAAAACAAGGTTTGTACATAAAATGTAAAACTACAAACCTTGGGGACCAAAGGTGTAATTAATGAAAATCCAAACCCCCTTCCCCCTATCCCTCACGTTTTTCCGGCCACAACTCCGGCCACCCTCCGGCCGGAGTCCGGTGGTCCTAAAACCGTCTTTTTCCTTCGAATTGAAACCCCCAAAACCATGCCAAACGTTCCTAGACTCGAATCGAACTCAATTAACCACCTAAATCGTGAATAACCGGTTACAAAAGCCTTCTCATTCGAAGTAACCGAAGCCTTAAGTTCGTACCTGTTTAAGCATTAAATCACAATAATAATCGAATTAATTTAACATGAACCATCTCTTATCTATCTCTAATCGATTACAACGTTCAATTCCACCTAAAACAAGCACAAACATCAACTTCGAATACCCACTTAGTCGCGACCTATCTTCTACTCGAACACCATCCTCTGGACTTCAAGCCCTGAAATTGACAAAGGGCTTTTGTACAACAAGGTTTTTGGAAACTTTCTGTGCAACCAATTTGTTTAACATCATCGTTTGAACATCGAACCAGTCGTACGTGTGTCGCAGCCTTAGCATCATCTGTTCATCATCAGTTCATCTTCAAATCGGGTAATTGAACACATGGTTATGCTCGAAATACAGTGGGGAATCAAAGCCCCATGATTAATTCGAGCATTAACATCGAATCGATCGTCAATTTTGGACTTGAACAAACTAGGGTTCTTGGGGTTTGGGGAAAACCATTTAGTTTATGTTTAAAAGAACTTAAAACCCAGATGTAAACGCGGCTGAGTGCCTTGGTTTACTGGTTAAGACGTTGAACCCTCAACATGAGGTCCCGGGTTCGAACCCGACACCCTCATGTTCTTTTTTAGAAGGTTTTTATCCTTAAATAAATTACAGAAAATTTCTAATAAATATAAATATAACTTTTATAAATTTCAAATATTTTTGAAGTCATCTAAACATTTCTTAAAAATTTATTCTTGTAAACCTTTTAATAGTTTAATATAAAATTATTTACAAATGTTATAATTAAACATTTTTATAAAATTAGATTGTTATATAATACTTGGAGATATTAAATTAATATTAGACCTTATGTTATCTTTGTTTAAGGATTTATCATGATGATTATAAATATAAATTTTTATATAAATAAAATCACAAGTTATTTACAAAGAATCAATTTCCTAAAATAATAATAATAATAATAAATTTTATAGATTTCATAAATGGTATTTCTATAAGAATTTATTAACTTTATAAAAATCCTCAAATTCTAATACCCTAGTTCATGTTAACTCGTTAATCTTATTATTAACCTAAATCTTGTTATATTTATATATTTAGGTGTATTGTAACGTTTTATCTTGGAACGACATACATTATTCTTATTGAACTTCATTTTATACTTATTTGATACGTGAGTTTTTCTTGACCCTTTTTGTCTTTTCACACTAATTTGGGGTGAAACATGATTACTTATACATAATGCACTTGTAAACGTTTAGACTTGTAAAGCACTTGCAATTCATATTTTTTTGTCATGGTTATTTGTATGTTGTAAGTGTTTATATGAGATACATATTTTTGTTTACAATCATTAACTATTGCTAGCCTAGCGACGTCTTTGATCATTGGGCCTGACAAGCCTATTTGGTGCTAAAGTCGATGTATTGCCGACTCCTGATGACGTATGCTTGTTCATCATGGGAACCAAATACACTTAGCCAATCTTTTATACTTGTAATCAAGTCGAGGTTTGGTTGTGACGATATGTGTTCTATAACGTTACTTGCTTATGACCTATGACATGAATTGCTACTTGTAAATTTATCATATTATGTATAAAAACCTTGGAAACTCACCAACTATTTATAGTTGACCCTTTTATTTTTATCATGTTTCATGAAATCCCCAAGTTTAAAGTGGACTTTTGAAGCTTGGAAATAAAACTAGGACTTGGACTTAGTTAAATAAATAAATGTTATGTTACGTTTTGTTTTATTTGGGATTATTTCATGTTTTGAGACTTATGTTTGTAATGCCTTTTGAAACTTATAATTTTAATATTTACACTTAAATATAGCGTTATGTGGCTGTGAACAATCTTAACCCTCACATCTCGACGATTCCGCCGTCAAGGTTGGGGTGTGACATTAATTATTGTGTTTTCCTAAAGCAGTGAATTTCAAAATAAATATAATGGTGAAATAACACTGTTGTGTACGTATTTCTAGTATGTAAAACATATGATAAATTAACAATTAATTAATCTAAACATTATAAACAACGACAAAAAACACAAAATGATATAAAACATAAAACATAATGATAAAATATCTCATTATGTTTTTATCTTAATTGTGTTATCTATAAGTTTCGAAAAATACGTTGATGAAATGATATTATTATATACTTCTAATTATAAAACACAATGATAAAAAATAACAAATTACATAACCTATTAATAATAATGATAAAAATAATATATTATGTTACGTGAATATTATAAGTTTTGAAAAATACCTTGATGAAATAACATCATTGTATACTTTTAATTATAAAACATAATGACACATGCCATATACACAATTATTTTTATGCTTTTTAGATTAAACTAGTCTTAAGCCCTTGCGTTACAGCGGGGTATAAAACCATATCAAGTAGAACAAATGATATCGCTGTCAGTGATTACTAACATCCAAAAAGCTCGCAATAAAAAAATAAAAATAAAAACAAAAACAAACAAAAAGTAGGTGTAAAAATGTTAAACAACGTAGACGAAACATAAAACATATAAAACAATAAGTAAGTCGATGTAAAATCAGTATGTTGCAACGGGTTGTTAAACAGGGAAAATATAAGGGTAAACGTTGAACCACACATATACGTTGCGGTGAGCTAACTCGCAAATTTTAAACCGAACCTTAAAACAAAAAATTATAAAATATGAAAAATATAAGAGACTATAATTGAAAGTATACAAATATTAGGGTCAAATTGTAAAAGTATAATAGTATTGGGTTAAGATAAGAAAAAAATTAAGGATTAAAAAAATAGGCTGTACAAATCTTTAAGCTTAACAAATTGGTAATCATAAATACATAAATATTATTTTTTATTATAACACTACCTCTTTAATTATTGCTAGTAATAATATTATTTTTTAACAACAACAATAATATTTATCAGATAATAACATTGGTAATAAATAAAGTTCAATATTTAATATTTAGGATGAAAATGTTTTATGTCATTGGCATAATTTAAGATGTGATCTTTCACATCATCTAAATTCGCCGATGTTGTGTCACAATTAACCGGTGATTTCTTATGTTTTAACCAACAAATGTATCTAGGAATAAAACCATTTATGAGCAAATGATACTCTATTTCATTAATATTGTCAAATCTTTGAAGATTTTTACAAATCGCACATGGACACCAAATCCATTTAGAGTCAACATTCATCCGACTAGCTTCAGCATTCTTAATAAACAAGAAACACCTTTCGTATATATTTCAGTAGTACATCCACTTTTGTACATTCAAATTCTCTACCTTCCATCTGAAAAATAAAATAATCAAACAAGTAATATGCATTATGAACATGTTTAGGTATTCTAAGGTTGTGGATCCTAACTCACTTTTTAGTATTATATCTCATATGTATACATTTTAACGAGTGATTGTTTAAAAAAATCGATAGCATTTCCCTTTAACTCCCCAAGTATACTAGTATAAACTACAAACTCGAAAGAGTTAAAAGGAAATGAACCCGTTTTTTCTTAAATAGTCACTCGTTAAAATGTATACACATCCTAATGAGATATTGTCACACCCCGACCGACGGCGGAATCATCAGGGCGGACGAATGTGAAACGATTGTTCATAGCACATGGAACTAAATAAGTTGTAATAATATTAAATATTATTTTTATTTAACATTACAAGACAATTAAATAAATACAACACAAACAAGATATATACAACAACCTAAGCCTTTCAATTAACTAAGTCCAAGCCCTATATGAGCACGAAAATATCTTTAAGTAGAAAACCTGAAACATGTTAAAAATTGTAACATCTCGTATTTTTCGTTAAGTGAAAATAACTTTGTTAAGTTCTTGTAAGGGTCATTTATGCCTTTTGTGAAATTTTGAGTGCTTGTTATGCATGTTGAGTTAAGTCGGAAGTTAATAAAACATTTTGCTAAACATTGATAATGATAATAATAATATTAATATTAATAATAATAAAAATGTTAGTAATAATAAAAAGGATAATAATAAATTATAATAAAAATAACAATATTAACAACTTAAGTAATAGTAACTATAATAGTAATAGCAATATAATAATAATAATAATAAAAGTTTAAAATTTAAATAAAATACTTAAAATTTAAACTTAAACTA
Organism: Flaveria trinervia; assembly: GCA_025506515.1. NCBI lineage: Eukaryota > Viridiplantae > Streptophyta > Magnoliopsida > Asterales > Asteraceae > Flaveria > Flaveria trinervia. Next base: position 11,164,843 of record CM046444.1, read on the forward strand.
AGTTCAGGGGTATGTGTGTAATTTGTCAAACTTAAATTTAAAGTTTTTACATAAAATACCAACATCCAAAACGTCAGGGATCAATTATGTAATTTCAGAAACCCAAACCGCCCCTTTCCCCTTTCATACGTTTTTCCGTCCAACATTTCCGGCCAACTCCGGCGAGCCCTAGAACACCAAAACCATTCGTTTCCGTAACCCAAAACCGTTTCGGATTGTTTCGTTTACGTGATTCGAACTTGAATGCATCCAATAGTTGAGGGTAAACATCGGTTACCACTCCATTCGAAGGTATAACCGAAGCACGTTAAGATCCATAACCGTTTGAGCATTAAACTCCAATCATAACCCAATTAACTGAACCTAATCAAACGCTTATCTAACTCTAATCAATTGCAATCATCAATTTCACCTGAAATAAACATAAACATCTCATTCGATTCTCTTTGTTGATCACGAACTGCACATACTCGAACACTATCTTCTGAACATCAAGATTTGAAATTGATAAGGGGCTTTGGATCTAGTGTGTCATACGAAGCTATACACAAGGTTAATTGAGTTATCATCAACATTTACATCGATTTTGCATCTCCTTCGACCGTGACTTGCTCATCGTTGGGTCCACCTTCAATTCGAACCTGTTCGGGTATATTACATACATGTATATGCTCGATTAAGCATGGGGAACAAAAGCCCCATGATTACAGACTCTTACATTAACGAATTCAGGTTCAATTTTGGGGATTTTGGAATTAGGGTTCTTAAGGAATTGGGGTTTTCTTTGCGTTTATGTTTTTAAACTTTCAGAACCAAGATGTACCACGGCTGAAGCCTTGGTTCACTGGTTAAGACATTCCCTTGTTAAGCATGAGGTCTCGGGTTCGAACCCGGGCACCCTCATGTTTTATTTTTTAAGGTTTTAGCATAATAAACTAATTCTAGAAAATTTTAAAATGTATAAAAATTATCTTTATAGATTCCAAATATTTTCAAAAGCTTCCAAATATTTTCTATAATCTTCCTAAGTTTACATAAAAATATTTTATTTATAAAATATTTTAGCAAAGCTTGTTTGAATAATTTTCTTATAAAATGGATTTTAATAATATTAATAAATTATTGTTGGTCAAAATGTTTCTTTTTACATAATATTGCTTATATTATGATCATTTCAAATAATTACTCAAATATTATATTTAAACTTTGTAATTATTATAGGCGATTCAATTTCACTTTCTCTATATAAATAATATACTTTTGTATTTAAAGTATTTATAAAAATTCCCAAATACCCAAATTGAACTTTAGTCCTCGTTAATTCATTAAAACTTATTATTAAATTTAAATCTTGTAATATATATATATATATATATGTATATATTTTTAGGTGCCTTGTAACGTTTTATCTTGAAGCGACGTTTACTATTCTTAAATAATCTCCATTATATACTTATTGCCATGTGAGTTTTCCTTGCCCCCTTTTTACTTTTTTTTACATTAATTTGGGGTGAAACATGATTACTATACTTAACACACTTGTAAACGTTTAGACTTGTAAAGCACTTGCAATCATATTTTTGTCATGGTTATTTGTGTATTGTAAGTGTTTATATGAGATACATATTTTTGTTTACAATCATTAACTATTGCTAGCCTGGCGACGTCTTAGATCTTTGGTCCTGACAAGCCTATTGGTGCTAAAGTCGAGGTATTGTCGACTCCTGATGACGTATGCTTGTTCATCATGGGAACCAAATACACTTAGCCAATCTTTTATACTTGTAATCAAGTCGAGGTTGGTTGTGACGATATGTGTTCTATAACCTTACTTGCTTATGACCTATGACATGAATTGCTACTTGTAACTTTATCATATTATGTATGAAAACCTTGGAAACTCACCAACTATCTATAGTTGACCTTTTATTTTTATCATGTTTCAGGAAATCCCCAAGTTTAAATTGGACTCTTGAAGCTTGCAATAAAACTAGGACTTGGACCTAGTTAATAATTAAAATGTTATGTTATGTTTTGATTTATGTTTGAACTTATTTCCTGTTTGATACTTATGTTGTACTTCCTTTTGAAACTTATAATTTAAATATTTACATTTAATTACAGCGTTATGTGGTTGTGAACAATCTTAACCCTCACATCTCGATGTTTCCGCCGTCAAGGTGGGGTGTGACAGATTGGTATCAGAACCCATAACTATAGGGATTTAGGTTATTAGAAATGGTGACCTAGACTATAGCTTATGCATGAACCTCATAGAATAATATTTATATTCTTGGAATTATATATATTGTTTACATGCTACATAATGCTATGCCATACTTATGTGCAACTTGATGCCTTAGCATAGGTTGCCTTGTAATTGTTTAAACTTTGTTATGTGTCTCCCTAAACTTAACTTTGACTCATTGACTCTCCCCGACAAATGAAACTTCTTAATCTTATTCTCGTCAACACGTGAAACTTATGCTTATGCTTATGATTTGGATCTTTAGACGTTATGTCTAATCTATATAAATCTCATCAAGGTTTTCATTCCATAAATCTAAGAAATTTGTGTGACACATAGACACCTGTATTTTGGATTTCCTGGCAAAAGGCCCTCGGGCTAAGGCAAGCATATCGCATAAATCCTACGGGACTAGTTATGCTTACCTGGGGATTTCTGGGATGAGTAAGAAACTATGGTCAACATACACAAATTCCTAAGGCGAATGGGTCAACTTACCTTGACGTGTCAACGTTTCCAAATGGTAAAGCGTTACCAAATGGAACCATTCCATGTGCCTTACAACTTTTGCCTTATCCTTGTTGAACTATAATCCTTTTTATTCTTTTCCTCGTATCTAACTCATTTTGCATATTCCAGAATGTCTCGTCATCATGGAAAGCGTGGAAGTTCGATCGTAAGCTAGCCGCCATGATTGCCCGACAAATGGCTGCTGTCATCCCAACCATGGTTGTTGAACTCAACAGCACCTAAATGACCAACTCTAGCAACAACGGTCACGAGGAAAATAGTGCTAACCAAGGGCGCAACAACCAAACTTGCACTTTCACGCATTGTAGCTCATATAAACCCACTAGTTTTAGTGGCAAGGAAGGAGCCACTGGTCTTCTTGAGTGGTTCGAGAGCATGGAGAACACCTTCGTCAATTGTGAGTGTCCCGAGGCACTCAAAGTTCGTTATGCCACTAGCATGTTCCAGCAAAGGGCTCTCACCTGGTGGAATAGCGAGAAGAGAAATCGTGGGCCCGATGCTATTCTGGCACTTACTTGGGAAGAGCTCAAGAACATCGCTATTGTGAAGTTCTGCCCGAGAAGCGAGCTGCAAAAGTGGAGGAAGAATTTTGGAATTTAAAGCAAAACGATGGTGATCATTTGGCCTACTCAACTAGGCATCATGAGTTGAGTATACTGCTGCCTCATATGGTCGACACTGTCCCCCGCAACATCGAGAAGTTATTAAGGGTGTACCACCCCAAATTCAAGATGATGTGGTGGGTAGCCAACCCACAACCTTAGAAGAAGCCATTACTATCACCGCTCAACTCACCGAGAACCATATACGAGCGGGCACCATGTCTGTGAAGGGTGCCAAAAAGGTGGAAAAGACGGCTACCGAGGCCGTTAAGGAGACCAAAGCTGAACCGTCCAACAACAACACAACAACAAGAAGCGCAAGTTCACATCGGCGTGTAACTATGCTGTGGCTGCACCCAAACAACCCTAAAGACAACTTGTACCTGCGGCTACACCTGTGGCACAAGTGCCTGGGGCTAGGGCTTATGCTGGTCCTCAGCCTATGTGCAACACGTGTAGGTATCATCATCCGGGGAATCAACCATGCCGCATTTGCACCTTATGCGGTAAATATGGTCATTTGGTGGCGACTTGCCACCGTGCACCTAACAATGCCGCCGTGGTCACAAACCGTGTTTGCTACAACTGTGGGGAACCTGGTCATTTCGCCCACAATGCCCTCGTCTTGTGGGTAATGTTCCACAAGCCCGAGGACGTGCTTTCAACATCAACGCTAACCAAGCACAAGCAAACAACGATGTGGTGAATGGTATGTTAACTCACCTTTAACTTTTGTGATCCAATTCTTATCATACATTACCTGTATCGTTAAATACCTTAAAAATTGAACAGTATGTTCCTTATTAATAAAACTTATGCCTACGTCCTATTTGATTCTGGAGCCGATAAGAGTTTTGTTTCATTAGAGTTTGAACCCACACTTGCTAAGCCACATACGAAACTAGAAAGACCTCTTATCGTTGAAGTTGCCGATGGAGAACCGATCACCGTTGACGTCATTATTCGTGATTGCATCTTAAGTCTTGACACGCATGATTTTCTTATCGATCTTATCCCTATGAAACTTGGAAGCTTCGACGTCATCATTGGTATGGATTGGTTAGCCAAACACCATGCCGAGATCATTTGTTTCGAGAAGTGCATCCGTATACCGTTACCTTCTGGTGATACTTTGAAGGTGTTCGGTGAAAAATCTTCCAAAGGACTTAAACTCATGTCTTGCACTCAAGCCCGAAAATGCTTAAGCAAGAAGTATATGGCTTTCTTGGCTTATGTGGTCAACACGAAAGTCAAAGGGAAAGAACTTAAGGATGTCCCTATCGTACGAGACTTTCCTGAAGTATTTCCCGATGACCTTAGTGGTTTACCTCCCGTGCGTGAAGTTGAGTTTAAAATTGATTGATACCGGGAGCAAACCCCGTGGCTAAGTCACCATATCGACTTGCACCGTCTGAAATGCAAGAACTCTCTAGTCAACTTCAAGAGCTATCCGAGAAGGGTTTCATCCGTCCTAGCTCTTCGCCTTGGGTGCACCTGTTCTTTTCGTGAAGAAGAAAGATGGATCGTTTCGTATGTGCATCGATTATCATGAGCTTAACAAGCTTACCATCAAGAATCGTTATCCTCTTCCTCGCATCGATGACCTGTTTGATCAACTTCAAGGAGCAGCTATATTCTCGAAGATTGATCTACGTTCTGGATATCATCAATTACGAGTTCATGATGATGACATCCCAAAGACCGCGTTCCGTACCCGTTATGGGCACTATGAGTTTATGGTGATGCCTTTTGGTTTAACCAATGCTCCTGCTGTCTTCACGGATCTTATGAATCGGGTATGCAAGCCTTATCTAGACAAGTTTGTGATCGTTTTCATTGATGACATACTTATCTACTCTAAATCCAACACCGATCATGAATTGCATTTGAGATTGGTTCTTGAATTGTTGAAGAAAGAGCAATTGTACGCGAAGTTCTCGAAGTGTGACTTCTGGCTCGAGGAAGTTCAATTTCTAGGACACGTGGTGAATAGCCAAGGAATTCACGTTGATCCTGCAAAGGTGGAAGCTGTGAAAATTGGTGTGTTCCTACAACTCCTACCGAAGTTCGTTCTTTTCTTGGTCTTGCTGGTTATTATCGGCGATTCATTGCCAACTTTTCAAGAATCGCGAAACCACTCACTTCTTTGATACAAAAGAATAAACCGTTCGAGTGGGGTTCCGAGCAAGAAGAAGCTTTTGAAGCGCTAAAGCACAAGTTGTGCAATACTCCTATCTTGACCCTGCCCGATGGAAATGACGACTTCACCGTGTATTGTGATGCATCTAAACAAGGCCTTGGTTGTGTTCTTATGCAACGAGGGAAGGTCATAGCTTATGCATCGAGACAATTGAAGGTTCACGAGGTGAATTACACAACTCATGATCTCGAGCTTGGTGTTGTTGTATTTGCTTTGAAGATTTGGAGACACTACTTGTATGGTACACAATGTATAGTCTACACCGATCACAAAAGCCTTCAACACGTTTTCAATCAAAAAGATCTCAATATGAGACAACGTCGTTGGGTGGAGTTAATTAGTGATTACGATTGTGACATTCGTTACCATCCTGGTAAAGCAAATGTTGTAGCCGATGCACTAAGCCGAAATATTCACAACAAGATGATCTCATTCAAAGAAATTCGCGATCGACGTCAATGGTTTGACACTTTGGGTGAGTTCGATACTGAGATCTGACTAGATGTCAACGAAACTACCGTATTGCTACAAAACTTGAGAATAGATAGTGACATCGAGTCTAGTATTTTGGAGGCTCAACAAGTGGTGCAACAAGAAGGAAGAATGAAGGATGAACTGGAGCCTAATCTTTTAACCCGATTGGAAACGAAACCCAATGGGTTGATGTACTTCGCAAATCGAATTTGGATTCCAAATCGCGATAACCTTCGTACCTTTATCATGAATGAGGCTCATCAAACTCGTTATTCTATTCATCCTGGTTCCGATAAGATGTACATGGACCTATGTGGTCAATATTGGTGGCCTGGAATGAAGAAAGATATAGCGACATATGTAGCTAAGTGCCTCACGTGTACGAAGGTCAAAGCCGAACATCAACGTTCGAGTGGATTACTTGAGCAACCCGAGATCCCTATGTGGAAGTGGGAACACATATCCATGGACTTCATAACTAAGCTACCCCGAACCTCTCGAGGACATGATAGCATATGGGTGATCGTTGACCGATTGACCAAATCGGCACATTTTATACCCATACGTGACACTTACAAGACATCAAGGTTAGCCGTATATACGTTGATGAGATTTTAAGTCGTCATGGGGTACCTCTGCACATCATATCCGACCGAGACGCTCGTTTCACTTCGCATTTTTGGTCGTCTATGCAAGAACTCTTGGATACTCAATTGGACCTAAGCACGGCTTACCATCCTTAAATAATGGTCAAACCGAGCGAATGATCCAAACCTTGGAGGATTTGCTATGCTTGTGTGTTCTTGACTTTGGTGGTGATTGGGATACGCATCTACCGCTCGCGGAATTTTCATATAACAATAGTTATCACTCGAGTATCAAGATGGCACCGTTTGAAGCACTTTATGGTCGTAAATGTCGTTCACCGATCTGTTGGACCGACATTGGTGAAAACTTCATCACTGGTCCTGAACTTATACAAGAGACGACCGATAAAGTTTCTATTATCCGCAAGAACCATGAAGTGGCGAGAAGTCGTGAAAAGAGTTATGCTGACAAGCGACGTAAGCCATTGGAATTCTAAGTTGGGGAGATGGTTCTTCTAAAGGTCTCACCGTGGAAAGGTGTTGTTCGTTTTGGAAAGAAGGGTAAACTGGCTCCAAGATTTGTAGGACCTTTCAAAATCCTGAAAAGGATTGGGAAAGTGGCTTATAAACTGGAACTACCTTCCGACCTTAGTGGAGTTCATCCTGTGTTCCACGTCTCAAATTGAGAAAGTGCTTGGCTGATGAAAGTCTGCATGTTCCGTTGGAAGACATCCAGATTGACGAGTCGTTGCATTTTGTTGAGAAACCTGTTGAGATCATGGACCGCATAATGAAGAAGACTAGAACTACAACAACCCCAATCGTCAAGGTTCGTTGGGAAAATAACGTGGCGCTGAATTTACTTGGAAACGTGAGGAGCACATGAAGAAGAGATATCCGTTCTTATTTGTATAGTTTCATTTTTTCTTAATTTCGGGACGAAATTCTTTTAAGTTTGGGAGACTGTAACATCTCGTATTTTTCGTTAAGTGAAAATTAACTTTGTTAAGTTCTTGTAAGGGTCATTTATGCCTTTTGTGAAATTTTGAGTGCTTGTTATGCATGTTGAGTTAAGTCGAAAGTTAATAAAACATTTTGCTAAACATTGATAATGATAATAATAATATTAATATTAATAATAATAAAAATGTTAGTAATAATAAAAAGGGATAATAATAAATTATAATAAAAATAACAATATTAACAACTTAAGTAATAGTAACTATATAGTAATAGCAATATTAATAATAATAATAATAAAAGTTTAAAATTTAAATAAAATACTTAAAAGTTAAACTTAAACTAAGTTCAGGGGTATGTGTGTAATTTGTGAAACTTAAATTTAAAGTTTTTACATAAAATACCAACATCCATAAACGTCAGGGACCAGTTATGTAATTTCAGAAACCCAAACCGCCCCTTCCCCTTTCATACGTTTTTCCGGCCAACACTTCCGGCCAACTCCGGCGAGCCCTAGAACACCAAAACCATTCGTTATCGTAACCCAAAACCGTTTCGGATCGTTTCGTTTACGTGATTCGAACTTGAATGCATCCAATAGTTGAGGGTAAACATCGGTTACCACTCCATTCGAAGGTATAACCGAAGCACGTTAAGATCCATAACCGTTTGAGCATTAAACTCCAATCATAACCCAATTAACTGAACCTAATCGAACGCTTATCTAACTCTAATCGATTGCAATCATCAATTTCACCTGAAATAAACATAAACATCTCATTCGATTCTCTTTGTTGATCACGAACTGCACATACTCGAACGCTATCTTCTAAACATCAAGATTTGAAATTGATAAGGGGCTTTGGATCTAGTTTGTCATACGAATCTATACACAAGGTTAATTGAGTTATCATCAACGTTTACATCGATTTTGCATCTCCTTCGACCGCGACTTGCTCATCGTTGGGTCCACCTTCAATTCGAACCTGTTCGGGTATATTACATACATGTATATGCTCAATTAAGCATGGGGAACAAAAGCCCCATGATTACAGACTCTTACATTAACGAATTCAGGTTCAATTTTGGGGATTTTAGAATTAGGGTTCTTAAGGAATTGGGGTTTTCTTTGCGTTTATGTTTTTAAACTTTCAGAACCAAGATGTACCGCGACTGAAGCCTTGGTTCACTGGTTAAGACATTCCCTTGTTAAGCATGAGGTCCCGGGTTCGAACTCGGGCACCCTCATGTTTTATTTTTTAAGGTTTTAGCATAATAAACTAATTCTAGAAAATTTTAAAATGTATAAAAGTTATCTTTATAGATTCCAAAATTTTCAAAAGCTTCCATAAATTTTCTATAATCTTCCTAAGTTTACATAAAAATATTTTATTTATAAAACATTTTAGCAAAGCTTGTTTGAATAATTTTCTTATAAAATGGATTTTAATAATAATTAATAAATTATTGTTGGTCTAAATGTTTCTTTTTACATAATATTGCTTATATTATGATTATTTCAAATAATTACTCAAATATTATATTTAAACTTTGTAATTATTATAGGCGATTCAATTTCACTTTCTCTATATTTAAACATATAAATAATATACTTTTGTATTTAAAGTATTTATAAAAATTCCCAAATACCCAAATTGAACTTTAGTCCTCGTTAATTCATTAAAACTTATTATAAATTTAAATCTTGTAATATATATATATATATATATATATATATATATATATATATATATATATATATATATATATATATTTAGGTGCCTTGTAACGTTTTATCTTGGAGCAACGTTTACTATTCTTAAATAATCTCCAATATACTTATTGTCATGTGAGTTTTCATTGCCCTTTTTTTACTTTTTTTTCACATTAATTTGGGGTGAAACATGATTACTTATACTTAACACACTTGTAAACGTTTAGACTTGTAAAGCACTTGCAATTCATATTTTTGTCATGGTTATTTGTGTATTGTAAGTGTTTATATGAGATACATATTTTTGTTTACAATCATTAACTATTGCTAGCCTGGCGACGTCTTAGATCTTTGGTCCTGACAAGCCTATTTGGTGCTAAAGTCGAGGTATTGTCGACTCCTGATGACGTATGCTTGTTCATCATGGGAACCAAATACACTTAGCCAATCTTTTATACTTGTAATCAAGTCGAGGTTTGGTTGTGACGATATGTGTTCTATAACCTTACTTGCTTATGACCTATGACATGAATTGCTACTTGTAACTTTATCATATTATGTATGAAAACCTTGGAAACTCACCAACTATCTATAGTTGACCTTTTATTTTTATCATGTTTCAGGAAATCCCCAAGTTTAAATTGGACTCTTGAAGCTTGCAATAAAACTAGGACTTGGACCTAGTTTAATAATTAAAATGTTATGTTATGTTTTGATTTATGTTTGAACTTATTTCCTGTTTGATACTTATGTTTGTACTTCCTTTTGAAACTTATAATTTAAATATTTACATTTAATTACAGCGTTATGTGGTTGTGAACAATCTTAACCCTCACATCTCGATGTTTCCGCCGTCAAGGTTGGGGTGTGACAGATTGGTATCAGAACCCATAACTATAGGGATTTAGGTTATTAGAAAGAGTGACCTAGACTATAGCTTATGCATGAACCTTATAGAATAATATTTATATTCTTGGAATTATATATATTGTTTACATGCTACATAATGCTATGCCATACTTATGTGCAACTTGATGCCTTAGCATAGGTTGCCTTGTAATTGTTTAAACTTTGTTATGTGTCTCCCTAAACTTAACTTTGACTCATTGACTCTCCCCGACAAATGAAACTTCTTAATCTTATTCTCGTCAACACGTGAAACTTATGCTTATGCTTATGATTTGGATCTTTAGACGTTATGTCTAATCTATATAAATCTCATCAAGGTTTTCATTCCATAAATCTAAGAAATTTGTGTGACACATAGACACCTGTATTTTGGATTTCCTGGCAAAAGGCCCTCGGGCTAAGGCAAGCATATCGCATAAATCCTACGGGACTAGTTATGCTTACCTAGGGATTTCTGGGATGAGTAAGAAACTATGGTCAACATACACAAATTCCTAAGGCGAATGGGTCAACTTACCTTAACGTGTCAACGTTTCCAAATGGTAAAGCGTTACCAAATGGAACCATTCCATGTGCCTTACAACTTTTGCCTTATCCTTGTTGAACTATAATCCTTTTTATTCTTTTCCTCGTATCTAACTCATTTTGCATATTCCAGAATGTCTCGTCATCATGGAAAGCGTGGAAGTTCCGATCGTAAGCTAGCTGCCATGATTGCCCGACAAATGGCTGTTGTCATCCCAACCATGGTTGTTGAACTCAACAGCACCTAAATGACCAACTCTAGCAACAACGGTCACGAGGAAAATAGTGCTAACCAAGGGCGCAACAACCAAACTTGCACTTTCACGCATTGTAGCTCATATAAACCCACTAGTTTTAGTGGCAAGGAAGGAGCCACTGGTCTTCTTGAGTGGTTCGAGAGCATGGAGAACACCTTCGTCAATTGTGAGTGTCCCGAGGCACTCAAAGTTCGTTATGCCACTAGCATGTTCCAGCAAAGGGCTCTCACCTGGTGGAATAGCGAGAAGAGAAATCGTGGGCCCGATGCCATTCTGGCACTTACTTGGGAAGAGCTCAAGAACATCGCTATTGTGAAGTTCTGCCCGAGAAGCGAGCTGCAAAAGTTGGAGGAAGAATTTTGGAATTTAAAGCAAAACGATGGTGATCATTTGGCCTACTCAACTAGGCATCATGAGTTGAGTATACTGCTGCCTTATATGGTCGACACTGTCCCCCGCAACATCGAGAAGTTTATTAAGGGTGTACCACCCCAAATTCAAGATGATGTGGTGGGTAGCCAACCCACAACCTTAGAAGAAGCCGTTACTATCACCGCTCAACTCACCGAGAACCATATACGAGCGGGCACCATGTCTGTGAAGGGTGCCAAAAAGGTGGAAAAGACGGCTACCGAGGCCGTTAAGGAGACCAAAGCTGAACTGTCCAACAACAACAACAACAACAAGAAGCGCAAGTTCACATCGGCGTGTAACTATGCTGTGGCTGCACCCAAACAACCCTAAAGACAACTTGTACCTGCGGCTACACCTGTGGCATAAATGCCTGGGGCTAGGGCTTATGCTGGTCCTCAGCCAATGTGCAACACGTGTAGGTATCATCATCCGGGGAATCAACCATGCCGCATTTGCACCTTATGCGGTAAATATGGTCATTTGGTGGCGACTTGCCACCGTGCACCTAACAATGCCGCCGTGGTCACAAACCGTGTTTGCTACAACTGTGGGGAACCTGGCCATTTTCGCCCACAATGCCCTCGTCTTGTGGGTAATGTTCCACAAGCCCGAGGACGTGCTTTCAACATCAACGCTAACCAAGCACAAGCAAACAATGATGTTGTGAATGGTATGTTAACTCACCTTTAACTTTTGTGATCCAATTCTTATCATACATTACCTGTATCGTTAAATACCTTAAAAAAATTGAACATGTATGTTCCTTATTAATAAAACTTATGCCTACGTCCTATTTGATTCTGGAGCCGATAAGAGTTTTGTTTCATTAGAGTTTGAACCCACACTTGCTAAGCCACATACGAAACTAGAAAGACCTCTTATCGTTGAAGTTGCCGATGGAGAACCGATCACCGTTGACGTCACCATTCGTGATTGCATCTTAAGTCTTGACACGCATGATTTTCTTATCGATCTTATCCCTATGAAACTTGGAAGCTTCGACGTCATCATTGGTATGGATTGGTTAACCAAACACCATGCCGAGATCATTTGTTTCGAGAAGTGCATCCGTATACCGTTATCTTCTGGTGATACTTTGAAGGTGTTCGGTGAAAAATCTTCCAAAGGACTTAAACTCATGTCTTGCACTCAAGCCCGAAAATGCTTAAGCAAGAAGTATATGGCTTTCTTGGCTTATGTGTTCAACACGAAAGTCAAAGGGAAAGAACTTAAGGATGTCCCTATCGTACGTGACTTTCCTGAAGTATTTCCCGATGACCTTAGTGGTTTACCTCCCGTGCGTGAAGTTGAGTTTAAAATTGATTTGATACCGGGAGCAAACCCCGTGGCTAAGTCACCATATCGACTTGCACCGTCTGAAATGCAAGAACTCTCTAGTCAACTTCAAGAGCTATCCGAGAAGGGTTTCATCCGTCCTAGCTCTTCGCCTTGGGTGCACCTGTTCTTTTCGTGAAGAAGAAAGATGGATCGTTTCGTATGTGTATCGATTATCATGAGCTTAACAAGCTTACCATCAAGAATCGTTATCCTCTTCCTCGCATCGATGACCTGTTTGATCAACTTCAAGGAGCAGCTATATTCTCGAAGGTTGATCTACGTTCTGGATATCATCAACTACGATTTCATGATGATGACATCCCAAAGACCGCGTTCCGTACCCGTTATGGGCACTATGAGTTTATGGTGATGCCTTTTGGTTTAACCAATGCTCCTGCTGTCTTCACGGATCTTATGAATCGGGTATGCAAGCCTTATCTAGACAAGTTTGTGATCGTTTTCATTGATGACATACTTATCTACTCTAAATCCAACACCGATCATGAATTGCATTTGAGATTGGTTCTTGAATTGTTGAAGAAAGAACAATTGTACGTGAAGTTCTCGAAGTGTGACTTCTGGCTCGAGGAAGTTCAATTTCTAGGACACGTGGTGAATAGCCAAGGAATTCACGTTGATCCTGCAAAGGTGGAGGCTGTGAAAATTGGTGTGTTCCTACAACTCCTACCGAAGTTCGTTCTTTTCTTGGTCTTGCTGGTTATTATCGGCGATTCATTGCCAACTTTTCAAGAATCGCGAAACCACTCACTTCTTTGATACAAAAGAATAAACCGTTCGAGTGGGGTTCCGAGCAAGAAGAAGCTTTTGAAGCGCTAAAGCACAAGTTGTGCAATACTCCTATCTTGACCCTGCCCGATGGAAATGACGACTTCACCGTGTATTGTGATGCATCTAAACAAGGCCTTGGTTGTGTTCTTATGCAACGAGGGAAGGTCATAGCTTATGCATCGAGACAATTGAAGGTTCACGAGGTGAATTACACAACTCATGATCTCGAGCTTGGTGTTGTTGTATTTGCTTTGAAGATTTGGAGACACTACTTGTATGGTACACAGTGCATAGTCTACACCGATCACAAAAGCCTTCAACACGTTTTCAATCAAAAAGATCTCAATATGAGACAACGTCGTTGGGTGGAGTTAATTAGTGATTACGATTGTGACATTCGTTACCATCCTGGTAAAGCAAATGTTGTAGCCGATGCACTAAGCCGAAATATTCACAACAAGATGATCTCATTCAAAGAAATTCGCGATCGACGTCAATGGTTTGACACTTTGGGTGAGTTCGATACTGAGATCTGACTAGATGTCAACGAAACTACCGTATGCTACAAAACTTGAGAATAGATAGTGACATCGAGTCTAGTATTTGGAGGCTCAACAAGTGGTGCAACAAGAAGGAAGAATGAAGGATGAACTGGAGCCTAATCTTTTAACCCGATTGGAAACGAAACCCAATGGGTTGATGTACTTCGCAAATCGAATTTGGATTCCAAATCGCGATAACCTTCGTACCTTTATCATGAATGAGGCTCATCAAACTCGTTATTCTATTCATCCTGGTTCCGATAAGATGTACATGGACCTATGTGGTCAATATTGGTGGCCTGGAATGAAGAAAGATATAGCGACATATGTAGCTAAGTGCCTCACGTGTACGAAGGTCAAAGCCGAACATCAACGTTCGAGTGGATTACTTGAGCAACCCGAGATCCCTATGTGGAAGTGGGAACACATATCCATGGACTTCATAACTAAGCTACCCCGAACCTCTCGAGGACATGATAGCATATGGGTGATCGTTGACCGATTGACCAAATCGCACATTTTATACCCATACGTGACACTTACAAGACATCAAGGTTAGCCCGTATATACGTTGATGAGATTTTAAGTCGTCATGGGGTACCTCTGCACATCATATCCGACCGAGACGCTCGTTTCACTTCGCATTTTTGGTCGTCTATGCAAGAACTCTTGGATACTCAATTGGACCTAAGCACGGCTTACCATCCTTAAATAATGGTCAAACCGAGCGAATGATCCAAACCTTGGAGGATTTGCTATGCTTGTGTGTTCTTGACTTTGGTGGTGATTGGGATACGCATCTACCGCTCGCGGAATTTTCATATAACAATAGTTATCACTCGAGTATCAAGATGGCACCGTTTGAAGCACTTTATGGTCGTAAATGTCGTTCACCGATCTGTTGGACCGACATTGGTGAAAACTTCATCACTGGTCCTGAACTTATACAAGAGACGACCGATAAAGTTTCTATTATCCGCAAGAACCATGAAGTGGCGAGAAGTCGTGAAAAGAGTTATGCTGACAAGCGACGTAAGCCATTGGAATTCTAAGTTGGGGAGATGGTTCTTCTAAAGGTCTCACCGTGGAAAGGTGTTGTTCGTTTTGGAAAGAAGGGTAAACTGGCTCCAAGATTTGTAGGACCTTTCAAAATCCTGAAAAGGATTGGGAAAGTGGCTTATAAACTGGAACTACCTTCCGACCTTAGTGGAGTTCATCCTGTGTTCCACGTCTCAAATTTGAGAAAGTGCTTGGCTGATGAAAGTCTGCATGTTCCGTTGGAAGACATCCAGATTGACGAGTCGTTGCATTTTGTTGAGAAACCTGTTGAGATCATGGACCGCATAATGAAGAAGACTAGAACTACAACAACCCCAATCGTCAAGGTTCGTTGGGAAAATAACGTGGCGCTGAATTTACTTGGAAACGTGAGGAGCACATGAAGAAGAGATATCCGTTCTTATTTGTATAGTTTCATTTTTTCTTAATTTCGGGACGAAATTCTTTTAAGTTGGGAGACTGTAACATCTCGTATTTTTCGTTAAGTGAAAATTAACTTTGTTAAGTTCTTGTAAGGGTCATTATGCCTTTTGTGAAATTTTGAGTGCTTGTTATGCATGTTGAGTTAAGTCGAAAGTTAATAAAACATTTTGCTAAACATTGATAATGATAATAATAATATTAATATTAATAATAATAAAAATGTTAGTAATAATAAAAAGGGATAATAATAAATTATAATAAAAAAAACAATATTAACAACTTAAGTTATAGTAACTATAATATTAATAGCAATATTAATAATAATAATAATAAAAGTTTAAAATTTAAATAAAATACTTAAAAGTTAAACTTAAACTAAGTTCAGGGGTATGTGTGTAATTTGTGAAACTTAAATTTAAAGTTTTTACATAAAATACCAACATCCATAAACGTCAGGGACCAGTTATGTAATTTCAGAAACCCAAACGCCCCTTCCCCTTTCATACGTTTTTCCGGCCAACACTTCCGGCCAACTCCGGCGAGCCCTAGAACACCAAAACCATTCGTTATCGTAACCCAAAACCGTTTCGGATCGTTTCGTTTACGTGATTCGAACTTGAATGCATCCAATAGTTGAGGGTAAACATCGGTTACCACTCCATTCGAAGGTATAACCGAAGCACGTTAAGATCCATAACCGTTTGAGCATTAAACTCCAATCATAACCCAATTAACTGAACCTAATCGAACGCTTATCTAACTCTAATCGATTGCAATCATCAATTTCACCTGAAATAAACATAAACATCTCATTCGATTCTCTTTGTTGATCACGAACTGCACATACTCGAACGCTATCTTCTAAACATCAAGATTTGAAATTGATAAGGGGCTTTGGATCTAGTTTGTCATACGAATCTATACACAAGGTTAATTGAGTTATCATCAACGTTTACATCGATTTTGCATCTCCTTCGACCGCGACTTGCTCATCGTTGGGTCCACCTTCAATTCGAACCTGTTCGGGTATATTACATACATGTATATGCTCAATTAAGCATGGGGAACAAAAGCCCCATGATTACAGACTCTTACATTAACGAATTCAGGTTCAATTTTGGGGATTTTAGAATTAGGGTTCTTAAGGAATTGGGGTTTTCTTTGCGTTTATGTTTTTAAACTTTCAGAACCAAGATGTACCGCGACTGAAGCCTTGGTTCACTGGTTAAGACATTCCCTTGTTAAGCATGAGGTCCCGGGTTCGAACTCGGGCACCCTCATGTTTTATTTTTTAAGGTTTTAGCATAATAAACTAATTCTAGAAAATTTTAAAATGTATAAAAGTTATCTTTATAGATTCCAAAATTTTCAAAAGCTTCCATAAATTTTCTATAATCTTCCTAAGTTTACATAAAAATATTTTATTTATAAAACATTTTAGCAAAGCTTGTTTGAATAATTTTCTTATAAAATGGATTTTAATAATAATTAATAAATTATTGTTGGTCTAAATGTTTCTTTTTACATAATATTGCTTATATTATGATTATTTCAAATAATTACTCAAATATTATATTTAAACTTTGTAATTATTATAGGCGATTCAATTTCACTTTCTCTATATTTAACATATAAATAATATACTTTTGTATTTAAAGTATTTATAAAAATTCCCAAATACCCAAATTGAACTTTAGTCCTCGTTAATTCATTAAAACTTATTATTAAATTTAAATCTTGTAATATATATATATATATATATATATATATATAATATATATATATATTATATATATATATAATATATATATATATATATATTTAGGTGCCTTGTAACGTTTTATCTTGGAGCAACGTTTACTATTCTTAAATAATCTCCATTATATACTTATTGTCATGTGAGTTTTCATTGCCCTTTTTTTACTTTTTTTTCACATTAATTTGGGGTGAAACATGATTACTTATACTTAACACACTTGTAAACGTTTAGACTTGTAAAGCACTTGCAATTCATATTTTTGTCATGGTTATTTGTGTATTGTAAGTGTTTATATGAGATACATATTTTTGTTTACAATCATCATTAACTATTGCTAGCCTGGCGACGTCTTAGATCTTTGGGCCTGACAAGCCTATTTGGTGCTAAAGTTGAGGTATTGCCGACTCCTGATGACGTATGCTTGTTCATCATGGGAACCAAATACACTTAGCCAATCTTTTATATTTGTAATCAAGTCGAGGTTTGGTTGTGACGATATGTGTTCTATAACCTTACTTGCTTATGACCTATGACATGAATTGCTACTTGTAACTTTATTATATTATGTATGAAAACCTTGGAAACTCACCAACTATTTATAGTTGACCTTTTATTTTTATCATGTTTTAGAAAATCCCCAAGTTTAAAGTGGACTTTTAAAGCTTGCAATAAAACTAGGACTTGGACCTAGTTTAATAATTAAAATGTTATGTTATGTTTTGATTTATGTTTGAACTTATTTCCTGTTTGATACTTATGTTTGTACTTCCTTTTGAAACTTATAATTTAAATATTTACATTTAATTATAGCGTTATGTGGTTGTGAACAATCTTAACCCTCACATCTCGACGTTTTCGCCGTCAAGGTTGGGGTGTGACAAAAATAGAGGGTCAACTTTGAAATTTGGTGAGTTCCCATGGGTTAAACAAACGCATACATATATACATATATATATACATATAAAAAGGTTTACAAGTAGCAATTCATGTCAATGGTTATGAGTTAGCAAGTTTATAGAACACATACAGTTACAACCAAACCTCGACTTGATTACAAGTTTATAAGATTGGCTAAGTGTACTTGGTTCCCATGATGAACAAGCATACATCATCAGGAGCCGACAATACATTGGCTTTAGCACCAAATAGGCTTGTCAGGCCCAAAGATCTAAGACGTCGTCAGGCTAGCAATAGTTAATGATTGTACACAAAATATGTATCTCATATAAGACTTACAATAACACAAATAACCATGACAAAAAGTAAAGATGAATTACATGTGCATTTACAAGTATCAAGATGTTTACAAGTGTAAGTTTATCAGGTTAACATGTTTCACCCTAAAATGTGTGAAATAAAGTAAAAAGGACATGAAGAACTCACAAGATGCACTTAAGATAACGATAAGAGACTAAGATGGGTTCCAATGATTCCTTCACGATTCAACCTAACATTTGGTGTCTTAGGATTAGAATAAAGTTAATAATCAAAAGTAAATACGAATTAGTGTTTTATTCCGAATTTGAGAGTTTTTTTAATAACTAAATCAAATAAAAATAGAATAAAATAAGAATGATGGTGAAAGGTTCAATAATTAATTTATTAATAAAGATTAAATATGATGTGTGTGAAAAGAAACAATTAATTTAATAATTAATTATTTAAAATTTGATAAAGATAATTAATTGAATATTTATTTAAATGACTTTAAAATCATTTAAAGTAATTTTATAAAGTTTTGAACCTTTAAGTGATTTATTATGAAGGACTTATAATACAAAACCTTAAAAATGAGAATAACGTGTAATAGCAAATTATATTGTTTTATGAGTTTTAAGAATTTAAATAAAAGTTTAAACAATGAATTTATTAACTATTTATGATGTAATATGGTTAAATAAATAGATGAATAATAAATCTTTTAAATAGTTACTTAAATAATCATTTGCATAATTACTATTTAAGTATTTGTAACATGAGAGTTTAATGTATTTTACAATAATCCAAGTTTGAGCTATAATATATTTATAACATATAAATTACTTAATAACGTTTTTATAGCCTTTTATTCTTTAAATTTTTTATTAACTTTAAGAGTTATAAGTTTACATAGCCTTTAAAATTAATTTAATAATTAATTAATTAGTGACTTGATAAAAATAATCATTTAAATAATCAATTAAATATGTTATATCATATCTTATTTGATTTAAAGAAAACCATTAGAATAGAGTGATTAACCACAATAATTTATTTTGCTTAAATAATATATTAAGAATTTATAAGGTTTAAAACGATTAAAAACTAACAATAAAAAAATAACTTGGGGGTGCCCGGATTCGAACCCGGGACCCCATGTGTGTGGTCCATGCGTTTTACCAGTAGGCTATAAGCCCAAGTCTGATTTAAGTCCATTAATAATTTTTATAAATGTTCATTATAAAACCCCAAATATCCAAGAACCCTAGAATCGATTTGGTTTTAATTGAACATCAATTCGATAACGATAATGAAATCAAACTTAGGGCTTTTGTTCCCTAAGTGAAATCGAGTGTATGGATGTGTGAAACTTACATGATTGAGTTTGGATTCGATGAAAATGATAGTAGGAACCTTCGCGACTACGTGTATGATGATTCAAGGCGCAAACGTTGATGTTAATCAAATTAACTTTGCAGATATATTTTAGGATCGGTGTTAAGCAAAAGCCCTCTATCAATTTTGGCCTAGGGTGTCCCGAAGGTGTAGTTCGACTAAGTTGCAGGTTCGCGATGAAGGTGGTGTTCGATGGTGATGTGATGTTGTGTTGAAGATGTAATTGTGAGTTCTATTAGTTTAGGAAAACTAATTTGGTGATTTACCCTCGGTTGTTTAGGCATTTATCGATCGGTTTCAAGTCGAATGAGTTCATTCTTTGAATGTAGATTTCGGTTTCGAGTTCTTGCCCTTAATTATCGAATGAATCCAATTAAACCCGATACAGGGTTCGAAACTGATATAAGAAAATGAAAGGGTGGTTTAATTGCTTTTTAAACGAACGTTTTGGGCGGTTTGATGGCCACCGGAGCTCGCCGGAGTTGTGGCCGGAGGCAAAGAAAGCCGACGGTGGGGTTGGTTTGGTTTTAAATCAATGTTACACATTTGGTCCTTGAAGTTTACCATGTTAACATCTCATGCAGAAACCTTGTAATTTAAGTTTTAAAACCTTTAACTTTGTAAACATTAATAATTAAATTTTAATTTTATAAGGTCTTTATAACCTATTAAATTTTATAAAGAAGTTTACAATGTATTTAAAACTCATAATTTAGAATAAACTCTATAACGAAAATCCAAATTATAAATGATTATTCCATTTATTCATTTATAGAATTTTATAAAATTATAAATCTTGTTAAATATTAATTATTAAACTATTAAGATGATTAAGAATAATAATCTTTATGGATTTACTTATATTATAAATCTCATAGAAAATTTTAAAGTTTCATTTCCTTTTAGTTATTTATCGTAAAATGATTAATAAATCTTTATACCTTATGAAAGATTTACTTCTAAATCAATAAGTTTTTTTACAAGTTGTTTAGATTATGAATAGTTCATAATAATAAATTGCACATTTAGTGTATTTGATCTATTAAAATTATTTAATAGTTTAATAACAAAGTCTCATAATGGTTTCGGGTTTGGGTTTTATCTTGAAAAATAACGGATGTTACAGATATAATACTCAAAAAGCAGTCCCAAATAGGAGACAATCCAAAAATTATCTCTAGATAATTATCGGACGAGCATAATTTTAAGTGGTTATATATCCTAAATGAATGTGCATACTAATATACAAATACGTACATATACATATTTAATTTTTATAAATTTATTATAATTTTTATATACTTATATACATATTTGTATAATAGCACCTGTATTTAATTATATATAATATCTAACATATACATATATATATATATGGAAAGGATCACATAAAAACCATGTTTATAATTAAAAACCATGAAAACCATGAGTTACATATATGTAAGTACGTGTTAAAAAAATGTACAACTAAGAGTTACATACATGTATGAGTTATGTATATGTAAGTACATGTTACCAAGTATACAAATAAGAGTTACGTACATGTAGCTCCTACAAGTTACGTATACGTAAGTCGTTTCGTCATCATCGATGTTACTAGGAGTTTATATGAAAAATATATAATGACCTTGAAAAATATTGTTGAATTTTACTTAAATATACTTTAAACAATGAGAAAGTTAAATCAGTTATGAATTATATCAATGGGTAGTGGTGGTTTTCACGATTTTTAATTATAAACATGGTTTTCATTTGATCACTCCCCTATATATATATATATATCCCTACAATATAAAACGTTATATATACATATATATAAACTAATCTATATTTTAAATAATAAAGTTTGAGTTAGAATCTACTAACATTTAATGAAGATGCTAAATATATGTTGAATATACGTGGAGATGAATGATATATGAATCTTCGATATAAGTTGAATCACTAAAAACATTACAAAATAACATTAGATCAATACAATATAATTATTTATGTATCTATATATAATGAGAAAAAAACTAAGTAGAACAAACCTTTAATCAAATTAGTAACCTTAAATCTTTCTTTCTTCATAAAAAGATGTAGAAATAAAAGAAGAAAATGATTGAATATGTTAAAAGAGAGGTAGTAGCTGAAAAAATGAAAGCAGTTGAAGAGTTTGGGAAAGAGAGAATAGAAACCGAAAACTAGAAATAAAATATGACAGATTTTGAGGTTGAATAAGTCGAGATTTCAGTTTAAATTTCAAACTGGGCGGTTTTAATTTTCTGGGCGGCTTTTAAATTTTTTGGGCATTTTCTAGGGTTTTTCGGGCGGTTTTTTCATTATTTATTTTAAAATTTTATTGCTTTGTCTTTATGGCGGTATTATCCCTCAAACCGTCCAAAAAAAATAATTTATAACCGTCCAAAATACCTTTTTTTCTACTAGTGTTAGAAGTATAATAAATAAAAAAGTAAGTATTTACATATATGTTAGATAGTTCTTTGAACATATTGACATCATTTTCAGATTAAAGAAATTTTAGCGATACACTTTTAAAATTCTTAATTAATAAGAGAAAACTCAAAAGTATACAAAAACTAGAATAAATTATATATGTTATGAAAAGTGCTTAGAACTCATATATAAAATCAATCAACAAAACATATCAAGGACCTGAATAAACCAATATGAAAATGGAAAGTAGAATGACGGCACATATTAAAGAGACCACAAGTGAGCTGAGAGTTACTATCACGACAGAAAAGGATGCGGATTTTGGATGCCTTGCCCCTACCTCGTTGCTAACTCTCACACTGTCATTTGTATATATATTTGGTTACTAAAACATGAACAATGAATAACTTTATAATATCCCATAAAATGAAAAGAAGTAAAAACTAGAAGAGGTCTAACGTGTTCGAAAAACAAAGAAAATCACACATCTATCTCTATAAAAAAATTAGGTTTCTAGTATGGATGTGAACTTAAGACATGATACGAATCTAAAAGAGAATATTCAGATTAGTTTCTAGTCAAACACTCAAACCCACAAACATACGGGCCTAATCCATTGATTTACTATATTTGTTTCTAAAATCGTCTTTACATCGAAAACCAAACTCATTTGATATTTTATGTGAATTTAACTAAAACATAAATAACCATTATAGATTGGGTTTTGTAACTTTCTTTAGAGTACCAATATTTAAAAGAACAAATTAAAACAAAATTTTGAGCTAAAGATCATGTTCACGTTACATGTTAAGATCTGTTTTAGATTTAACTCGTCAACTTCAAACACTTTTCTACCTCTAAAAAAACATTTTTAAGAAATAAAAAAAAAAAAACAATGTATGTAGAAATGCATGTGGGTTACTAGCAATGTTTACGCGACCGGATCGGACAGGCCGGTCTGACCGGTTCGACCAGGGATCAGCACCCTAGCCGGTCCGATTCGTTATGGTTCGTTTTTGTCTAGTCGAACCGGCCGGTTCATCCCAAACCGGTGGTCGGACTGGGAAACCGGACCGATTCGGACTTGATTTTGTTTTTGTTTTCTTATTTTTAATGGGTAAAAACGGGATGTTGAATCATAATTAAATTAGTATGTTGCATATACAAATATAGTTAAGCAGTAAGGCGTTCGGTTTAACGTCCGATCCGATTCTGAAAAGATTAGTTACCATAGGCAAATTTCTTTCTCAATCCAAATTTCTAAGGTAATTCACTTGAAGCAAACCTGGCAGCTGCATTAAACCCAAATGAAATCACCATCACCCATCAAGTAAAGTTGTGCATATAGCAAGTGAATCCAATGCTATTTCAGGATCTTCGAGTAAACCCGCGATCAACACCAATACTTGATAGTACCACGCCTCTAGACACAACATTATAGCAGACGCAAAAGATAGTCTAAAGAAATCCCAAAGCCCCGAAAATGCCAACACGTTGAACCCCGTCCACGTCTTGTTATTTGTCTTTTTACTCGTCATTATGTACACAAACTGCGCCACAACAACAACCCACCAAGAAAAACTCAACACTAGAGACGCACCTAACAAGCCCCACTCCCAAATGAACAGTACTAGCCATGTCAATAAAACATGAACCACAAGAACCATCGAGGCAATGTAGGCGCTTGGGTTCACAATGCTTTGAGCCTGAAGGAACTTTTGGATTGGGAAGTTGGCGGCGTAGGCGAAGATCTGAGGGATGAGGCCATAGAGGAATAAGGAAGCCGCTGTGGCGATCTCGTTGGATTGGCCTATCAAGAGCAAGAGTGGTCTAGAGAAGACGTAAACGAACATAAGCGGAATCGATGTGGCCGTTAGAAGTACGGTTGATCTTTGAAGATAAACACCAAGCATTTCGTATTGATGAGCTCCATAAGCTTGCCCACATAATGTCTCCATTGCACTCCCCATCCCAAGCTAAAAAAACTAACAATATGTTTACACTTTGGTATGCATTTATATGTATACCTCTATAGCAACAATGATTTACACCCTCAAACTTTAACACAGTTTTTAACTTTTATCTTCAAAACTTTAAACTTTATGCCCTATGATTTTATAATATAAGTTTTTAACCCGTTTGTATTTAAAATAAAGTATTTATTGAGTATCGTTGGTTATATCAACTAATAATAACATACTTTCATATGTTTCATTTATATATATAGTCACATTAATTTCACCAACGCAACACGTATACCGAAGCTCACAAATACGCCACACACAAAATGAATGGGGATTTTGTTACCATGACTCCAAATGCGAAAAGTTGAACACCATTGTTACCAACTGTAGCCGCAGCGAGCTCGAGGTTACCGAGATGACCGCAAAAGATTTGGGTTGACAACGATGTCATGTTGTTCAGTAAATACACGACGATCGCAGGAGCTGCTAGCCGAAACAAGCTTCCGACTTCAACGACCGTCGCCTTTCGTAATCGCTGGTAGGGAGTTAAACTGGTGTCCGACAGTATCTCCTCCAGTTCGGAAAGCTTACCGTGTGTAGTTGAGTTGTATTCATTTGTGTGTGACGGACCTTATAGGGCCTTATGAAATATGAATTGTGATTGATCATTTTGTGATCACTAATTAATGTTTTACATAGAAGTATATGTAATTTGATATAATTGGCCGAAACAATCCTAATTTAATTTTGTGCTAAAGTAATAATATAAATTTACGTTTGAAGTATTATGTTTTATTTTGTGGAGGTCTGTGTAGTGGTTTCTAAACGGTTATCGGAGTCTAAACGGTTTGTAGTTTTTTTCTGACACTGATTCTGTTTAAACGGTCATCGTAAATCATTATGAAATCATTTACAAACTAGAAAGCACTATACAAACTCTAAACCCTCTCAAGATTAGAAAATTTCAATTCGAGACCTAAAGATAGTGGGCTGATTAGGCATATTTTATTTGTTTCTCGGTCTTAATTCTTGAGGTGTAGTCAGGTTGAGTGTGGTCTCGATAATAATTGAAATATGTACCGTATTTAACTTTTTAATTTCTTTTTTGACAAAAGACCACATTATGATATAACTTATGACAAAAGACTAAAAATAACTAAAGATGTTAATATTATATTAAAAGATCATCTGTGCTAAGCTGTAAAATAATATTAAAACTCCAGAAGCTGTCACGTTTCTAAAACAATCGACACTTCTTAACGAAAGGGACACCCCTCAAGTAGCTTCAACACATAACACTTGTGATGACAAAATAACAATCAAAAGTTAAAGTTAAGTTTGATTTACTACCTGGGTTTTGATGAAAGTAAACATTTGCCTTAAAAAAATTGAAAAAATCAATTTACCTTTAAAAGTTTCGTAAATTATTTTAATTTCAAGACAAAATTTTATTAGTTGTTTCATCTTGAATCCAAATAATAAAACTTATAAATATGATTTGTTTGAAGCTCACTGGCATTATTATAAACCCGTAACATTGAAGTGATTTAGAACTTAAAATACTTGCAACTATATTCTTGTGTAATCATTATCTATGTAAGGACCTATAAATTTTTTAAAAAGCTAAAACAATTTTAGCTGCTAATTAAATCTATTATCATTCGGTCACGGTATCTAAAAGATTCCGTCCAATATAACATAAAATATTCTTTTCTTAGATTTTGTCTTGATATAAGACTTCTGTAACATTACCTTAAACATACGTAAGCTATGTTTAGCTATAGCAATGCTACATCATGTATCAAAGCTTACAATTTAGTGGTTTTCATAAAAGTATGATTAAATTAAACTTAATTAAACCATTAGCATCTTTACGCACCTAACAAAACCCGCTTTTGTTTGAAATGATATTCATTCATACTTAAAAACAAATAGATTTGAAATGTTTGGATAACCCCATTTAAGTAATCAAGTAATCAACGAACACAGCTTAGAAAAATAAAATTAAAAAATGTGTTAGTTTTCAAAATGAATGATAACTAGTAACATAAGTGTTAAAAGACAAACAACAAATTATACTTAAAAAAGTAAAAATATATTGTATTTTACTTGACGTGGTTTTAAAGAAAAAACAAACTTAGATGCGCCATAATGACATATTTATTATCTTAGAAACCGTTATGTTTTTAAAGTTTAATAAAAATACACTATATGTCAACCATAATGGTTTGAAATGATATTAATATTTAAACATAATAGAAAAATCCTCGTACAGGTATACTTAGAATTAAAAAAAACGTTGTTTTGTTGTTAATAATAATATTAAAGTAAACAAATTTCCTTGACACTATATACACGTTTGCTAAAAATATAGAAAAACAAATTTTATTATAAAAGATGAATTACGTAATTTTGAAAAGAGTAATTTTAGGAAGTAAGTTTAAAGTCACTAATCAATTTTGATGTTTATTATTTTTTGAAACTACGTAGTTTTGGAGAATTTTTCTGTATAAGTTTAGATGTGTGACAACACCATATTTATTTTAAATAAAGTATACTTTTAGTCTTTTGAGGTCAAAAAAATATTTTATTTTGGATGCAACATGGTTTTCAAAGAATTTATAAAAGAACATTTAAATAAAAAACTTGCATGTAGATTTTTTAAAGACGCTTTACATTACGTTTTATTAAAAAAACTAAATATATGTTAAATGAACCAAAAAGAAAAAATATTATGATCATATGTATGACATTTGGAATTATATAATACAACAAAAAGTACACACCCTAATATTTTCTAACAGAGGCATAGTCACAGTATCATAAATCGACCCAATAACTAATAAAACACCCTCGTAGAAAAGCATCTGTTGCTGCTACAACACATACACAAGCATGCATATAGATGTACGGGTAAGAATCAAATGTTAATTAACATTACGATTATGTCCAATGTTTATAAGTTTTTATTTGGTTACAATTATAAACTTGTACATTTGTCTCCAGATTCTATACACAACAGGTCTCCTCCCCCGCAGCCCAAACTAGCCCAACTTTAAAAGCCCACGCATATGTCAAAGATGAATGGTCTCACCTATTACTTAGCGCACTTTAAAATTAGACGACTATATTATAACTCATTTAGCAAGATCGATGGGGTGTCCTACCGGCCTTTCCACGCATCAATCGGTAATTGGCTGCCTCAAAAACTCTTTTTTTTCTTCGCCCGCATTAACTTTGTGTACGTATAATCGCCTTTCTGCATAAAGATTAGTTGCGCAGTTGGCTCAATAGTAAAATGTAAGGTTTTTGTTTGACTTGTCATGGGTTCGATTACCACAACATAACCTTTTTTAATTAATGATTTTTTGCCTCCTAAACACTTTGTAATATGCCACTTTGACCTCCTCAAATTTATAAAATTCCGGTTTACCCTTTGATAAGATTACCTAAAAATTAATCTCTTACATTCGTATTTTTGCGCACATGTCATTGTAATTTTGAGGCCCTTTGCGTTTGGACGTAACCAAAAACATCTCGGTTCAAAAATAAAACGTTTCATGTAACATCTTGTAAGTTTGGGTTAATTTAAAGTTAGTCTTGTTAAATTTTTACATGGACTAATTGTGTTATTTATGAAAATTATGGGCTGCTTATGATTATTACCTTAAGTGCTCTTTTGAATTTGTAAGGTTATAATATTTATATAATAATAATAATAATAATAATAACAAATTATAAGAGTAATAATAATTATGTTACTAATAATAATAATAATAATAATAATAAGAAGAAGAAGAACAATAAAGGTAAAATGAAGTGTAAACTTTTAAACTTGAAAATGTTCAAACATTAAACTTAATTTAAACTCAAGGGGCCTCTTTGTCAATTTTGAAACTGTGAAAATAAAGTTTGGGCACGAAATAACAACCTTAAAACTTCAAGGACCATTTGTGCAAATAACTAAAAACTAATCCAAGTTTTTCCCTCTTAAACCGCGTTCCGGCCAGAAATCCGGCGGAGCTCCGGCGAGCTCCGGCGACGGCCAAAGCACCCAAAATTATTTGTTTCGAAGCCCAAAACCGACCCAAATCGTGTCGTTTACACGTTTCGAACTTGATTACTCGATTAAATTGCATTTAAACATCGGTTTCGACCCTAAGCGATCGCATAACCGATATACATTAAAACATATGGCCGTTCGAGCATTTACACATCATAATAGTCCAATTAAACTAACCTAAACGACTCTCTATCAATCATTAATCGAGTACCATCCTCAATTGCATCTGAAACAACCACCATTTGCAAATTGAACTACATATTCTTATCGCGAATTTTCACCACCCGAACACCACCATATCAAACTGTTAACAACGAATTGACAGAGGGTTTTACATCGTGAACATCATCCGAAGCTCCACACGAAGTTAATTGGATTATCATCGCCATTTGTGCATTAAACTGAATCAAGCTTGGTCGCGACTGATTCTTCGGTCGTTCTTCATCAATTCGTGTTTGAATCGGGTAATTAAATGAATGTATATACTCGAAATCTTGTGGGGATCAAAAGCCCCATGGTTTAAATCGTTAACAACCTTGATTTGATCTTCAATTGTGGTCTTGATCAAACTAGGGTTCGTGCGATTTGGGGGAAATTCGTTGTTACTGTATTTAGTTTATTAAATCGGAGTCTTAAACGCGGCTGGATGCCTTGGTTCACTGGTTCCCCACTCACATTCCGAATTAGAGGTCCCGGGTTCGAACCCGGCGACCTCCAATTCATTTTATTTTTGGCTTTTCAGCCTTTAAAAAAATATAGAAAAATTCTAAAAATTTATAAAAATTAATCTGGTAAACTTAAATTATTTTAAAGTCATTTAACCAATTTCTAAGAATTTATGTTCTTATAATACTTGTATACTTATATAAAAACAAATGATATAATTAGTTAAATTTCTTATAAAAAAATAAATTTTAATGTTGACTAACTTATTAAAACCATTATTAGTTCAAATAATATATTTAAATTATTCTTATAAGTTAAACTTAAAATATAGTTTTAATCTACTAAATAGTTGTTTGTTCAAATAATGTATATAAACTAATTTTTTTTATAAAATAGACATTAAAAATTGTTATTGTTTTTGACTCACACTTTATTTATAATTTTTATAAATAAAAAGATATCTACACTTTATATTTTGTTTTGTCAACCATATTAAACGATTCAAGTTTATGACCTCATGACAAATTATTAAATCAATGTAATTCTTTTGTTAGAAATATATATATATCATGGAATCCCAAATTTTTCTCTTAAAACCCTAAATCATGTTTAAACGTTAACCTAAAACTTAAATCTTGTGAATATTGTTACTTAGGATTCGTTGTGAAGAACTACGTTGGAACGTTGCTTATTATATTTCTTATTAATCGTCTTTTACATACATTTGATCATGTGAGTATTCTATACTCCTTTTTCCTATTTTCACACTTTGAGGTGAAACATGTTAACTTATACTATTGTACTCATAGACTTATTTGAGACTTGTAAACCTATGGCAGTTCATCTTGTAAAAGTTGTGGTTAGTTGAACTTTTGTGGTTACCATGTTATGGCGTTATATGTACAATCATTAACTATTGCTAGCCAGCGAAGTCATAGATCTATGGGTAAGACAAGCCTGCTTGGTTGATCCAAGTACACTTAGCTGATCGTATATACTTTTAACGTTTGAGACTTGTAACACATTGTCAAGGTTTGATTGTTGCATTGTCCATAGCATCCCTAATCACTATATTCACTAACTTATGTCTTGAATTGCCATCTTTTATATATACTTATGTATTAAAACTATGGAATGCCCACCAACATTATTGTTGATCTTTTATTTTTAACATGTTTCAGGTAATGCCCAAGTTTGATTATCTACACACTGAAGCTAGCACATCTAGGGATGGACCTAGATTAATAAATAAAATAGGATGAATTGTTACATTTTATGTTACGTTTTTATATCCTTTGGGACTTATGTTTGTAATGTGACAAATGAAATTTTGTGTAGAATATATTTGGATTATTAATAGCGTTATGTGGCTATGAACGATCTTAACTCTCACTCATCGACGTTTCCGCCGTCAAGGTTGGGGTGTGACATTTCATGCGCCTATTTTTATATACATTTTTATTTACAATCACTTATTTTCATATTTCTTAATTGTTTGTATTCTTATATTTAAAGCCGAATTAACTCGGTCAAATATAAAACACCTATGTGGCTATTTTTATATATGTTTTACTTTCAGTATTTGTGCTATCACCCCTTAAACACGGTTTTAAACTTTGTAAAATGTCCCTCTAACCACCTTGAATTTTAAAAGTTTTGAGTTTACTCATGTGCATTTTACCTAACATATTTGTTTATATGTGTCGGTATAAATTCGAGTCAGTGTACATATAAACATAATTGGAAATGCCTTAGGTATCGACTTAAATTTAGTTCAAAAACAAATATGGTCGATTAATGCTTTACCACAATGCATATGATACCGCCACAACGCGCGAGGGTAACGAAACTAGTATGAATTATTAACTATATTTATATATTTCTTCTTTTTAAAATTATTAGTCACATATTACTCAAGTTAAAAAATCAATTACATTTTTTTATTTTAAAGGAATGCACTGGGAACAACTGAAGACACTACAATAATGGAGGTAGGAATCAGAAGAAGAAGTCGTTGAGTCATATGTGGTATTATACTTCACATAGGTTCTTCTCGAAGTGGTCATTAGTAAGCCAAGGAAGTTCTAAAGAGTCCGTTCATGGTAAAAGTCCTTTCCTTTCAATAAGAATGCCGACTTTCCTCAAACGAGTGGAATTAAGGTATCCTCGCCGAAGAAAAAGAGGTGTAAGCTAATGGTATCTCGGGAATAGAAGAATATGGGAGGCTTGAGCTAGAGCTCTAGCTAGTTGGATTATAAGTTAATTATTCCAGTCTACTTGTTGACCACACCGACCCTCCTTGATCCCTTCATTCCAATCCATCCAGAGAACTATGACCCTCTTCGAAGATTGAGGAACAAGATTACATATTGACCTATTTTGTTAACATTAGTTATTGAATAATTATTCATTCGTATTATTCCTAAGCTATTTTTATAAAAAAATTCTTATTAGGATCATCATACAAATTTTATCATGTTTGGATTTTCTATATATGTATAAAGCAATAAAATTATGTCTTCATATACAAAAGTTTTAAATTTTATTGTAAAATGCAATCCGCCGATAATCAAAGTTATATATCCAAATTGATAACACAATTGTCAAGTTGTAGTAATTGTAATAAAAAAGCATCAATACGT
Source organism: Flaveria trinervia (assembly GCA_025506515.1). Taxonomy (NCBI): domain Eukaryota; kingdom Viridiplantae; phylum Streptophyta; class Magnoliopsida; order Asterales; family Asteraceae; genus Flaveria; species Flaveria trinervia. Next base: position 11,196,543 of record CM046444.1, read on the forward strand.
AAAACATTCCTTAGTAAAAATAAAGTAAAATAGCCATTGAATGGGTTAATTGTAATAAAATAAATAAATATGTAATATATACGTTTTAGAACAACGAAATATGTAATTTATGATCTTGATTCTTATTTGGTCTCATATCTTTATTATATACAATATTTTTTAATATGTTCATGAATAACAAGTCTTTAGGTTTAAGTCTAGAATAAATCCAACTTAATCCAAATACACACATTTATTCTAACCCGTTACGTAACTTGCTTACCCACCCATTTTATCAAAAATAAAAATAAAAAAAATCTCAAAATATCCACATTTCAATGTACTTTTCGCTTGAATAATATGACATTAAGTCAACTAAATTAATATAGACATGTTAATTTGGTGATACGTGGGGACACATTGTCAAACCCAATTAGTTCCCTCAAACGGACCACATGACGCGTATAAACCGCGTTTACGATTAAATGATAATAACAAATGTCGGAATCACCAATTCCCCTATTATTTAAACCACTACGCGTTTTTATAAAAATCCAGACAAAATTCCAAATTTAACTAAACACCAACGTTAACATCTAAGATCTCATTTAGAGATGCTGATTATTAACATTATCTTTTGTTTAGTAGTAACTTTATACCCCACTGGCCTTTAAACGAACAAAATTATTCGTAGGTTGATAGGATAATAATACGTGCATCGAATAATCATAAGTTATATATGGTTTTAATAAACAAATAGCAAGGATAAGGTTTTGAACTTTTAATGTTTTGTTATTGGGTTTAGTTATAACTTATATAGAAGAACATGACTAATAATAATAACAGTAATAGTTTTTATATTTTAAATTGATTAGAAATAACACGACAAAGATGCGAGGATATACATAATCATCTTCTAAATGCAATTTTCATATAAGCGTCAACAATCATACACGGTAAATATAACGTGTGATAGAACTATTGGCGAGATGTAATAAAAAACACAAATACCATATGATAATAAAAATTAATCATTTACCTTCTTTATCTTTCGACTTTACATTTAAATAAACGTTCTATATACACTAAATCTATATTTATAATCTATAAATCTATATAAAATAATATTTTTTACACATATCCTTCTTCTAATCTATCTTTTTGTCACATGTCATTCTTATATACATTCTCATTTTATTTAATATTTAAAAAAGTATTACTGTAATTTAAATTTAAATACTTAAACTAATTTATCTCTCTCTTATTAAAAAACATTTTATTAATTACTATATTTCTCTCTCTTATTTTTTTAAATTAAGCTATCTTTTTAAAAATTGATTTTATTAAGAAAATTAAAAATTACATCATTTTACTAAAATAGAAATAATAAAAAATAAAACTTTTATATAATATGAAATTTTCTAAAACACTAAAGCTTTTGAAACAAAATATTCTAAAACGGTTATTTAAAAAAATTATAAAAGGTGATTTTTTTAAAAACAGTCTTATTAAAACAACTATAATTATTACAAACTAAAGTTTTTTGATAAACAAGAAATTTATACATAAGATTACTCATTTTTCTGTATTATTAATAATGATATTAAATACTAATAAGATTACCTTACCATTTTTAATTAAAAATATATAAATTTTAATACATTAAAAACTTATTGTTTATGTAAAATACACTATTTATAATTAAAGTTTTATAAAATACATAATACAACAAAATTTTTTATAAAAAATATTTTTCTTAAAACAAAATATTTAAAAACCATAGTTTTTTAATAAAACAATAGTTTAATAAAAATAATGTATTGTTTATTTACTTAAAGTAGCTACTTATACGTAATTATAGTTATAATCTATCTTTAAGCATGGTTTTATAATTTATAAATTAATTTTTTTAAACAATGAGATCATGATCATGCTGTTGGACAGAAAGTCAATGATTTCGACAAGGCCCTTATTTTTTATACTAATTATTTAATATTTTATTTACTCAACCCGTGTACTATACAAAATACTAACTTAGTATGTTCATATAAACGTCATGATTACAATACGTATGATTATAGCACGTACCATCCGTGAGAATCAGTAAAAAATTTTGGGCTTTGGATGAGTTAAAAAAAATAAACCCCCTTATAATATGGGTATTATAGCATGTACACTCGGATTTTCTTTTTTAGTTTGGGTATTAAATTGGGTAATAGTGGTGAGCTCCAAGGTTTAGAAAACTAAATATATAAATTGTCTTTTTTTTTCTTTAATATACATACACATATAATATAATTTTATTTTTAAAACTTCAAACCCTTAAGTATATTGGGCCCTTGACGTTTGTGCGCCTGACTCAGGACCGTCCCTGTGCATATAAGGCTAGACATATTTGATATAGTTAACCCATGCGGTTATAATTCATTAATTTTCTCCTACAAAAATTGTCACAAAAATAGCCTAAAAACAAATATCATTTTACGTACAAGAAACCAAACGCTTTTCAAAGTATTGTTTATTTACGTCAAAATATATTAATAATAGATAAAATGAATTTCAATAATTTCAACTTTTTTTTAGTGCGGATAATAATAATATGATCTGTTACAATCCCAACTTTTACTTCTATCACTAATGACAATCTCAAATAACATAACCATCATATATTCACACTCGATACGTATTTATGTTCCCCTCCATTTCACTTATATGTTATTTCACTCCGTCATGATTGTCATTGTGAGTGAAATCAAGCGTAAATATTTGATAATTATGTTAGAGAGAATGTTATCATTAACAAACACGAAACTTAAAAATAGTAACAGTCAAATTAAACTTAAAAGTGGTAACAGTCAAATTCATGTTATAGATTATTATCGGTTAATGTATAACACTCTGTATTATTTTTATCAAATTTGTTTTTAATAAAATAATAAGTTAGATCTTTAGGTTCTTTGTTTAATATATCATAAAAAGGGGGTAGGGGTGGGGGTGGGGGTGGGGGGGTGGGGGTGGGGTAGGGTAGGGGTGAGACGAGGGTAGAGCGGTAAAAACGGATGCAACGAATTTGATAAACCGATCACGTCCGGAAGGCAAGCTGGTATATAAACCCTAATAATATTATTGTCTGAAACCATTCATCAATCAACACAACCCTTTTTTTCTCTCTCTCTTTCTCTTTTCAAATTTCAATCTCTTCTTCTTCTTCCTCTCATCAATCTTTCACTCCAATGGCCGATCAGCTCACCGATGATCAGATCTCCGAATTCAAAGAAGCCTTCAGCCTCTTCGACAAGGATGGCGACGGTATGCTCTTTCACGCCCAACCCTATTTCTCTCATTCCATCTCTTGCTTTTTCAATTCCCTTTGTGTCTTTTGTCGCTTGATTTGTGCTTGAGATGCTGCGATCGTGTTCCAAATGTTGTTTGTACGACGTGCGTGTGTGTAGTTCGTACCGGATCAGGTTATGTGTTAAGGATTTGGGGTTTATTGCTGGTTTTTGGAGCGAATTGGCTGGTTAATGTGGTCTCAATCGTGTGGTTTTTGTGTATTTTGTGATTTGGTAGCTCGGATTGGTGAAAATGTTGTTTTATTTGATGTTTAGCATTTTGCATCAAATAATAAGAAAGTAGCGTGGATGTATCGTTGTTTAGAGGTATTATGATAGTAATTTGTCTATTTTCATGATAGTAATTAACGGATGTGGTTTGTAAGTTTTCTCAAAGGGGATGTTTAATCATTACCGAATGATTTCTACTTTGTTGATTATTGAGTTTGTTTTGGATTAGGAGTGCTTAATATTGAATTAGAAGGGTCGAAAATTAAGAACATGCTCATTTTCTATCCTGTGCTACATAATTAGAAATGTTAGTGGTGATAAAATTACGACTTTTTTGTTGGTCTCTCCATTAATTGATCGCGTATTGCGTGTTTATTTTTAAGTGGACAAATGGGGACGGCTGGCTAAAGGGATATTATCTTTGGTTTAAGACAATTGAATACAAGTCAACTGAGTATTTTTATGATTTATTATGCATACATCCAGCTCATGGAAAATAGGATGTTTCTTTTCTATTATTAAGATCTTATTTGCAATATTTTTTTTACAATGTTGTGACTTATGTTCTTGTTTAATTAAGGAATTCTGATGTCTAGAAGCTTGTTGCTAGGTGTCTTCAGTATTTTTTTTTATTTTATGTATGTCAAGGTACACAAATATGACAGAGTTTGTACTAATTTAGTAATTTATTATCATATGACACTATTGTTTAATATATCATATGAGGGTATGTTTCAAGTTTCTAAAAACAGAATTCTCTTTGACTCTTTTCCATCTAATTTGATGGTTCTTTCAATTTCTTATAACTTACGATGGTTCAATGTCGATTTGTCATTTTCTAGAGACCTGAAGAAATAAAAATTATAACTTTGAATAAAAATGCTGTCTTTGTTTTTTCCTTTCTTTCTGTGGTTACTAGTATCTGACATAAGGTGAAGTGTCTGTACTAATTTGACATGAATTCTTGCAAAACCAAAACTGCTTTAACTAATAATAGTGTGTTTTTTTTAAGGGTCAATATGTTCAACTAGGTGAACCACACAAGTCCCCATTGGGACATTCTTACAATCTTACCATCAAGTGGTAAGGTGCATCCCCTCTATCCAAAAGTTCGAGGGTTTAAACCCAGTAAGGTGCAGATATAGATGGTTAGTGGGAGTAGATTAGAGGCTATTCTAAAAAAAGGTGAACCACAACAAAATGATATTTAGTTCTGCTGTTCTCTTTATATATATATACCATTATATATATATTTTAAAACATTTTTGTATGAATTTCATAATATTGGTTTTTAAATTTTTTTTACTGCTGTTCTCTTCTATTGGTTGACATATCAAACATATGAAATTATAAATTACTCCCTTTAGTTCTTAATACTTAATATCTGTCTGTAGTTTCAAATTGGGTGTATATGCAGCTTGGGTACTTGGCATGCATATATAAATTAAAATAAATTTCTTACATGTCACAGATACATCATGCTTGTTTTGCTCATGGTAGAATTTGTTTTGTAATCTTAACTTCTTGATTCTAATACTTCCATGTCAACAAAAGGGCTTGAGATACTTGAATAGTTGGACATCTTATGTATTATGGGTGTTCATGGTTTAGCTTTGACAGTTTTTTTAGGTCAACGTTTCAGCAAACCGTTGCCCCAACTGTTTTTAACTGAATAGTTGGACATCTTATATGTATTATGGGTTTGATACTGTATGGTTTTTACTTTTTCGAAGAATCCAGATACCAATCTGTTTGTCCAATTTTGAAGAAAAGCTCAGTTTGAAAAGGTTAAAAAATGCTTGTGAAACCAAATCAATGACTGGTTCAGCCAGTTTCACCGGCCCATGCATACATCTAGTATGTAGTTTTATAAAAGCATAGTTTGGGCATTATTTAGTCTCCACATGAAGTGTTAGCATTTTGTATTTTGCTTATCTTCAGACTTCACTTCTATATTCTTTTTTCATATGTATGTATGTAACCTTGTCACATCTGCTAGATCATGTTGTATGCTTTTTTGTTGCAGTTCTTGTTAGGATGGGTTAGATTTGGGTTATGTATATGTTTGATCTCTAACGGATCATATTAATTTAGTCAAAAAGGAAACAGGTTATTGGGTCAAAAGTCTTTTCAAGTGTGTTTCTAATGCTTTCAAGTTTCTAAATGGCATCGTGAAAAAGTAGGTTAATATAGTAATCATATTTATTATATAACACAATTATTTATGAAATGTTTGTGGACAATAAATGTAACCAGTTATAGATTACCCCCCACCCTACCCCACACACATACCCCCAACTTCCAACTCCCAAAAAGAAGTAAAGAACAAAAAATGATAAATTTATCTTATTTTTGCAATACCTAGTCATTGTCAACAGTCGGGTTTATGTGTCTCTATGATGCCATCCAATAGAGTCTATTAATAAGTACCGGGATGAATTAATGGGCATGTTTATATGCTATACTTTCTATATTCTACTTTGCACACACACCAACTGTATATGTGTTGCATAGATTCATGCACTGGCAACCGGTGTACTCAGGCACACACACCCATTGTTGTGCTTCTGAATACAAGTAATGGTTTATCTTTTGAGAGTCATATGGCTTTTTTTACTTTACAAATAACAAGAATTCTGTGCTTACACATGGGCAAAACTGATTATAGCCTTAATCTACGAGAAAAATAGATGAGCATAAACACACGATATATCAATAACTAATTATGTTAACCGTTTAAGCACAGGTTGCATCACAACAAAGGAACTTGGAACAGTGATGAGATCGCTTGGGCAAAACCCAACAGAAGCAGAACTCCAAGACATGATCAACGAAGTGGATGCTGATGGCAACGGTACCATCGACTTCCCAGAGTTTCTAAACCTAATGGCAAGAAAGATGAAGGATACAGACTCAGAGGAGGAATTGAAAGAGGCATTCAGAGTCTTTGACAAAGACCAAAACGGCTTCATTTCTGCTGCTGAGCTGCGTCATGTGATGACAAACCTGGGTGAGAAGCTTACTGATGAAGAAGTTGATGAGATGATCCGAGAGGCGGATGTCGATGGTGATGGTCAAATCAACTACGAGGAGTTCGTTAAGGTTATGATGGCTAAGTGATATTAGTAGTGTGTGGGTCGGGTTATCTAGTTGATGTCAATTGGTTTCGGGTGTTGGATCTTTTAAAATCTTCTTGTTTAATTATGTATCTGTGATGATGACAAGTGTTTCTTAAGTTTGTGATTCTGTTATCTTGATATTAGCTTTGGTCATGTCTTAATATCTTTTGTTTCTTTGGCACATCTCTCAACTAAATACCGCAATTTTGTATATTTGTTAATTTCTTTTTAGGTGGTTAAGACAAATGATAAGTGGGATTTTTTTATATTATTTATTTAAACCTACGCATCTGCTTTTTATCTATGTTATGATAACTCGTTTTAAGAGTGATTTTAAGTTGTTTTTAAATTACTGAAGTGTTTTGTTGTAACGATAAAATGTCAGAAGTTAAGTTGCTTTAACTCAAGATATAAAGTTAGGAAGGCAAAGGAGTGAATCATCTTCGTGAGTTATTTGAGAAGTCTCACTAAAGGCCTAAACTCAAGTCTTTGGTTCATTCAATAAACGAGTTTGAGCTCAATATTTAAAAAATATGAACTTTAGTCCATAGCTTATTCAATATTCAATAAACAAGTTTGAGTCCAATACTTCGAAAATATGAACTTGAGTCCATGGTTCATTTGATAAGGGAGTTTGAGGCTTTGATCTTAATATTTTAAAATTAAAAAGTATGAACTTGAGCAGCTGAGCGCCTGAGCCCATGGCTCATTTGGTAAAATGAGTTGGGCCCAAGTTTATTTAAAAGTTATAAACTTAAGCCCATGGCTAATTTGATGAGTTACTTTGAACTAAAACTTTATATAAAATGAGTTTGAGTTAAGTTTATTCAGAGTAAGGCAGACAAAACAAACCCACACATTTCATTTTGGGTCAGAATGTATGAACAAATTCGTAAAGAGGTCAAGATGGACCAAAAAAGTTCATAAGAGGGTTGGAATGGATAATACTTTAAAAGTAAATATCTTTTGGTAGTCAAGATGCACTATATACATAAAAGAACATGTCAATTTATTCCACATCTCGCTCTTCAATGGGAAAAACAATTCTTGTAAGGTTGATCAGACGTTCCAGTCATCAATGGAAAAAATAATCCTTATAAGATTGATCAGATGTTTTGGTGAGCCTCAAATGCTGATTGCACGACACAAAGGCCTGTCATGTACATCACTACTCATTGATAAGCCTCAAATCTGACCCAGAGACCGTGATTTTGGGCTCAAACTTTTTCAATTTTGCAGGTTTTTTTTATCTTTCTAGGCCTCTCGCGCTACTCAGTTGCAAAGCTTTTGCTTAATATCAATGAAAATTAATTTCCCTCTGATTGGGGTTCAGAAGAAAATGAGTGGGTAAATTGGTTAGCGAGTTGAATTCTAATTTTGATACAGTGGAAGACTGGAGGTAGGATTGTTCATCGGATCAGATAACGAATTATTTGGATCGGATTATTCAAATTTGAAAATTTTAGGACCCTATCCGAAATCCGATCCAATCCGAATAAGGTTTTTTCTATCCGATCCGAATCTATCCGAATTCAATTCGGATCGGATTCAGATATATTTGAATAATTCGAATCTATCTGAATAAACCAATTAACAATTTTTTATATCTTTTTTGTTTTCTTTTTTGCTATTTTTTATTTTTAAAGTTGAAAATCACAATAAAAGATATAAAACTAAAAAAAATTGACTGTATGCAAATTCAAAATTAAAACATGATAGGTAATTGTATGAAACCTGAAGATTAAAATCTATAATTTAGAAACGAGGGTCGATTATTGCATAATTAGTTAATATTATGACTAGAATATGTAAATATTCTTGTGTATGGAGTTGAAAATATAATAGATGGTTGAGTAATGAGTATTTGGCTAGAAATATAGTTGAAGTCTTATTCGGATATCCGAATAAAAAAGTTGTGATATCCGAAATCCGAATAAGGAATTCGGATTCGGATGAGATCCGATCCGAATAAGGATTCGAATCGATTTGTTCGGATTTGGATACGGATTGGACTTTGGATAGTTTCGGATATCGGATTTTTTGAACGCCCCTAGCTGGAAGTGCCGTTAAATTACATATAACTTTTAGGCCATGCAGACCCGAATCCTTCGTGAGTCTTAACATTAATCCATACTGACCCCTTTTTTAATTGGCACATCCTAATTTAATCCATCTTGACTCAAAACCATCTTAACCTATCAACAACAAAATCCAACCCGCTCATTTTATCGCCACTAGTCGCGAATCATACAAAGTCCCTATACAACTATGCAGTGAATGTACAATTATGCATCATTATATATAATAACGCGTAGCACATCAACGTTTATAAAAAAGATGTTTTCTAAATAGATATTAATACTACTATCAAATTAAAAATAAAAAGTACTCCAGATTCTTATGGAATAATATTTCTGAAAACAATGAAGTATATAAAAGTTATTACTTGTTTTTAGAAAACGATGAATGTAGATAAAAAATCAACAATGGTATCTTTTTTCTTTTTGTCCTTTTAGTAATAACACACACCTTGTTAGTTACGAATTTATCACCATCTCATCTTAGCTATTACTTTGTCTTCATCAAGAGTCCAGATACCACATTTTTCATTCTAAATCCACTTTTTAATGATTTGCTTCTACTTATAATTACAAACATATAATAAAACAGTTTCATATTTATATGAAATATAAATCATCTAATCATCTAATATTAATAAATAATAAATCAGACATGCTCATGCCACACTCGTGTCAATAAAATCTTATAAAATCACTCATAAAACGACCATAAATTCTATCAAGTCAAAAGAGTTAAACGTAAACATAGTGATCTCAAACTCCACCTTTTTACGCCTCTATCGAAATTGGTTGTTTCAAAACAAGCAGCGGTTTTACAAAGCAGTCCTAAACATCATCACATCTTCTTAAACATCTTCATATGCAACACATTTAGATGATATATTTGGACACAAAATGATTAAAGTTGCCAATAAAAGAACTCAATAAGAGGACATCATTTTTTTCTAAACTTTAATGCGTGACATTCATAAATTTATTGAGCATATGGTCTAAGATGGGGCTATACTACAAAAAGTTTATAGGAACAGAATAATAAGCACCAAAAAGATGTGAAAGCTGATGTGTACTAAATAAATACAGCCCAACCACGTGGATATCAAACCCTCAGAGGGTACACTACGCACCCCGCTCACTTTAGCACCCAACACCCCTCTCTCACAAAATCACAACTCCACTACCACAGTGAGAGAGCATCTCCGCTAACCTACACTCCGATCTCTAACCTACACTCGTTGCACTTCGATAAAAGGTACAATTCGTCAATTCGTCGTTTATTATGTATCGTATTTGTTGTTTGTGATTTGGTGATTTCAATGGGTTTGATCTTGTGTTGTAATCCGTATGGTGTATTGGCGATTGATGATCGTGTATTGGATTCGGTTTAGTGAGTCGGATCGTTGTTTGATGATTAATTTGGGGAGTGAATTGGTTGTTCGAATGTATGATGCGTTTCTCGGTTTTGTTATCTGGATTTGTATGAACTTTTGGTTGATCTGTGTAACGGATTTGATTTTGATGTGGTTTAGGGTCTATTGATTGAATCGTAATCGGAAAATGTGAAATGATTATGCGATTGTGTTGTAATTTGGGTTTGGGGTTAATCTGTATGTGTTTAGAGTGTTTTTTTTTTCGTTGACTTTTACCAAGTTGTTATTCCCTCGAGAAAACGACTTGAAGTTGACTTTTCATATCAAATTACTTGTAATGGTATCTGGTGTATGTATATATAAGTGGTGTCGATTTAGGAGTAGGTTTAGACGAGTGTGTGTTTTTCGTTCCAAATAAGTTGAGCTTTGATATAAAGGGAGTTAAATGGTTAATCTGCAGATCTGAAATTCATTGATGATGTTTGAATTTCTGGGATAAACATCCAAACCCAATATTGTAAGCACAAAATTTATCAAATTTGTTTTTAATCTGTCACTATCATCCATCAGTCTCTATTTGTTCTTCCTGGGTATATTTTTGATATATATTTTGTTATTAATTAAGCAGAAATAAGTTTGAATCCATATCAGCAGAAGATGATTAATTTGATTTAAGCAAGTCGCAAGAGTATGCTTTCTTGGAATGGAAGGGTAATGTGTTTTGTGTAGATGAAATCTTATTTTGATGAATGCTCTGTGGTGATAGGATAAGGGAATCTTGTAATTTAGAAAAAAAAAGGCAAACTGCATAAGGACATATCGAACTCTATGCAGTTTTCCGTTTGAAGTTCCTATCCTAGTCAGTAGGTTATACATTTTGGCTTGGCTTATGTGATGTGGCATGCTAGACGTACCACCATGTAGGGAGCCAAGGTGATGTGGCATGCCATGTGTATTGCCATATGTAAAAATGGGGACCTGTAACCTTCACAGCGTGTAAAAAGGTCCTTTATGTATAAAATGAATTTGATACCTTTAATAGACAGAATTAGTTGAGCCTCAAATGTGAAAATTGCATAAAGTTTAGTGCCTTTTATGTGGTATGCCTTTTAAAAAAGTTAATTCTAGAGATGAAAATGGTTAAAATGCTTTAAAAAGGTAGTTATAGAACACAAAAAAGAATATACTGTAACTTTTCATGAGAGGATAAGCATTGCACATTCTGCGGGATTGTAGTATATGATAATATGGAAGGCTATCTATTTTTGGTGTCATTCCATATTGAACGTCAGATCTGACAATGATTTTGATCGGTGGTACCATCATATTTCATCACTGAATCTTGAATGTTACGACATTGGATACACAATGAATTAGAGCGACTGCATTTTAATATGAAACTGCTTAAACTTCTCATTTATTCTATTATTCTGATAGGTAAAGGAACAGCATACATATGAATTTGGTAGATAGTTATTTGAGACTGAATTATATTGAAGTACGAGTCTCTAGCATCAAATATCTGTTGGTGTATAAGAATGCTAATATTACTAGCATATGAGAGATACAAGTGAACCAAGTCTGCTTATATTGTGATGAAGTTTGATCATTAATTTCTCGCGTTGTAGCTACTATATTATTATATAGTGTATGGGAATACAATGCTGATATGACCAATTACCCACTTGCACAGTATATAAGACCATGTAAGCTTTCACTCTAAAACCAATCAACAATGGAGGGAGTAACCCATAGACATACGGGCATTCATTTCCTTTCAACTATAATCTATCTGATCTCACGTTCTTCTGCACTGCTGTATTTATTCTCGGGACACAAAAGACTTTCAATACACAGGGATCAAATTTTACATGGGATGCACCTTCTTTGATGCATGGAATAGTCAATGATCATGATCTACAGCCCATTGTTGAATAGGGGTCACTCCACCTGCACGCTAAACCATGATACCACTTGATAGGAGGTTACTTAGCCGCTAGTCAGCCCACTTGCCTATCATATAAGACCACATGGGTTTCCACACTTCCACCATAAAACCAACTGGCTATAGATGTAGTAAACTATGGACTTGCATACGTGCAAATATTTTCTTCTTAGAACGATGTGGGATTGGGTTTGCACCCAACAAATGTTTCTGTATTATGGTGATTGATCATTGCTCTATGTGCTATGGTAATGACATGTCTGTCATTACCAGGTTTTAGATAAATAGACATATAGTAAAATTCAGCCTCATGAAAGATATTTATCATTAGGTATAGCAAGATATGAATATTTCCTTCTATGTTAACCTGACCTTTGGGAGCAGCTTCTTTATCCCACGGGATTGAGGTACAGTTTGCCCCCATCTCACCCTTCTCAGATCCTACTATTTGAGTAGGATTTTGCGTGTATATTTGTTTGTTTGTTTATCTTAACATGACCTCGATCTGGTTCTTGTAAATGTGTTATTTCTTAGGTGAATTCTAACCCTCTAAGATTACATTAATTCTGAATTGCCTGAAAAATTACAGTTTGACTCAGATGGAGCGGGACAGAACTACCTCAGACAACAGAAACACCCACTGGTGTTACAGTTGCAGGCAGTTAGTCACTCTCATAAGACAAAACAAAGTTTGTTGTGAATGTGGAGGAGGTTTCGTACAAGAGCTTGAAAACATACTAACCACAAACACTATAACTGAAGAACAAAATCAAAATCAAAATCAAAATCCCAGATCAGGCATCATGGAAACCTTCTCAAACTTTTTCAGACGCCAAGAAACACAACAAAACAATACTCACCACAGAGACCAACAGCTTCAAAACAATGCATCTGAAGATGACAACGATAGTATGTGGGGTCCCTGGCCTATTTATACAGGTGACATGCCTGTTAGGATCCCTAACAATGGTGGCGTTCTTGAGCTTTTTAGCGAAGTACTTGGATTCAGGCGAGAAAACGGTGCAGATTTCTTTGTAGGACCTGGAGTTGAAGAATTCTTTGAGCAGTTTAGTGTTCATGAACAAGAAGTTACTCCACCTGCTTCAAAACTGTCAATTGATAGTATTCCCACTGTTAAAGTTTCAAAAAAAGATGCACGGGCTGACTCACATTGTGCTGTTTGTAAAGAGAAACTTGAATTGGGGTCTCGTGCAAAGAAGTTACCTTGTAAACATTTATATCATTTGGGCTGCATTGCCCCTTGGTTAGCCCAGGTGAACTCATGCCCGGTTTGTAGGCGTGAAGTGATGCCAAAAGGGACAGGTGGCGGCAGCAGGAAGGGGGGTCGGTTACGACACAGGCCATGGTCTTTCTTGTGGCCTTTTGGGTCATAATCCCTGACTCATACCATGTACACTTATTCTGTCTTCCCTTTCATGTTGAAGAACAAAGGTTAGTTGCTTTTTCTTTTTCTTTTTTTATTACATGTGCATCTACTAGACTTGGTCATAAAGTTAATAAAAGTTGGTTGTTGGTCAATTTGTTTCATTTTTTTGCATTCTTATGTTCATATTTGCACTCTTTATTTGGGCTTTGATCTGTCTTTTGATGTAATGAGTATTGTTAAATCATGCCAAGTGGAAAACATTGACATTTTTTATGTGAGGATCTAGTAAATTATGTGAAGTTATTTTGACGGACGAGTAATATTTTATCTTTAACGGGCTAAATAAAAGGCAGTTCAAATGGCTTGAAAGTCAGCAAAGCGTATTATAATACATAAAACACTTTAGTAAAAACCATATTGATAAAATAATATAGAAACATAAATTGCCTTTGAATCACAAACTATAAACTTATAAGCCTTTCGAGTACTCCCTGTCATTAAAGCAATTTCATCCATTCGTCTTTTTGGCTAGCTTGTTTTGGGTGACTAGCATCTTTCTTGTAAGAATATAATAAGTTTGTAAGAATATAATAAGTTTGTAAATATTATTTTCTTTATTTTGTATTAGGAAACATTGGTTTGTTCCATATACACTTTCATCCTCTAATTCACATTCAAGAATGTTATCATGCTAACCATAAGTTTTTCTAGTAATTGTATGACCCTATTTTGATAGATAGATGTTAATCGAGCGCACCTATCCGTTTCCTAGCTAAGACCGCACTCACGACCCCTTTAGGACGAAAACCATATCTGGAAAAACTCTCTGGCTCAGTCCATAACATTTTTGCCTTGAGCGAGACTCGAACCCCCAACCTATCATTTGGGAAGCCACGGGGCTACCACCAGGCTATAAGGTTTATGGTTGTATGTCTATCAATCATAAATAATTAGATATATCCACATTAAACCATGTTAATCGCGCAAAGTTCAAGCATGTTTTAAATGTCCAACACAGGTAATGGTCAAGATCTCGTAACTTAGTACATGTTTAAGGTTGCACATGTAAAAGTATGCCTGTCTAGACTCGTGTTTATCATCACATCCACCTACATATGGAGAGAAGAGAGGGAATGTCACTAATGAAGTGCAAGGTCTTATGAAGAAAGGACTTGAATATTCCTATAGTAATTCAACTCAAAGTCATCAATCGTCACTTTTTTTCCATAAGCTTGAACTGTTGTTCAGAGTTTTGACTCAACACTTCTTTCTTGAACTCCAGGTCGGCCTTTCCAGCCACCAGACCCACTGGTTGCGGGGTTGTGTAGTGGCACCATGGCAACAACCGATCAAATTGATGGTTCCACATCTAGTGGATCATCAATGTAGATGAGATCGACCCCCAACGCACACCTAGATTTTTCTTGTTAACCTTGCCTCTCCTGCATTACGTTTCAAATACGAACACAACTAAGTTAATAAGTCATCAATCACGAAAAAAACACCTTGTTGATTCTCCATGCTCATCAACCTCTTCTTCATCAACAATGAAGTCATCAATCATCTTCTAATTGTTGATCTTCTTCAGCAATATCCTCTAAGGGTGGGCCTAAAAGTTATGGGCAATTCACAATACATCATAAAAAAATATGGGTACAATAATGATAAACGATATGTGGTATTTTTAAAACAATATCATAAGTAAAAGCACATTAGAAACCATGAATATTCAAAGAAACAAAACAATATCAATGGTTCTGATGTTAAATATACCCAATGAATCACGACTCATAGAAACAAAACTATATCACATTTTTAAAGCCAATACTACAAGATTAAACCAAAATGACCTTCAATTTACATAAACTAATCATTGAGATTATATTCTAAACTCAAACATGTAGTGCGAGCAATTCCAAACTTGCTTGTGACAAAATTAAACTTGTTTGATAAAAAAATATGTTGTCTTTTACATTTTAAAAATAACTAAAATTAGAAGGCCAGACTTCATTATTTCTCATTTTTTGTTTGTAAAAACATATAATTTTTTAAGGCATAAGATATAGATAGTTTTGAACAAGTTTTTTCCTATTTGATACTTATGTTACTCACGTCATCTCTAAACGGTTAAATACGACAACTCTTGTTTTACCAGAGTGAAACATGACATAATGGATTAATTACTATGAATTCAACAAGTTGTAGTGTTTCATTACATCTAGAAATAACTGGTTGCAATGAGACAAGAATGAAAAGAATAATATCCCACGGCCAAAAAAAAAAAAATCATACCATCCTCCTCGTAATCAATGTCGTCGTCATGATCTTCATGATCAACTTCTTCACCATCTGGTTCTTCCCTCTCATCCTCTGCAACTGCGATATCATCTAAACACGCGTATAAACAACAACCGGTCAAAAGGAAAAGAAACCATGGTAAATATAAATAAACATTTGAATCATAGAAAATGCTAATTAATTGAAGAAGTTGAGGATGATAAAGAACACCTCCTTCGTCGTATAATATGGTTTTTCCGGATAAAACAATGAGGATTGTGAGGCAAATCAGAGTTGGAGTATCTACAAGCATCGTTGAGAGATTATATTATATGAAGCAAGTTTTGCTCGAATTGGGTTCAATTATTATCATTTTCTAACGTTAATTAAACGTTTTGACGTGCTTTTCTAATTGGACATTGGTTAACATATGGTAACCTGGTGGGGTTCCATTTTTATTATTTTAAATAGTGATAAGGGGCGGACTTACTAAACAGTCATGGGTGACCCGTGCTACCCCTCAACTCCCTATGAATTATCATTTCAAAGTATAATTTTCTATAATAGTTGTGTATCGAGATATCTCTAAGCAAAAATTAAAACACCCCTCAAATTTAACCATGCAACAAGTAAATTTGTTGTTAATTAGGTGTCGTTAGTACGTTGATGTCTAATTAAGAGTGACATACATAATAGGAATGTTGTTTATAAGTTTTACTAAACAGTCATTCGATTTGTTGATATACATCGTACGTTAATGAAAGTTGAAACATGTATTTAAGTTGGTATTAATGGGAAAAGGTATCATACATGAGCAAAATGAGATATTCAACTATAAATCATATGTATCATTACAATATAATTTTATTTATTTATAACATAGTTGGTAGACTCAGTAGGAATAATAAAGATAATGATTTGTAGAATTTAAGAAATAAAGGATATTGACGTTGAAGATCAAAGCGTATTGTAAACTAACCATGAAAGGGACATGTTAATTATTGATATGTACGTTTAGGAACCTGCTATCAAAGTGTGTATTTTTATACATCTAATAAATATTCTGTTAAAGTTAGTTCAATAGTTTGTATGTGCGAACTTATAACTTTTACAATATATATAAACACATACTTCACAACTAGTTATTATCTTTCTAATCTAATAAAAATGTATTTTATAATGACACATATCAATATCATCAAAAATTTTCCCTCTCTCTCTTCTATTAAATAATAATCTTAAGAGTAAATTACTATTTTCGTTCCTATGGTTTGGTGGTTATAACGTTTTTCATCTAATAGTTTAAATACGCCCAGTTTAACCACTGTGGTTTAAATTTTGTCACAATTAATTCCGTGCGAATAACAGCGCCTAAATTATCTGTTAAATTTTTGTGAAAAAACCAAAATACCCCCAATAATAAAATATAATTTAATGATTCCAACTCCCACCCTCACCTTCACCCATATCTTCCCTTTAACCCATGACCAACATACCATCTCCATGAGACCACTATCATCTTTATCACACCACCACTGTCACCGCACCACCACCACCGTATGTTCCATCACAACTTTGACCGGCAAACCCACACCACCATCACTGTAACCACCGCCACCCTCCCACCCCATCCCCACCACCACCCTACCCTCCCCCTCATCCACCCCTAAAACCCACAAAACCAATCTAGAATTTGAACAACATAACCACCATCCCCATAGCCACACCACTGTTTCCATCGCCGGTCTTACCTTCGATCGTTAGTGTGCACCTCCCCTTGCCGGTCGCCGACTCCCACCGCCGGTCTACCAAATGGAGATGTATCTTAGGTTGCAGATGGATTTGAGAAGCATCACATAGATCACCACCTAAAAATCGCAAACCAAACCTTTAATCAGGGCGTCGATTGAGGTTTAGGGTTTGAATCTAGAAGATGAAGATTTGAATTTGGGATTCAAAATTGGTTAGATTGTGGTTGGGGTTTCTAATTTTTTGGTGGTTCTGATGTATGTGGTGGTGGTGTGATGTTGGTTGTACTAGTGTTATGGTTGTGTCGGTCAGATGATGAAGGAACTCCAATGGTGGTGGTGGTGGTGGCAGCGACGACATGCTGGTGGTGGTTTGAATCTTGAGTAGTGGTGGTTGGTTTTCCTTGTGTTTTTCTTGATTAGATTGATTTCCAAGGCAGATCATTTGGTTTAATTTAGGTTTGATTTTGGGGGCGGTGGTGTTGTGATGGAAGTGGTGGTGGCGATGTGGTGGCAGTGGTGTTATGGTGGCGGTGGGAATGGTAGTGTGGGGTGGTGTTAGGGTGTCGGTGGCAGTGGTGGTAGTGGTGGTGTTGTGGTGGAGGTGGTGGTGTTGGCCGTTGGATTTCTGAAGAGTACAAATATATACATATGTGTGTGTGAGTGTGTGTAGAAGTAACCATTTCAATCCAAGGGTATTATAGTCTTTTTCTAAATAATTAACGATGAAATTGGATGGAGCTAACGATTTGGACTTGATTGTGACAAATCTTAAACCACAGTGATTGAACTGGACGTTTTTAAACTATTGGATGAAAATGGTTATAACCACCCAACCACAGGGACGAAAATAGTAATGTACTCTTATCTTAATTACTAATAATATTCTTTAATACTTTTTTATATTTAATAAATTAAAAAAAGAGATCTTGTAACACCCGGATATTTATTATTTTGAAGCCGATGGCGAAAGAAAAGAAAATAGAGTCCAAAAGTCGAGGGACCAAACTCGCCAACGAAGAAAAGTTGGGAAACGTGGTGATATATGTAGGGAGAGGGCAGCCCACTCTCCCCACACTCACATTTCAGCTCACAAAGAGGAGAATAGAGAGAAAGAAGGGAAAAAGAGGAAAAAGTGTTGGTTCGGGTCGATTCGGGTCGCCAAAATCGTCGTGAAGCAAGCCGAATCGAAGCTCTTGTCATTGTGCTCGTTTAGGTGAGTTCTAGGACCCCTCTTTTACTTGTTTTCAAACGATTTGGGGCTGGAAAACATCTGAAATCGAGTTTTTCGTATGTGTGTAAGTTGACCCGTTTGTGTATGTGTATGTATATGTATGACGCGATTGTGACTTGATTTCTTGCTTGGTTGTGCTTGAATGATGTTATGGTATGCATCCCTAAGGTTTAGGATGGTCGATTTAGGCTTAAAATGGGTTTAGATGAGTTTGGAGGCCGAAAACCCTCGGCTGCAGTCGGGTTGAACTGCATTCTGCATCAGTTAGGGTTAGGCGACCGACTGGAGGCCGAATGGAGGCCATACGGCCGATTAGGGTGCGATTGGGGTCCATTCGCACGATTGGGGTTCATTCGCACGACTGGAGGGCCAGTCGCATGGGGATCATGCGACTGAGGGTCCATTCGCACGACTGGATGTTCATTCGCATAGGTGTTCATCCGCATTAGTTCAATCGCATGATGTTCAGTCGCATGGAGGCAATGCGACTGAAGGGTGTCCATACGCCCAAATAGGGCTGTTGAACCTGAGGAAGGTGTAGATTGACTTCTGAATTTCGGGGGAAAGTGCAGATGTAAGTTTTGATGTAAAGGTTCCCATAAGAGTTTTTAAGACGATGATCGAGGTCTTAGAAAGCATGTTGGGCATGATGATGATGATGATGTTGCATGTTTAGGCTTGTTATGTATGTATGATGTAGCCCTGTATGACGTGATGTTGATGCATGTTGTTAATGTTCCTTATGATGATGTATAATATCTTTCCTGTGGCTTTACTTGTTATGATGACTGAACGAAGTATTATGTAACGTAAAGTGAAAGATAAAGAAAGAGGAACATGATGAATGAAACGTCTTGCACACATCGGATACTGGGTCCTTCTTGATGATTGACCCAAAATGTAGAACCTCTACCGCTCACCCCTAGTACTGTGGCATACGTTTAGCTGTCATTCGTTGACTTCGGCCCAGTAGCTAAGACTGATGGTTACTCCTAGTACTGTGGCATACGTTTAGCTGTCATTCGTTGACTTCGGCCCGGTAGCTACGACTAACCGGGGTGTAGCACATGGTATTGGTTTGGGATGATGTCCGATGCGCAAGTAAGGTAATGAAAGAAGGAATGAACGAATGAGGAAGATAATAATGATATTATCTATGTGTACGTACGATGTGTGATCATGTAAAATTAACGAACGGTTTTATATGAAAGTAAAGTATGTTTTATTTATAAAACTAGAACTCAATCAGCAACGCTGACTTTGATGTGTTTCCAGTTGGCAGGTAATGATTGCTGAGGATGGCACGGGCGACTACTCAGCTCTTTTGGGACGACATTCTTTGTTTAATGTTTTTGCACTGTAATGCGAACAAACTATTTTTGTAATGAATGTTGTATTAGTTTGCAAAAGCATTTACATGGAAATGAAAGTTTGTTTTAGTTTTCCGCTGCGATTTAAGAAATACAAATGTAATTATACGTTTTGTGTGCGATGAGAATCCAGCTGTAGGCGTCCCGGAACGGGGCCTTACAGATCTATTTATTAATGTTGTTTATAAATAAATGTTTAAACGAGAAGATTGTTTTTCAAATAGACATTTAATTTTTTTTATTTAAAATAAAAAAAAAACATTCTAAGAATTACTCCTTAGAAAAGAAACATTTTATAGAGTAAGAATTTACAAATCACAAGCAAATCCCAAACATCACTCTACAATCAAAACCTCATCACTTTCCTTCACACAAACTCTACTCTTCACTCTCAACTCTCAGCTCTCAACTCTCTTCAGCCTTCAACACTCACACCCACAAACCCTACAATCATAATCCAACCCCATCATCTCCACAAAATGGAACCTTTAACAACACACACCATCAATGGTGGAGAAGATTAACATTTAATTACAAACAATCAACCCACATTCCCCAATATGGGAAAGGGGGAAGAACACGCTTTACCCTCAACCGTCACACACCCACAATCAACTGCAGACACTTGCTCCTGCTGTTGCGGAATCCCTCGTCTTTTTCGATTCAAATGTGTGTTTGTTCTGGTTCTTGGACTCTCGGTGTTGCTATCTGTTGTATTCTGGTTGCCCCCGTTCTTTCGTCATCGAGATCAAGGGGATCTGGATCTTGATTCTCGGTACAAAGGTTAGTGAATCGTTGTCGCATTGGTCGTAGGATGCAGATCCCCATTTGATTGTGACCTAGGGTTGATTGCTTGGGATTTAATTGGGTAGTTTAGGGTTGATTTGATTTGGATTTGGGGTTTAAAACTTTAAAGTGGTTTGATTCTTTTGGATTTTGTCGGTTATTAGTTCTACAGTAGTGCAATGTCATGTTAGATTAGATAATCTTAAAGTTGTTTGATTTATGAATAGTTAGATCAGATTGTGTTTTGCATACTGTCGTAGCTTATGTGTGTTTGAATTCTGACTTGTGGGATGAATTGTTGCCTGTGGTGTTGCATTTGACTGTTGAAGGTGGATTATATGTTTAAATGGTAATGTATGTGCCACCTGTGCTGTTAAAGTGTATATCCATATATATCATGTTTATATGTGGTAATGAAGGTTTATTGAAAGGCTTGAGTGATTACTGTTCTTGCATGAACTGTTTAGGTAAGTTAAAAATGTTATGCATTTGTTGGAGGATATATAGGAAGAAGGTAATTGATGGATAATCTGCATTCACATACATCCTAGATTTTTTTTCTTGTTAGGAGTGTCTGATTTTTTTTTCTTGTTAGGAGTGTCTGATTTTTTTTGACATTTTGTGCAAATTATTCATTAAATTTCATTATTACTTTCTTAGGCCTAGTGTGTCCCGATACCCCTCGGAGCCTTGTGCCCCAGGTTTGCTCTTTTAGTTATTGTAGTGTATCTTTTCTAATTGATAAAATACTCGATCTATTTAATCTGTTTTGTGACATTATTCATCTCAAACAAACTTTTAGTAGATTTTTGTGGGAAAATCCTTTTTTCCCATTAACAAAGCTAATTTGAATAGTTGATTTTATAATATGTAGTTATATATCAAAATTTTAGTGTTTGATTTCTTTTTAAATGCTTAATTATGAATAAATTTAAACTTCTATGTGTAACTACTAATGTGTTAAAAAAATTTAGCAAGCTTAGAATGGTGTTCTTTACATTTTTTTAATAATTGATTGAAATTTTATATTTAATAGTAAGCCAAAAATATTCTATGTATATGCAATCAGTCAAATCAATTTTGTCTGATGAAATAGTGTGATTTACTATGTAATATAAAAGTGTAGTACTTTTTTACAAAAAGCAGAATAAAATTGCTTAAATAGTAAATTACTATGAAGTTATGGCATATTTACATTTTTAAAAATAGTTGTCTATATAATAGTTTTATATTATATGAATTTGAGGCCTTAAAACTTAAGGGGACTCATGCAAGGGGCTTATCTTAAGCCCGAGCCACCCATGCGTTTTGTAACAACTCTCCATCCCTACGAAAAATAAATTAATGCAACAATGTTTATATTTTATGGGTTAACCCAAATAAGTCGAACCTTTCTATTTGATGGCAAAGTCTCGATCCAAATTTATCTGTTTGTCTTGTTGTTGTTACCTGTAGTTCAAATATAATACTTGCTTTTTTAAACTAGTCCAGTGTACATGATCTATAAGTGTCAACAATAAATCGCCTACTGATGTTGTGTCATTATGAGTGTGATCGAGTTCAATTTTCTCTAAATATAATTTTTTCTGAGGAATTCATGTATTTTGAGCACCTGGCAGCATGTTCCCCGAACCATCAGAAACTTTAAGATAACTGTTACTCTGTTAGTCTGTTAGAACCTTGAACTGATCCGATTGAATTACTGAAAATAGAAACAAATTTGGCCCGATTTGAGAAAGGCAATGCTCCAAAATAACAAAACACTGTTAATCAATATCTGGATGAAAAACAAAACAAAAGAAACAGCCCTAGTAATACTACTGCTGCTCCTGCTACTGCTACAAGCAGTTATGCAACTGCTGAGTGCTGCCCACTGCCCACTGCCCACTTCTCCACTCAGCTACAATTTGGATTGAATGGGTCAAGTGGTTATGTAATGCCCATGATATCCTCCAGCTGCTCCAATGGATCACCAAATTGGGTTTGGGTCTGGGTTCATAGAAATAAACCTCAACCATATATAAATTGCAGAACAGCCCTCAACTTTACTGAGGCCATCTGAACGCTCCTGAGTCTTGAGCGGAATGTGATCCTCATTCGTTATATATATGATATTTAGGCGAATATTGAACTTTTATCCAATACTAAGGCCCAAAAACAAAGAAAATATGCGAAATAGTACAAAAAGGCGGCACAAGACTGCTAAGTGGTTAGTGTACAAACGGATGATGTAAAATCCCCCTAAAAGAGTCCACATTTGACTTGTTTTGGTATATGAGGGAGAGAGGATTCTTAATCTCATGGTATGTGGTATATCGGCTTTAAACAAACAAATAGTTATTAATTGCATATTTGCATGTATGATGTATGTGATGACATCTTGCTAATTCTTTTTCTTCAATCTAGCTAATCTTAAAGATTTAACCTAAGACAACAATCACTTTTTTATAAACAATAAAATGCTGAACATTTCATAGCTCTTAAAATAAGTGAAATTTGAATGTTATTTTCTTTATTTTATTATGCCATAGTTCTTATAGTGCTTTATTTCTTCATCATTTCATCATCTACTTTGTAGTAATTGATGATCTAAGTTGTGCATAAGTTAAAATTCGATCAAATGATTTCGATCTTTTTACTTTCCAGGTCATGATATAGTAGCAACTTTTATGATTCAGAAGCCATTGTCTTTACTACAAGATGATTTTCCACAGCTTCAGGGTGATATATTTGATGAAATAAGAGTTCCCACTATTAAGGCATGCATAAACACACTCTCTCTCTATCTCTACCTCTATCTCTCTTACACACACTCAGTACTATATTATACTTGTCTGTCCTTCAGGTTGTAATTTTAACAGCCGAAAGAAATGACAGAGCAAATACCACCAAGGTTATTTTTGGTGTTGATCCTGATGAATACAATTCAAACATTACGTCATATGCCAGAAGCTTAGTTAGAGAATCTTTTGTCTCCCTTGTTCTTAAACAATCACCTCTACATTTGACGGAGTCTCTATTTGGAGAAGCATCTTCTTTTGAGGTGTTGAAATTTGTTGGAGGAATAACTGTCACCCCTGACCAGAGTGCATATCCACTGCAAAAGGTTCAAATACGGTTCAACTTCACATTGAATTATTCTATTCAACAAATACTTGACCACTTTAAGGAATTGACTAGCCAGCTCAAGTCAGGCCTGCATCTTGCTCCATATGAGGTAAATATAATAAATGGAAAATATATACATATAGAGAGTTATTTAATCTTTAAACATTGTGATTCACTCTGTTAGTCTGTTTATTGTTATATAATGCAGAACTTACGTGTTAGCTTGACTAATCCTAAAGGTTCAACGGTGGCTCCCCAAACGACCGTGCAGGCGTTGGTTGTTCTGGCGTTTGGGACTCCATCAATGTCTAGGTCCAAACAGTTGGCTCAAACCATTAAGGGTTCACCAACAAAAAATCTGGGCCTAAACAACACTCAATTTGGGCGTGTGAAGCAAATTAGTCTTTCATCTTATTTTAATGGTTCTGGTGGTGGCAGCAGCGGTGCCCCGACACCTTCTCCAGCTCCACTACCTCACTCTCCACAACCCCACCATAACCACCATCACCATCACCACCATGATAAACAACTGCCGCCTGCAAAATCACCTTCACCATCAAAACATACCCCTGCACTTCCACCTGTCCCCACGGCTGCACCTCATAACATTCACCATGCAAAGCCTCCAGATTGTCACTCCGGCTACAACAGGAGGAAGAAGAATCCTAATAAGCATCCTCCTCTATTTGCTCCTGTTTCTCAGCCAGTTCCTCCACCACATACCCATCCCCCCCCACCACCACCACAATCACCACCACCACGACTACCTCCACCACCACGACTACCTCCACCACCACCAACGCCACCACCATCAACGCCACCACCATCATTACAACCACCACCACCTGTAACTGAAACAATCCCCGCATCAGGTCCATTGCCAAATGTAGTTTTTGCACACACTCACCCCCCATCAAAAAGTGATTCTGAAGCAGACCCTCCTGACGTGTCACCGTCAGGTTCATTTTTGCAACATTCATGTAAGTTAACAATGACAAACCGTAAGAATCATGTTTTTATTTTTAACTAATACATGCAACTTACGTCTTTTTAACCAACATACATACCATTTTTAAACCTTCTAATAATGATGATATCATGAATGTCCTATATATTTGTTTGATTGAATCGTGATTTATGTTTGGCAGCAGCATGTGGAGGTGTGGTTTTGGCTTTGGCTTTGAGGGCAATCATGACATTTGTAGTTGTCATCATATTGCAGCAAAAATGAAGTGCTGTATTCTATAAGGAAACTGTGGGAACTTGACGTCGTTGGAGAAGTGGGGAAACAATGCAAAAGACGAGCATGCCCTCACAGTCCTACTAGTCCTAAGTTGATATATAATTGTTGTCATTTTAATTGTAAATATTTGAATTACAGGTTGAGACGGAGCAATCGATGTGTTTTCAGGTCAAAGTCACGGAGATGACAGGCCCTCTGATTACATCGGCCGTGCAACCAACCAACCAGCAATTGTGTTATCCTTTATGTTCTGCTAATCTACTCAAGCCCACGACCACCGGAAGAAATCACAACACCAACATTTGGTTTACAGAATTATATGCTTGCTTCACTAGTCTGGTGCCAATAAAACAGTTTACATCATGTTGTAGTTAAAGAAAATGGTAATTCCTCTTATTTGTATGTGGTGGTTTCATGGGCGGAAATTAAATTATGTAAAATGATAATAATATTATTATATGATTAATCTAGTATCAAAAAATGAAGCCCCAAATTTATCTCTTTGTAATCCAAAGTTAAATCTTGTTTCTGAAGTAAGTTTGTGTTATTATTTGTGCCAAAACTAATGGTCAAGTATATTACAACAAGGTGTCTTACACCTTTACAACCTGAACAAGAGAGGGATGGACATGTAAGCTTGAAAACAAGTCATTAAAAATGGAAGATTGCAAATGTTTGTGTATTGTGAGCTTGAAAGAATATGAATACTGTGTAGCTAATCCATTGCCATATTTACTGGAACAAAGTGGACATCAATCCAATATGATTGAAAGGTGAGACGCTCATGTCATGACACTAGACAATAGAGGCGTGCAGTTAAATACATTGAGGTGACATGAGTATATTCTAAAGTCAACGTGCTTCCACAAAACCATATCAACATCTTGATATTTAGCTTCAATGTTGCAACGAGAGTAAATAACCTGGCCTTTGGAGGACAAAGATAAAGTCATCTCCCAAATACTCGCAATAATTAGAATTGCACCAATGAACAAATGAATAAGATATTACAATGAAATGTTAAACGCTCTTTCTCATGATGTCTTGCTTGCTTGTATCTTGATGAGAACGGATAGACATAATCACTCAAGGTTTTGAAAAGTAATTATTCGTTAAGAAAAAGAAAGTAAAGTAATTATGATCTCTGTATACGCAAGAGTTATTTAAAGTGTTGGGAGTCAAAAAAACTTAAATACTTTGGTAGAAAGAGCATGAGAGAAGAGGACAAAAACTACCATGATGATTTGGCATTGCTTTTTATCCTGAAAATTATCTAGGAAGACATGATCGATACACAGTTCGACCATATTTGCGATCGTTGACAATTTGTTTGAGCATTGTGTAGTTGATGTTGATCAGAATGTTGGCGGAAAATCCATGGTCAACCGTAGAACATCCTTGTTCCTAATTTGCCGCTTGATCATTTGACGCTCGATCTTTCATTTGTTGTGTCATGACTTAATCTTGAAAACTCAATATTTGCTAATGTTGAACGAAAATTGATATTTGCTAAAGTATCTATTACTATCATATCATTCTTTAATAGGGCTTGGATAAATTTAAGCTTATTTCGTAAGTCATAACCACAACCAATGTTTTCGACTGACCTGCTTAGACCTTGCCCATGAATGTAAACTTTTGATGCGACTCGTTCTTAACTTACCCATTTTTAGCCCTTACTAATGAAAAATCCTAGATGTGTTAGTAATGCTATCCATCTACAACGAGTTTGCTAACAGATGTTACAAATTTCAAGATGTATGATATTTGAACAACATTTCTCAAAATTATAACATGGCATGTAGAATAAAAGAGTTTGTAGTTCCCCAAACTTGCAAGCTCTAATTTTTAATCATTTACAAGGGAAAAACGTCTACCGACATGATGATGGCTCATGAAACAAGCCCTAGAACCACTCGCATGAGTAGTTGATCTACACACTTTAATAACCACGAGAAATGATTGATCTAGCAATCCGGAAAACCTTGAATATAACTTCAGTCACTTTCATGTCGGATATCATATAAGCGAGCCCTGTAACAAAACCTCGTAACAAGCATATTCTGGTATTCGATTCATCTCTCTTGCTTCATTTGTGTGTGTATTGTTTGAATAATATCGGTTTAAATGAGGTATTGCCAAACAATTTATATATTTACAACAGATTAATGTTTATGTCATTACCAAGTCCATAAACGAAAAGAATTTATGATAAGCAACACACACTGACATACACATTAAATAACTTTTTAGTAACTACCATAAAAAGATGATATTCTATAGATACATGAGTGAAAGGTGATACTTGACTAGTGATAACGTACATATTGATTTTACGTACGCGCTAATGGGATATAAATGGGTGATAGACGAACAAAGTGAATACGCAACATATGTCACGTATGCTATGACTACAGTTTATCATCCACCATTTCTCGTTCCTCAATCTTGTATTTCATCACCTAACACTTCATCATTCTAGCTCGAACTTGATTATGTCAATAAAAAATCTTTAGCTTCAATAGAGACAATCTCACGCTCAATATCAACCGTGGTGCTTCTTTGCTTGGATCTTCTAGTTATCTAGTTTGATATTTATCTTTGGTATGGCCGATCCATAGCATTGATCAGGAGTCTTTGCACATTATCTCTCGATTATTTTGATATTTAATACGAATTTTGGCGACATTACAAGGATAAATTATAATCATATGATCATTTGCATGTAACACTTTTATTACTTGACTATATTTGTATCATCATGAAGTTTATGCAATCATAGAAATGATCATTTCTACAATCTACATTAACAATCTCTCTGGTTTTGATAATGACAAATATTACATAACATGTAGTACATATGTTAAATGTTCACTTTAAGATTGTACACATCTATATTTCTCCCTCTTTTGTCAAAGCAAAAAGACATCCTTGAATAGCCCCCAATAACTTGTGCCCCTTTGATTATTCCTCCACTTTGTATTAGGGCTGTTCACGAGCCAAACCAAACTGAGCGGACCTTTGCTCCTACTTGGCTCGTTTCTAAACCGAACCGAGCTGATCGGCTCATTTACAACTGAGCGGAAAATGAACGAACATTTTTCAAGTGCGAATTTACCAAGCGATCGTCAAGCGAGTGCAAACTAGCGGCTAACAATTTGTATAACCCAACTATCTAGTGTGTCATCTGATTTATATTGCAATGAAAGACGGTAACAAAGTTTGTAAGTGCAAAATCTCAGATTATTTCTCCTTTTTATGTAGACAAGCTAGATTTTTTGCTCCCACTTAAAGATACATGATGCATGCCGAATACATTGGAATTTAAAAGCATAGATAAAATAAGCATGTACAAAGCATACTTGGTATTATGAGACGTTATAACAATAATGCATCCACATCCTATATACACGCAAGAGACACCTAAAATTGCAAGGTATTTTGGAAAGAAACACAAATTCACATAGCAACTTATAACGCATCAATCTAAGCAAGCGAGTAGCGACTATAATGATTATCTACTAATAATGTAGCGAGATGATTTCTTACTTGATTATCAGCCTTTTAGAAGTTAGCTCCTTCCCATAAAAGAAGCATTTTCAATAGTATCAAGTAAGATCATATAAACTAGTTTGTATTTAGAGGACCATCCTAGCAAGCATGAATATGCATAATGTATAAGATGCTAGTATGGTTACTCTTATGTTTACTTGTACTTTTCTTTGTGGATTGTGTTACAAGTTTTAATCTTTGATTAATAGTTACCCTTTTATTTACAGAGTTTGAAGAAGAACTTCATTTGCCTTATACGGATCTAAGTAATTTAACTTAATTAACAAAATGTGTTTGTTAAACCAAAATTATGTTTATGTAGTTACATTGGATGCGTTGAAATTCTATTGATCTTGGTTTCCATGTAAGTATTCATTTGGTACAAATTTCCTAGTGACTTTGTTAATCTATCTGAATTCGTAACGTCACGTCTTAGTTGTGTAGGATTCTACTTTAATTTCCCTTTAATTTGCTATTCCTTTTAACAAAGCCATTATAAGTTATAACCGACTAGTTTTCATCATGATGATGAAGAATCATGGGTTAATCGCTCATAATATAATTGTTAAAGGCACCGATGCCCTTCCTTCGTACTTCATAGTTTACACCACCTAAGGTGTTCAACAAATCGAATTCCAAGTTACTGGAGTTATTAGAAGCGAGTTATTTGAATTTTAAAAGTTCGAAGTTGCATTCGAATCATTCGTATCCTATTCGAACTAGATTCGAGTAAACCAATTCGAATTCATGTCAAGCTTGAAATTCAATTCAAATTTATTCGAACTCAACCTCAAAAAATAAAGTGACCTAGTTTTCAAAACACATGCAAACTCAAATCTTTTCCAGCATGAAAAATAAACAAGTTATAGAACATTAAAATGTCTAACGCCCAACTTCTAAACTTAAATATTAGGGGCCCATGATCAATAAATAGTTCGACTAATAGGTTGATAGGAGTGAGAGGGTCAATCTATCTTTCAAAACAGGATTTCATACTTTGATAGTTTAACAGTTCGACTAAATATTATTATTGTACATGGGTAATTACTAACTAGGTGTTTGGATTGGATATTATATTTTAAAAAATTAATTAATTCGGGTTATAGGATTAACAACCAACAAACTATGGAGCATCGAAAATAACCAAACCAACTAATGTTATAAGCCTGATCTTACGTAACATATTTATCATTCAAATCATATCGAGTTATGATTCGAATAGTAAAGACGTACCTCAATACTTCACAGTTTATTGGTTGTTAATACCATAACCCAAATTAGTTAATAGTTATAAATTTATTATTATTGTTATATATATTCTAATGCACTCACACCCACCCTCCCTCCCTAATTTCTAGGTGAAAAAAGGGTAATATGTTTAAAAGGAGATGAAAGAGAGAGAGAGAGAGAGAGAGAGAGAGAGAGAGAGAGAGAGAGAGAGAGAGAGAGAGAGAGAGAGAGAGAGAGAGCACAAGGGGTGTGGGGGATTCGTTCTTCGTCTTCTACATAATATTATTACAAAAATACAGGCTTCTTACATTATCTTTTGTGAAGGATTTCATATTTCTCTCTCGCGCTCTCCATTTTGCAAATTCGCCCCTGAATGCCTCACCAGTGTTCAGGGTCTCTCTCTTTTTCTTTTCTTTATCAAAACCTCCATTCACCAATTTTACAAACACATTTTTTGCAATTCGATTTTGGAATGGATACCAAATTTCACCATCACATTAACATCAGAATTTTTTTTCCTTTCCTCTTGCAGTTAATCGTGGCGATCTTTCAACGGAGGAGCGAGGGAATTGACAATGGTATCAAATTCATATTCAAATATGAAACTAATCGTGTTTTAATTCGTATGATATGATAACATATGATACGATAACTATGGCAGGTGGTTGGAGATTAACTCCCTAGATCTTGCAGTTAACATATGCATGCATGCATGCAATCTCCTATATGCCTATGCCAATACCAATGCAAGTAACAACACAGCTCTTTCTTACAATTTGCAAAAAGTAATGTATGATAACGTGACTATATTTTTTATTTGATTTTGGCAGGCTTATGATGGCTAATCTCCTAAGGAAAGACGAACCCTCTGAAAGATTTTCTTAGAACCTGCTCTTTAGTTAGTTAGTATGTATGTGTTGCAGTCATTTTTACCTACATCAAACACACCAGGATGGCTGTAGTCATTGATCACCCTCATCAAACTACGTATAAGCCGCTCGCCCGCCTTCCTATATGCAGGCTCCAATCTTACTCTCATCTGCATGATTTCACTCGAAACATTACAACACATATCACCACTTCTAGTTTCCACAAAAGCTACTCCACCCCATGTCTTTCTTTAGCTACTCAAGCAAAAGAAGAGTTTGAATCACCTAACCCGAGAATAGAGATCATTTGCGGACGTAAGGCTCCAAGGGTTCATGCGCTTGTAGCTGAGGTTGCTATTGCATTAGCTTCAGGGGTCAAGCCCACACCAGTACCAAGTGGGCTCGGTGGGGCCTATTATCTGCAATCGAGGAAAGGTAGCACTATCGCGGTTGTGAAGCCTGCAGATGAAGAACCGTTGGCATTCAACAATCCTAAAGGTTTTGCAGGCCGGATGTTGGGCCAGCCAGGGATGAAACGGTCCATCAGGGTAGGTGAAACTGGTCTCCGTGAACTGGCAGCTTATTTGCTTGACCATGGTGGCTTTGCAGGTGTTCCTCCATCAGCACTTGTCAAAATCTGTCATGTCACATTTAATGTAAACAAAAACAACACGGGGTTGGCTGCTAACCCACCTTTTAAAATCGCATCTATACAACGGTATGTAGAACATGAAACAGATGCAGGAGACTTGGGCCCATCGGGCTTCTCTGTTAGTTCAGTTCACCGTATTGGTATACTTGACATTCGGCTACTTAATCTTGACAGACACGCGGGGAACATGCTTGTGAAGAATTTTCATGGTAGCTATGTTGCTGGGATGGCTGAACTTGTCCCAATTGACCATGGGTTTTGTTTACCCGAGTCACTAGACGACCCATATTTTGAATGGCTACATTGGCCCCAAGCTTCAATGCCATTTTCAGAAGCAGAAACTGATTACATCTCAAATCTTGATCCATTTAAGATGCTGAACTTTTAAGAACTGAACTTCCATTAATTAGAGAGTGCTCTGTGCGTGTTTTCATACTTTGTACCATTTTCTTGAAATGGGCAACTGCTGCTGGACTTTCTCTTGCTGATATTGGTCAAATGATGACACGGGATTTTATTGGAGGTGAAGAAAGTTGGAGTATTTTGGAGAATATCTGTGTAAACGCAAAGGCTAACTTAGATATGGATATAACAAGTGATGGAAATGATGAAGTTAAAGAATTTGATGAAATGTTTGCATTTGATAAGGAGTTTGAGGACGAGTTGAACCCAATTGAGAGTGTGTCAATACATTCAGCAACTGATAAACCACCAAAAATGATGAAATATTCATCCAAAGAAGCAAGGAGTAAATTAAGTGATGCACATTTGGCCCGATTAGTACAAGAATGTGATATTAAAGATGATTGTGGTCCAGCTGGGATGCCAATATTAAGAAGCATGAGTTTCGCGGCTCATAACAACAATCATGATACAGGTGTGTGTGTTTCGTTTGAGGAAATGAAGGAAGATGAATGGTCATCGTTCTTGGAGTATTTTGAGGATCTTTTACCAGAGGTTTTTGAGGAGAAAAAGAGCACGAGCTTGTTGAAACAGAGGTTAGGAAATTCTTGTGAATTCTGAAGAGAACGTTGATTTCGTGAACAAAAACAGGTACTAATTGATTCCAAGGTATTATCAGCTTCAAGTAACTGTACATTATACATGGCCAAAACTACCACTATATTGTTGTAGACTGTAAATAATTAATATGTCGGAAAAGAGAAGGGCTAATCTGCCATCCTTTCCATCTACCCTTTAGGTTACATTTCCTTTGTGTTACTTTTACCCTATATAGAATTCAGATAAGCAATTGTTCAAGTCATATAAGCCAATTCTTTAAAAAATTAACATCTCAATTGGTGCATAGGTCGTGTGTCGTAGGCTATAGGTATGTTTTTCCCCCTTAGATGTATCAAACACTTTTTATTTGTTTTTTTAGTACAAAATGAAATGAAATAAATGGTTTTATCATATATGTACTTAAATCTATACATTTAGCTACAGATGAAGATAGCAAAGACGTACAGGTGATTAGCATTTGGCGCAACAAAGATCACACGTGCTTAAGCTCCATAAGATGTTCTTTAGAAGCATAAAGAATTGGAAGTCTTACCCTTGGTTGGTGATCACCAGCTATTGATCTATCAGGGGAAAACACTATATATAAGCTTGCAGATCCATCCATTTCTAACCAATACAGATGTTGCCCAGCACCATAACCACCAAGAAGTTTATACGACGTCTCCGACTGATCCATAGAGACACACATGTCATCGTTACCTAATCAGATCAACACGAAACACAAACTATCTATCAATCTGCGTACTAAATGCTAAGTTTTACAGTATTGCAGAAATTAGGGTTATAATAATACTCACAAGCAGCAAACTCTAATTGAGTCTGGTAAATGAAATCCAAAACTGCAGTCATATCCCTCTCGAACTGATGAAAAGGTCCACTGTCGAAATTCATTTTCCGTAACTTGCATAATCCCTCCCCCATCTCCATCATCGCACCTTTATGATTCTGCTTGCAATATCAATCAACTCCAGTTTAAACTAATTAACAAATAACTGCTTTTTCTGAAATCTAATTCAACATTTATTCAGAAATTGAATGAATCATCGAATAGAATTCTAATTCAGATTCTGTTTGCAGAATCATCGACTCCAGTTTAAACTAACTTAAAAACAACCGTTGAACCTAATTGAACAATTCAGAAATTGAATCAATCATCGAACAGAAAGCGACAGAGATAATATCAACAATAGTTAGATCGAATTCGATCTGTGCAATGAATTTCATGTGTTGATTTGTAGATGTTAGAACTTAGAAGATAACCTGATTGAAGAGATGATGAAAGCCTACAGCGCACTGCAGAATCCCGTGAACGAGCGAACGGATTGGATCTTCGGAATCGTTCCAAATATCTTCTAGATAGTCATGGCATCCATGGTAATCTCTGCTGTTGAATAACGCCACCGCCTCCGTGAACTTACTACCACTGCTTTCAACGAAATCGTCGTCGTCGTCATCTTCTTCTTCAATCGAACGCCGACCAGGGGGAAAACGATAAGATGCTAATGGCTTGTAACAGGATGATGATGATGATGATGATGATGATGGTGATCGTGATGATGATAATTGATTATTGTGTAGAGATGATGGGAATTGGCGGGAGATTTGGGGTATTATTGAAGATAATAAGGGGATTTTGATGTGTGTGAGTGAGCAAATCGCCATGATTTTCTGCTTTCAGTTTCATGTTTTTGATTGTTTGATCTACTTATTGTTCTTGTGGTTGAGGAGGCTTGAAGAAGTTGAAGTGTTTGTGTGTTTGTGTTTGTGTTTGTGTGTTTGTGTGTTTGTGTGCTTGTGTAGTGTGCAAAAGCGGGTGATCACATTTTTCCAACCATATAATAAGATATTTTAAACTTGAAAGTTAAAACTCATGATTAAAATTACGGGTGAACAAAAAACTGAAATAACCGAACCGTAACAAAAATAACCAACGCAATCGAACCAATAAAACCGAAACCGCTAGAAAACCGATGGTTTGGTTTGATGATTTTTTAAAAATCGAATTTTTCGGTTCGGTTTTGGTTTTGCTTGTAACAAAAACCGAAAAAACCGAACCGAAACCATATAATCAAACATGTAAATTTAGAGGTGTAATCATATAGTTACAAAAATTATTAGTCTAATAGTTGCTTATTTAACTTGTCTTATCTAAAAAAGATTAAATATTTAGGTTTCAAGAATAATATTTTATTTTTTATTTGAATTGATAGATGAAAATATTTTATTAAATATATTGTTCTTATATTTTATGTATTGCATTTAATTTTAATGTCAATTAAATTATATAAATATATAGATTATATTTAGAGATCAACAAAATAATGTAAGGCCAAAGTTTTTCGCTTAAATTCATTAATTTCAAACAATTTTTTTTCTAAAACTTGAAGCACAAATGGTAAAACTGAAAAAAACCAAAAACCGAACCGAAACCGAAGTTAAAACCGAAAACCAAAAACCGAAAAAAAACCGAAACCGAACGGTTTTAAAAATCTAAAAACCGAAATATCGGTTTTTGGTTTCGGTTTTAAGCGAAAACCGAACCAAACCGACCATGCACACCCCTAGTTAAAATTATAAACCGAAAACACTGATTTTGTTGGTCTAGTCAGTGGCGGAGCGTAACCAATATTGTAGGAGGGCGGGGCGAAATGATTTATTTTCGGGGGGGGGGGGGGGGAACTCGATATTTATATAAAAAATTACACTAACGGGCAAAAAATTTTCACTATCGGACTAAAATTTAATACTACGGACTAAAAAATAGGGGGGCGGTGGCCCCCCGGCCCCTTAATAGCTTTGCCCCTAGGTCTGGTATTAGTCGGTACAGGAATTATTGAAAATACCGGAATCAAATAGTATTAATACCAAAAATAAAAATACGAATACTAGTATCGATACAGATGAGTCTCATACAGATAGGGCGGTAAACGAATCAAACATTTAGCCAAGTGAACTGTTTGACGGAAAGTTAGTTTATCTCCGTTCGTTTTAATTAATGAATGAACACGACCAAGAAAATTTCGTTTGTTTAATTAAACAAATAAACATGAACAAAACATGTATTCGTGAACATTCAATGATGTGTTCGTTGACGTTTGTTTGTGTTTGTTCATTAAAAATTATGGTTGAAATAGTTATGTTAAGATATTAGATAATGTTTGTGATTTTAATTATGAATCAATATATGATGGTTTAATTTCGTTTGTGTTAATTAATGTCCATAGATATTTGTGTGCGTTCGCTCGCATTTGTTTGCGTTCATTTATGTTCGTGAATAGTTCATGAACATAGTCATTTCCTTAATTAACAAACACGAATAAAAAATCTCGTCCGATAAACGTTCGCGAATAGTTCATGAACAAGTTATTTTCTTAATGAACGAACACGGACAAGGTCTCATTCGTGTTCGTTCGGTTCGTTTGCAACCCTACGTACGGGTATTTTTCAAATCGTTGAAACTACGAGAAGCATCATGACCGAATAAATTTAGCTGGTTTGGGGATTTTAAAATATTTACGGTTGGTTATAACAGTTTGAATTGGAACCCGTCGCTTAACATTACTACAATGCTTCATTTATGGGGCTATCTATTATAAGCTTTGGTTCATGGTTTTATAGTTAAAAAAAGTATTAGTGATTTTATTAAAATAATATGAAAACATACTTACTAATTTCTGATTTTATCAAATACATGAAGTTACATACATCGATCTCTCATACTCAATATCACAAACAAAAAACTCACACTGATATCTATTCTACTCTATATGCGATAACTTTACCATATGATTCAATCATCACTTGCGAGTTATATATGACACATTACTAAAAGATGTCATTTTTCAATAATTAAAGACAGATTTTTCAATAATTACAGATAGATCAATGACTGTCCTCACTTTTATCCAAAAGAGTTAGAATAATAATATAAAGATACGTCCGCGGGGATTAAAATGCCTAATCAAGTTAATTAGAATCAGAAAACCATACCAAAAAACCCAGAATCATTAATGTAATATAACCACACCCTATTGATATTCAACTCTTTCATGCATAAAAGTCACACACATAACATCTTTATATATAAAGATGCATAAAACAAAGAGTACTTATGTCTCATACTGTTAGCACACACAACACAAACCATGGTCCAAAACAAACACAGAAAGCATCCACAACAATATTTACAAGTTTTGCTGTTTGAGGATTGATCGACGGACTACTTTGAGCCCAAAGGACTTTTGACACAGCTCTCCCAACTTCCATACTCTGAACTGAAGCTTTTTGCACCTAGTTTTTCCATGAATTCAGTCATTACAGCGCGTGCACTAGCATCCCATATTCTTGCGTAATCTCCAACACACTGTATCCCACGGGTCTCACGAACCAAAGCATTGAATTTAGACAGCATCTCCTCGTACAGCTTTCCCCATGGTTCGCTGCTTCCAGATTGAATGATTAGTTCCCATAAGCATTACAATAAGATATATACATACTTCTTAGTATATGTTATGTTAAGGTTGACCTTAACATGTTTATAGATTAGATTATCACTTACTTTAACGCATACTCGCCTGATTTAAACATGCTAATCGCAGACGCTGGAAAATCAAAGGGAACGACAAGCAGTATGCCAAACTCCGGCATCTGTAAGTATGTAAAAAGAAAAAAAGAACCTTTGTTAGTAAAGGTATCAAAATATACATTAGATGCATGGATTGCTTATTATAACATGTTAATTGTTTCCTTTATATGAAGTTTGGAATGAACAACTTCAAACTACTTATTTAGAAACAAATTTTGATAAAAAATATTGTAATCTAGCAGACGAATAACTGAATAAGCAATCTACTTGTTGCGACACCAACACACAATAGCGTTGAATAATCATACTAACACGACACGTGCTGCGTATTTTGATGGTTCAAAGCATGTTTTCTTTATATGATCAACAGTTTCCAAATCCAGAACAATACAGCGGCACGCGTTGTGTATTTGAAATAGCTATTGGAAGTTATTCTAGTAGTAATCGAATTCAAAATTTACCTTTTCAGATGTAACACCTTTGAGTGGACCAAGTAAATCAGGGAAACACACATTCCTAAAGTAACACTTGAGTATGGTTCCATTCTGGCCTCCAAGTATCATGTGAATATTATCTTCTAAAGGGTCTAATACCACATGGATTGTTGTCTCAAGTAGCTTACCATTAATTTCTTTGATTTCCTCCAATAGTCCCCATTTTATCTGTTAATCAGAAAGTTACATGGATTTCAAAGAGAATAAGATAAGAAACATATATGGAACTAACATATTTAGATATGTATATGTATAATACATATTAGATATATCATTAATGAAGTTGATAATGTTTGTTATGAATCTCCATGAGTAAATCTGCAACTAAATAATTATGAAGTAAAAGTTACCTCAGTACTCTTTGCCCTTTTGTTATATGGCTTTATATATGCATCCCATTCTTGACAACCAAACTGATCATTTTTCATTGATGTGATGGTTAATGAACGTCTCATATTTAGATATGTATCATTATCATAAGCGTTGACTTTTCCGTCAATACCAACAAGATTTGTAGGTGCATTTTCCATTGAGCTGATATCAGTTATGGCATAATTCAATGCCTTTGATGACATTGATTTAACCTGAAATAGCAAAATAATCATTAGGATCAACATGTGCCAATATTGTTGTACTCTTAAGGAAACAAGTGTTCTAAAATCATTCTCCTACAACAAACGTACCACTTCGGTCAAATGATGAAATGCGTTTTTTGAAGTTTGAGGTTCTTTGCAATGCAGACCCGCGGGTGTTGTATGCTTTTGATTCTCAACTGTTATCAATGCGGAACTACCAGATGGAGTGGATGAATTAGCAGAGGATGTAAATGGTGATTTAGCTATTGAGTCGGGGGACAACGTCTTCCTTGCATCCAACTTTAAGGATGAGACTGATGTTTGCGGATGAATTGGGTTCGCCATTGATGGAAGAGAGGGCTGATGGGAAGGACTCTGGTTCACACCCAAAATTCTAGGACCCAGAGGAGACATCCCCGCCCGAACAGTTCTTGGTTTGAACTCATTTGTTTTGTGCATAGGTTGTTTCATTTTTTCTGAACTGAACTGATGATTCGCCACTGGTGGTTGGTGGTTAAGTGCAGTAGATGGAAACTTATTAGCAGTTGTATTTGAAGACAAACCAACGGGAACACCTAACCCGAAAACAACACTATTATTTGGTACTGGGTTTATCCGTTGTTTTGTGGTTAAAACAGTAGGCTGTGGAGCATTCACTGAACTAAATGTTAGGGGACTCTCCGCTTTTTGTCCTACACCTGCTTGAAAAGATTTGTTATTGAGTGAACTTGGTGTTCTTGATTCTTGCGGCAAGGGTCCTCTTGAAGAGAGATTCTGATTGAAGTTCACCGTATTGGCTTCAAGATTTATGACCCTTTGAGATGGATTTAGTAGCTGCACAGATGATCCATTAGGCGACTGACGAACAGGCTCACAGCGCTGAGAACAACCCCCTGACTTGTCTCTCGTGCGGTAGTTCACGTAGTTGACAATTATATTCATATAATTATACACTACTTGGTCATTATTGGGAATTGCTTCAGCTGAAGAGGTGTTTAAGAACCTCAACATCCTTTCCAGATAAGTTTTGATATTTTCGTACTTAATTGAATCATCCAAAGTTGTTGCCTGCACAAGAGAAGCACACCTAAATAAAAGAACAACATGTGTTTGTGAGTTGAAAAAGGGTCTGAAAGATGGTGATTGAGTTGAACCTGAATGTAACGCTGCATGGCGTTACTGTGCATTTTTAGTAGTCCGCTGTAGTATCGTTCCTTCATTAGCCGAATCTGTCAAGCACATTCAATATCTTAGATTAATAAGTAAACAAAAAATACACAATGAGCTTTGTTCAGGCAAAACCAGGACAAATACCAGTCTTATAGCATATTCACGATAAGCTTCGGAAGAAGAAAATTCACTAGGAGCTGCATATCCGACTGGAGCTGCAAATCAAGATCATTAAGAGTTTACTCTCACTACATAACAACAATTCACCGTACGGGTTTTTATCCATTATGTATGTAACGTTTATTCTGAAGGTGTGGCTTTCTGAGTTACCTGATAAATCGGGTAGACCATTATCGGTTTGTTGCAGCCCTGCTATTGATATCAAATTACCCGAGGTCCCTGTCACCTGTTGCATCTGTAACTGATTTTGATTCAGGTTTAGCTGCATTTGCATGCTCGGCGTCTGATTGTTATGAAGATTTGGCGTTTGTGTATTGACCATTGGCCCTGTACAGGGAAGCAGCTGGTTTGATGGCATTTGGTAATGGAGTTGGTTCATTTGATCAGTAGTTGTAATATTCGATTGATTTGTAAACGATGGTGTTTGTGGCTGTTGAACCGTGTTGTTATTGAAGGCCTGCTGCAGCAGTGGTTCATTTTGATGTGTTTGGGTAGTTTGTAATGGCTGATATCGGAGAATATCTGTTATTTGTGACTGTGAAATTTGCACACCATGATTTGAGAGAGTTTTGATTGCCGAAGATAGGATCTGGCCTGCAACTCGTAGCGGAATTATTATTATTATTATTATCATCATAGAGACTGTTGATTTCTTTTAATATATTTGAGAAAGTATGAAAGAATTTCACTGCAGCATTCTATAAAACAAAAGTTCACTTGGTACCTGAAGTGTCCAATGTGCCTGTGCTACTGCTGGGAGCAAAGCTGCTATTTGTCACCATTTCTTGAGGAATTCCAACTTGTGACTGCATAGAATCATGTAAAACAATAAATATTCGAGAACGTAAGTGACATGTGGCTATTCATCAACACATAGGCGGAAAGTTTCTTGTTCTTCACCATCGTTTTCGTTGCATTGATAGATCATATTTTGTTTATATGATGTTGATGTTTGACAAATCAAATATTTGAAAAGACGCAAATTTTTCACAGTGAGAACGAAAGGAGTTCCTAAAGCGATTTCATGACGCCCTTCGCTTGATCTAGTTTTGACAGAATCGAGTTACATATCATGACATTAGCATGTAAAGCCTAACTATTTTTCTCATTAGAAGCTAGTTTAACATAGTATATAATAT
The DNA here is from genome assembly GCA_025506515.1 of Flaveria trinervia. Taxonomy (NCBI): domain Eukaryota; kingdom Viridiplantae; phylum Streptophyta; class Magnoliopsida; order Asterales; family Asteraceae; genus Flaveria; species Flaveria trinervia. The sequence continues at coordinate 11,237,219 of CM046444.1, forward strand.
CTATTTCCATTTAAGAGCCAATCTTTTATAATGGAGTTCTATTTTTGGAGATCAGAAAAGCAATTGTTGATGCAGTTAATGGCTGCATTATGCCTGTCATCTCCAAGTTGATATATCATATGGAACTTTCTTAACGACTTACTTGTTTGTTAAGAACCTTGGTTTGAAACAACTTGACGCGAATTAGTAGAAACAAGATGTTTAAACCATAAAGATAATTACATGAAACACACGAATACATGACCGAATCAGGAAAATATCAGCATACCACATTTGATGAACGTTCTCCGAAATTTGTGCAGGAGTTTACAACTGGCATGAGTAGCTGACTAGGATCTTCTGGTTCTATCAATATTGAATCATCCACACTGGCCATAAAAATTAACAAGTTACTCTCGTTGCAACTCTAAACATGAATCTTGCTTACAACATCAGTAACCAAAAAGAAAAATATGTACTAAAACAACTATAATTGACCTTACCATAATAAACTCAACCTCTTAAGTGATATGCTAACATTGTTTTATCAATATAAAAGTGTTAGCACTAAACACCACATAAGTTAAATAGGTGTAACGTCCACCCCTGGGCGCCCATGCAAAAAATAAACCTAAGTTATATGTTCTCTTTGCCGTGGGGAAATCTACCCCATGTTGTTGATGTCCCAGGGCAAAGGAAACAAAGAACGTAAGTTTACTTTTGCTGCCCTCCCCCCACGAACATGCAAACAAGCAAAGTATGTATCGATTGCATGGACGTGCGTACTAAAAGCAAAGTATATAAATGACAAGTCATGTCCACAATTGTGGAATTTTTTAAATTTGGTCGATTGCGTGGACGTGCGTACTAAAAGCACATGGAAAAGTGCACGTTATAAGGTGACGCACAAGTATAGGCACATAATGAAGATAGTTAAAGGAGGTTATATCTATTTTATGCGCAACAAAACGACAAAAGACAACCGTCGTAAACTTCATAAAATGAAGATAGTTAAAAGAGGTTGTATCTATTTATGCACAACTAAACAACAATAGATAGGCACCATAAACTCATACAATGAAGATAGTAAATAGAAGTTATATCCATTTATACGCAACTAAACGACAATAGACAATCACCATAAACTTCCTATAATGAAGATAGTTAATAGAGATAATATCCATTTATTCTCAACTAACGACAAGAGACAGTTGCCATAAACTCATACGAAACTAAAGTCGTAAACGACAAGAGGTTATTCATAAAATGAAGACAGTTAAAGGAGGTTATATCTTTTTATGCCGCAACTAAACGACAAAAGACAACCGTCGTAAACTTCATAAAATGAAGATAGTTAAAAGAGATATCTATTTATCCACAACTAAACGGCAAAAATAGGCACCCTAAACTTATAAAATGAAGATAGTCAATAGAAGTTATATCCATTTATACGCAACTAAACGACAACATACAACCACCATAAACTTCCTATAATGAATATAGTTAATAAAGATTATATCCATTTATGCTCAACTAAACGACAAGAGACAGCAGCCATAAACTCATACGGAACTAACGTGTATGATGAAAGGCTTAATAACTCTTCTAGTCCTCGTTTACAATTAACCAACTGCGGTATACAAACCAACAAAACGGTATTTTGTAAAAACTTTGAAAGTCCAAGAAGATCGAAAATTCTTGGCTATAATTCTTTTTGTTTAACATTAATCAAATACATTTGATTATGTACAACATAGTATAGATCACTAAAAATTTTACATTTTAATGATTGAAAATATGGAAGCCCTGCAGCCAACAAACAAAATCAATTGTTTATTTGTGTGGTGCCCTCAGTATAAGTAAGATTAAACATTTTGTGCTATTAAGGTCCTTCAAAATAAGCTATTGATTTTTTGAAGTAAATATTGGCCGCATAAAATGTAAGAAAACCAACAAATGTCGCCATGTTATATTAAGTTATCTCATATGTGGTCTCTTCCTTTAATTAAAGCAAATATTCAGCTTCTTCCTGAATTAATAAGTGTAAGCTGATGAAAAACTTTTAATGTGAAGTAAATTAACCACAAGAAATAGCCAATTTGAGTCTTAGACAAGTAAAAATATAGAATTATTAGAAGTTAATAAAAATTTTGTGCTAACAAAACCAAAATATGAAAAATTGATAAGTTCCTGCAAACACGTACAGAATAATATTAATATATATTAATAATAAAAAATATAAAAATAAAAAAGTAATAATAACAAAAAAAAAATATTAATTAGCCGATATATGAAGACGGTGGTCAAGTTTGAGTAAGCAAATGAAACACTAGAATATCTTTCATAGCAAACCCTTGATTATCTTCTCCGATCTGATTAAAGCAGATAAGATCTGACTGAATAATATTTTTTAGCAAAATGATAGTATTAGATTTGGGGAAAATTTCAAAATTAAGATTATTTAATTACAGACCTTCAAAACCCTAAACAATCAGTGCAATTTTTATCAAAAAGAAGTCATTTTTTTCAACAATTATATATCAATCAACAAAAAACTCATTCAGAGTTTCAGACATCACAACAAACACCTTCTGTAAACGATCAGATCCACCCCGATCTTGCTAAACCATGCAAAACATTACTTCAAATTAGCGAAAAAATCAACTTCAAATTAGCAAAAAAACCAGAAAAATTCAAGTAATTAAGAAGAACATCAATTAAAAAAATAATCAAAATCTACCCATAATCCATCTCAGATTCATTCATATTCGCGACCCAAGGAGTGCTGTTCAACCAATTCTCAAGATCCGAATCAAACTCAGCTTTGTTAGCTGATTTGTTGCTACTTTCTTCGGTGTTCATCGTTCATGCAACTTCAATCAAACTGCAAAAAAAAAATCAACGAGCACAAGATTTGAAATCTGAATTAAAACCAGATGAAAAGAAGTTGAATCTATCAAACCCTAATGCGATTAGAGTGTTGTGGTGATATGATGAACCGACAAGTGATGTTAGCAGAAATTAAAGGCGATTGAACGTGGCATTTTAAGCTACTTACTTCAGTCGGTGGGTTTGTTAGTCCGCAAGAGTGTTGAAGACGATAGAAAAGAAAGTGAAAATCTGATGCAATTGACGTTACGATTTGTGTGAATTGAAGCTAAATGCCACCTTAGTTGTGTGGTTCTTTGATGAATTTAAGATGGTATTGCATTGTGTTTCTGATGGAAAAAGTTGGTGAATATGACACTGTTCTTTTTCTTTAGTGCAATTTCAGTCCTTGTATATTTGGGACTTTGTCTTTTACTAGACAAGACAAAAAAAAAAAGAAACTGAGAAACAGGTCTCTTGTATTTGCGGGGTGTGTCCGGTGACTTTAAGTCTGATGTACGCATTTTAATTTACCTGAATAGAACCGGTCGGAATTGGTCAAACAAGGGGAACCGAAAAGAACCAAACCAATCATTTCTTTTAAAATAACAAGCTTTGAACCTGAACCAGTTGTTCCATAAAAAGCAGTTTTAACTTTCATTAAAACAAACCGAGTGTGTCTTAATTGGACCATCAGGTGACTTTAAGTCTGATGTACACATTTTAATTTACCTTAATAGAACCGATCAAAATCGGTCAAAAACGAAAACCAAACCAACAAATCACTTTTTTCTTAAAATAACAAGCTTTAAATCTGACCCACATAAAACAGTTTTGACTTTCACTAAAACAAACCAGGTGTGTCTTAATTGGACTATCATGTGACTTTAAGTCTGATGTGCGCATTTTAATTTACCATAATAGAACCGATCAAAATCGGTCAAAAAGCAGAAACCGAACCGAACCAAAAACCAAACCAATCACTTTTTTCTTAAAATAATAAGCTTCGAATCTGAACCAGTTCCATCAAAAAAACATTTTTGACTTTCATTAAAACAAACAGAGTGTGTCTTAAGTTGGACTGTATGTGAACATTATCTAAACTTGAAGGTGGTTCTTGTATTCTATTTTAATATTTTACAAAAGCCGCAATAAGGCATTATGCCGTATGATGTGAATATGTAATATATTACAATAACTTTTTTTAATTACTAAAATACTCAGAAACAAAAAGGTAAAAGAATTTTTGAACGATTATAAATTCCAAAAACACCTTTTATTAGAATTTACCTTAGAAGTACTAGAATTTGATTTAAAGATAATAAAAATGGTTATATTTAAGGGCTTTGCTAAGTTAGATATTTTATTAATTATAGAAGATGATTGGTTAAAAGAAACAATTTATCTCTTTACTAAATCATAATTATCAGATAGTTATGATATTATTATCATCCAATGAAAATCAATGTATGGTTGGATGTTACAATTTTAATCACAGTCTTAGCAAAACCCATTTTTAATAGTATGTAATGAAATAGTTGATCTTTTTGACAATAAGAAAATATTAATATATAAACAAGAACAGCAAAATTATGATGTCATTAAGCATAAATTATCCCAAAGTTTCATTATTTGGTATTTAATACATTAATAATATATATCATTAAATCAGTTAAGCTACTTGTACTTCTTTTATTACCAAGCTATTAAACAGAGGGATATTTATGTTCACTTGCTGATTTAACCTTTGTAGTACTAATTATCACATTAATTTTTTTTAAAATCTTTTTGCCTATGATTTTTTCAAATATAAAGCTAATAATAATTTTTATCTTAATTAGACATTGTATGAGCATGTATCTAAACATGAGAGTGTTTTATCCGAATTATGAAATACATATAATGGTCGTAACTCAGCTACACCACAGTAAGCCATCGGTTTCATATCTTAGTGCTAGAAGTTTACTTCAAAGACACATGAAATCCCATATTTTATCATCTTGGACCATTAATATTATATTACCGTTGCCAATTAAAATTTTAATTAAATATTTTTACACCAAAAATTAAAACTTTCTTCTACAATCAAAACATGGATTAAAGTAGAATATCAACCTACGCCAGCAAAGCCTAATCAAATCGATCAATTCTAGCTTCCACCCTATCATAATCAAACCGTTCTTGAAAATAATCCTTCTAACATTAACATAAAATTGCCTCCTCGTAATTTTTAGGTTTTCAAATTTACTTTTTATTTTAGATTTTATTAGTTTCTTTCTAAATTTTAAGTGATTCTAATTAAACTTTTAGTTATGTATTTTATTTTTTAATTAATGAGAATTATGTTTTGATTTATTTTAATGTATTGTATAATATCTGTTTTAAAAAAGGTAGTTTGAGTAACTTTTTAGATTTTAGTTATTTTAATTAAAATTTTAGTAGTTTTAAGTAATTTGGATTCAAACAAGTTAGCCTAATTTACGTGGGTGTTTTCAAATGTCTAGGATATTATTGGATTTAAAGATGTACGCCTTCACTACCCTAAGGCCTTGTAATGTACTCTCAAGGAGAGGGCACAAGTGATGACACGATTAACATAAGTATTAAACATGAAAATAACTTAGTTAATTATTTTAGCTCATGGTGTACAATTTCTTTATGTTTAACGAACTAAGAACGAGAAAATGATGAAGTCTTGCCTTTAAATTTTAATTATTTTAAAAAAACGTTACATGAGGTACTTTTTATTAAAGATGTTTAGTTATGATATAAGTATATCAAAGTTTATTTAAATTAGAACTGCCAGCTCTAATATCATAGGACACGACTTCCTTGGATTGTATTTAAAAAATACATAACTATAAATTTAATTAAAATAAGTAACTAAAAGTTATAAAAAAAGGAACTGGTTGTATCTAGAATATGTTGTTATTGTTATTGTATTTATAAAATATGAAATTGTTTATAACAATTTATTATTTGTTTTTTGGCATTTAAATGGTTGGAATTTAATGCTTTAAGAGCAAAACTTTTATATAAATACTCATAATAAATCTGAATTTTCATAAAATAAGTGAAAGAGTTTATTCAATTTAGGATATGACATTATTAATTTATGTTTGTGTTTAACGAATAATTAGTTCACTTATGGAGCACTGATCCATCCAATCATATTCATTACTCAAGTACGAAACATTAAAGCACTAGGTTGGCATATCCCCGAATGAATACTCGTACGCCAGTCCGTCCTCATCATTCTTAAAAATAAGAACATGTTGTTTTTGTCACAGATGATACACTTGAAGCCAAAACTTCAACCTATTTTAATAAGACCTCTAGTAACATCACTTTAACCATTTGAGCTAAGGTTATTAATATTTATCTAATTTATCTAATACTAATAAATAAATGATTATATTAATTGGACACATGTAATCATGAAAATAATTCTGTCATTTGTTTTCATGCTCAAATCGTTTATCAATTTTTAAAATGATTAAAAACTAATTTATAAATTTTCTCCCTCCTTCTCTCTTATTTTAAACATTTTATTTTTTCTAAAATCAATATTCTTTATAAAAAATATACTTTTAATTAATTACGAACTACATATTTTGTTATATAAAACTCTTTTTTGCAAAAAAGGCCTTTAAAAACTATAAATTTTTTGAACAATGTACTTTTTTTCACATACAAATTATTCTTTTTTAAAATAAATTTTATATAAAACCATTTTTCTAAAAATAATAAATAATTAATACCCAAAGTTTTTAACAATGAGATGTTTATATAAATGATATTTTGTCAAAATAAACTTTTATTAAATACAAAAAGTAATCATAAAACAAAAATAACTAAAAAACTAGCTCACTTGATAGAGGTTTTGTCTCTTAAAGTAAAAATATCAGGTTCAAACTCAAGCATGGTGAAAAATTATTTGATGTAGTTTAGGAGTAGAAGTGTGATAGATTTGCCGTTAAAAAAACTAAAAAATATAGTTTCGCAATAACGGTTTAATGTAGTTATTTAATAGGAGAGGGAAGCAGAAAAAATTTGATGAGAATGAATATGATGTTGATACATGAACTCTCATTTACCAATTTGTTAGTATAGAAAGAAAATAGTTAATATTTAGTTGCAATATGAAACACCCTCAGTTTGGATAAATTTTTATTAAATACATTTAATAAAGGTAAGAAAATTTTTATTTCTCAAACAAAAAAATTGTTAGTTTATTAAAAGCTAGAAGGAAAACATTTAGTATAAGTAGTCACAACTTAAATCTCTTACGTTTTAGAAAACCCAGTTTGCCCCTTCTAATAAACATGCCAAAATTATCTACTGTTGTTAACCATACATACATCTTGTAATATTTGAATAAAACATTTATGTTAAAACAATTTAGAGCATTCATATTAGTTTCCCATCCATCAAAAAGACATCACCTCTTAATTTTTTTATCCATTTGATAAAACGTCCCTCAACGGTTCTTTACGTCTATCTTTATTACAAATCAAATAATTATTAATTATCTGTTTCTTTTAACATTGTTCTTTGTTCTTTCACTTATAACCAATTATGAAAATTATAAAATAACTAGTATTAAACCCCTCGCGTTACAGTGGAGGCACAAAACCATACCAAGTAATATCAGTGTCACACTACTGTCATCGACCACCAACACCGAAAAAACTTGTATTAAAAAGAAGAAAAATAAAACCAAATTAAAAGTAGATATACAAACGTTGAATCATACATGTGAAACGTAAAACTTTATAAACAATAATTATGTCGATCTAGGATCCGCACGTTGCAACGGGGCCATTAAATGAGGAAAAAAGGTGTAACATCGTTGAATGATACTCTCAAAACTGAGACCAAAATATAAAACGAAAAAGTTGCAAAAGATGAAAAGTATAGTGGAACAAAGTTAGATGTTAAATTTGTAGGGGAAATTCTAAAAATATAAAAGTATTGAGATTAAATTAAAATTTTAAAAAGTTTAAATGGTTGTACTATGTGCATAAATATATATACTTAGATGTAATTAGAATATATATAATAGATAAAAGGGATGAATGAGAACCTAAAATATAAAAAGCATTCACAATCTATCACACCCCTGCTTATAGCGGACACACGAAGATGTAACGGATGGAGTCATCATAACACATTGTTAGTTAATAGAGATGCATTAAATGATAAAAGTTAACGTGTCATGATGTCACCCAACACAAATGGAGACTTGGGCCACAGTTAGTCAATTCCACGACAAACATAGCCAAAAAGTCAAAAGAAATGTAAACTCCACAACCCAGGAACAAGTGAACAAAATATGAATAGCAAAAGAAAATCCAATATAATTGTTAGAGGCATCCAATAAGTTAAAATAATATGAATCCTAGGATCGTCGATAATGCATCATCCCTATCCATCCTTAATGATTGTTACCTGAAAAGATATGCTCAAAGGTCAACATATTGTTGATGAGTTCACAAGTTTAAGTAGTAAATATAATTAAATGTTGTGTAAAAGTTTTGTAGGACATAGTGTAAACAGTTATAAGCAAGTAATATCATATGTAAACATGAGCATCACAACTAAACCTACGATGTACACACAAATCTTGTCGGAACATATTCACCCTAGGGATGTTCCTGGCCATTGTCAGTCCCAACTAGTATACTAACAAACAAGGGTGAGGGTGTCAGCCCAATAGTATTATCAATACATGTCTGTTGGTTCCACACCAGAATTAAATAGTTGTGAATAAAGAACCACACAACAACTCATACATGTACCAGATTTACACTTACAAAACTTGTAAACGCAACAGTCCAAGTATAAATGAGTTCACAGCATAAAAATGGTAAGCATATTTTTCCCCAAGTTTGTAAACAGTTAAAATAAAAATAGGGCCGTAAAACTCAACTTGAAATGTAATGAAAAAAAGGTGAACAAAGGCTACTAAAGACGCGGACAACGAGCGATTCTGTCACACCCCAACCTTGACGGCGGAAACGTCGAGGAGTGAGAGTTAAGATCGTTCATAACCACATAACGCTATTAATAATCCAAAATATTATTTTACACATAAGTTTCATTTGTCACATTACAAATATAAGTCTCAAAGGATATAAAAACATAACATATAATGTAACAATTCCTTCTATTTTATTTATTAATCTAGGTCCATTCCTAGATGTGCAAGCTTCAACGTGTAGATAATCAAACTTGGGCATTTCCTGAAACATGTTAAAAATAAGGGGTCAATAATAATGTTGGTGATCATTCCATAGTTTTAAATACATAGATTATATAAAAGATGACAATTCAAGTCATAGATTAGTGAATAAAGTGATTAGGGATGTTATGATCAATGCAACAATCAAACCTCGACAAAGTTTTACAAGTCTCAAACGTTTACAAGTTTATACGATCAGCTAAGTGTACTTGGATTAACCAAGGCAGGCTTGTCTTGCCCATAGATCTATGACTTCGCTGGGCTAGCAATAGTTAATGATTGTACATATACACCATAACATGGTAATCACGAAAGTTCAACTAACCACAACTTTTACAAGATGAATTACCATAGGTTTACAAGTCTCAATAAGTCTACGAGTGCAATAGTATAAGTTAACATGTTTCACCCCAAAGTGTGAAAATAGGAAAAAGGGGTATAGAATACTCACATGATCAATAGTCTATATTTGTTGATTAAATGAAATAATAATAAACAACGCTTCGACGTAGACTTTCACAATGCACCTAAAACAAATATATATTTACAAGGTTACAATTTAATAATATACCAATTGATTAAACGAGACTAGGGTTCCAATTTGGTAATTGAGGGTTTTAATAATTAAATGACGTTGATTAGAGAGGTTATGCTTTAGCCCAAAGAAATGTCATGTAACAAATTTTAAGGAATTAAATCCTTATAAAATTTGTGAAGGTTAATTATAAAATATATAAATTCTATAATTTTCATGGTTAATCCATAATTGTATAGTGACCAAATAACAATTAAATGATTTACCAATAATATGTAAGGTCTATTCTTTATAAAATAAACTTTGTTAATTTTATTTTATAAGAACATTGTTAAGGTGTTTGAAGTGATAATTTTATAGAAAATAATAGAATAGCTTTTTAAAAAATAGCAAGGTTTACAAAACATTTTTTTTAATTTTCTGAAAATTTTAAATACCTTTTTAAAGGCTGAAAAGCCAAAAATTTTAAGTTGGAGGTCGCCGAGTTCGAACCCGGGACCTCTAGTACCGAAGGTAAGTTGGTAACCAGTGAACCAAGGCTCTCAGCCGCGGTTAATCATCGTTTCCAAATCTTAAAAGCGTCTTATACAAATCACCCCCAAATCCTATGAACCCTAGATTGATTCGAGCCCAAAATTGAAGATCAAATCGATATTGTTAACGATCTAGATCATGGGGCTTTTGTTTCCCAAGTTATTATGAATATTTAAGTGGATTTAATTTACCTGTTTGATGACGAATCAAAGGTATCCAACACGACGAACAGGTCGCGAACTCCTAGTGCCCAAACGATGATCAAACGTTTACGATAATCCAATTCGTTACACAGGTAGCTTCAAATGATCACTAAGATGAAAAGCCCTCTGTTTAATTCGAGTTTTGACACGCTGATGATAGTGTTCGTATAGTTGCGGGTCG